>JAACJT020000034.1:9002363-9015753 GCA_009936485.2 Gymnarchus niloticus
TACACCCTGGATGGGATGCCAGTCCTTCACAGGGCACAAGGCTGAGGTACACCCTGGATGGGATGCCAGTCCTTCACAGGGCACAAGGCTGAGGTACACCCTGGATGGGATGCCAGTCCTTCACGGGGCACAAGGCTGAGGTACACCCTGGATAGGATGCCACAGGGCACGTACATGGAATCACAAAATCACACTCTATTGGCACTGTAGTACGTGTTCTAAAGGAAAATCCCTGTGACATGGAAGAAACATGCAAATTCCACAGACACAGAGCAGAGATGGAACCAACGGTGGATATGTGAAGGAACAGTGCTACCCACTGAGCCATCATGGCGCTCTAAGCTATAGAACTGACAAATCTGAATTAGATTCATTTTTAATAAATCATTACGTTTTACAGAGGATCAAACAAAGGGAGTTTCTCTGTCGCCGTTGATCCAGGTTGTTCTATTGCAGGTCAGTTAAATGTGATTTTTCAAGGCTGGATCTTTAGACCTCAGCAGGAAGAAAAATCATCGAATACCAAGACTCTGACTGCTGGTAACAGGCAACAATGAAACAATTAAATGTTAATCACACTGCACTCATCTTCTGTTAAATTAAAACAATAATATTGAATGTCTTCAACTGCCATACTGCAAGCTTTTGCAGTAGGCTAGCGATCAGCATCAGACGGGTTATGACTTCGACTTAGCTGCGTGCCAAAATGTACGAGAACCACTGAGAGTCTGTGGTATGCAGAATTTTGCTCATCATTCGAATGTCATTCCCCGGGTTTCTGTTTTCAGCAACATTAGTTCTGTTTGAGAGAAATATGAACAACACTGAACCAAGGCTGAAATCGTCATGACACAACAAAACACTGTGAAGTTAAGCATCCCTGTTGACATCACCGACTTTGACTGTAATGGACGAAGTTTACTAAAATTACTAAGAGCATCTGCTGTGTGCTGAACACCACAGGTTTTTCAGATCAGGAGGAATGTCTGAGTGAAAGTTACCATAATGACTCACTTTTATTTCTGTCAAGCGTGACTGTGTCAGCAAAAAAAAAAGAAAAACCATGGCCCAACAGCATGATGGGATATCTGAGAAACCATTAAATGGCAAATGCTACAAAAGGTTATTAAGATGCCAAAATGTCAAATAGGTTGAGGTATTTTTGCTAAGCAGAGCTTTCTGAAACCATGTGGCTACAAACGCATTGGGATGGAGCACGTACCCTTGCAGAATTTTTTGTACAGTGCCCCTGATGGGGACAGTCCCATCTGTGGGCAGCTCCTAAAATACAGGGTTGCTGTGAGATCTGACTCTGTAGGACCTAACCAGTATAAGTGTGGGCAACTCAAAAGGATTCGTCGGACTAACACTACCTTTCCGGTTCTGCACAAAGCCATGTGACCAGTGAGGAGAATCAACGGTTTTTTAGGGAAGGAAGTAGCTCATTAGCATCTCAAGAGTGCTACGGACCACCACACCTGGTACAGATCTGTGAATGGCGAAATTACAGCTGGGTGACCATCTGGGGATGGGGGTTGGGGTGGTCAACAACAGTAAGGGACTGAGCTCTTGAACCCATCCAAATGCCTTAAAACAATAGACATTCAGCTCACTAGCTTTTTCAGGAACTGGTAGTAAAAATAACTGAATTTCTTCGGTAAGCTAATTTATATTCGTCACAGATGTGTTAAGGGAAATGAGACTGAAAGCAGGTAAGAACGAGCATGGCACCAATGCTGGCATATCCAGAAACTGCAATGTGCACAGTGGTGAGAGACAACACACTCTTAAATGCAGATAAATCACTCAAAGTGCAAACGTGTTGACCTTCTGGACTCCTCCGTAGATAACAGCAAGTAAAACTAACAATCACTACACAGCATTACAACTAGGACGGCTTTCATAGAGTAACGATGGGATACTCCCACCCATCATGTATTTTGAAGCCTCATTTAGTGCCAGGATTGATTGGTTAGTTCAGGATACTCTCACCATCCACGGGTTTTGAAGCCTCATTTAGTGCCAGCATTGATTGGTTAGTTCAGGATACTCCCACCCAGCAGGGGGTTTGAAGCCTTGTTTTTCTCCTCACTAATCAAAATGGAATTCCTTAAAGTCTGAGAGATTAATGAGCTTGATGGGATGATACATCATAGAGGATCTCAATTCGGACACAACACATACAGGCGATGCAGACGATGCGAGGGGCTTTTGTTCAAACGCTCTGGCCCACATGGCTGTTCTTTCTTGTGTGCAAAGCTATGGCACTTCTGTAAAATGCTGCAAAATAACAGCATACAAGTCAGATGTATCATCAGCTGCTAACATCGTGTGAGAGAGCATTCGGGTTATAAAAACAAAGCCCATAGGCCAGAAAGGCTCAAATCCTGAGAGTATGTAAAACCGCTCAAGTGTGAATGACTGTTGCTTAACCCCCCCGTGATCGGAAGGGAAAAAAACCTTTATTTAGAATAAGCAAATAAAGCCTGCAGAGTCCAAACTCATCGCCATAGCAACAGGTAGTCAACATTTAAGAGCGAAAGTCGCCGTTTCTCTCGCAGCGTTTTGCCGAGCACACTCAGACTGAACCTGTGGCCTTTTCAACTCCGTGTACCTCGGGAAGCGGGTTATTAGCGGCAGTTGCCAGAAGACAGGCGGGGGGGAGGGGACTGGCATGGAAAAGACTTATGGCCAAAAGAGAGGAGGGAAAAAAGGGAGGGGGAGAGAGAGAGCGAGAGAGAGAGAGAGAGAGAGAAGGCATATTGCTACAGAGAGCCACGGAAACGGAAAGAGATGTGGGGCTTTGGTCAGTTGAGTGGTGACTGCCTGTGGCCTGACTCCTTACCACAGAGGGTCCAGACTACTTAGCAGTTCTGCTCAGGTTCTCCAGCAGCTCAGGGGCCTGGCAGGCCCCATAAAGGCCCCATCAGTCCTTCCCTGAACCAGGCCAGGGTGATGGTTACAAGTAACGGTGGACGGGTTGAAACCTTTGCGTTGTCACTTCCACGCTTAGGTTGGGGGTTCCTTACCCCTATCTACATGACTTTCTCATGTGGCACGCAACTCTCCCAGTGGAATGGCAAGGTGGCAACAGCATGGCAAGTAGTACTGAGTTAGCTGGCAGCCATCATGACTCTTGATACAAGCCAGCATCAGCAACTAAAATCAGTCATCGGTTATCCTGAACATCATCTTCTCAGATCAATGTGGCAAGGCTATGAAGAGTTCATTATTCATGTATTTCTCTTTCTATGCACTGGCTGCTGTAAAGCATTTCCTAGCCTAAGGAGGCTAGAGGAGCTTTTCAATGGAATCCACCTGTTACTGTCTCGGGAAGAGAAACAGTGACCCCTACAGTTGGAGGTCAGAAGGACATCCTCTCCCACTTTGTTCCAGTGATGCTTGTACTAATTAATTCTCATGGCGCATACTAAAGCAGTAGAAGTTCAGCAGTTCACTACAGGGTACAACAGCCGGTGCCTCTTGAGGGACCTGAACCTTCATGTTTTACAAATGAAGATTGTTAACCACTCTGTCATGTGCTTCTCCATTGTGTTCCTGAGTTTTCCACAAGGAGATGTGACGAGGATTTGAAAACGCCAGGAAAGCAGAGCGCAAAAAAAAGCAAATCTCCTTTCAAAGGATAGGTTTTAACGTGGCACTAAACATGAAAACAAGAATAGGGAAACGAGAACAAGACAACCCAATATGGCCACTAATTACGAGTCTTTGGGGGGGGAGATAAGTCTAGAACCAAAAGAAGCAAAGCTGGAAGAGAGCAACCATTTTCACGTGGGGTGGAAGACCTCATTTACTAAACCACAATCTGGAGCTTAATGGACGATCCATCCCACACAGCATGGTGTCGAAACAGAGTTTGCATCGTTGCCTTTTACTTTCTTTTGTTTGAAGCAATGTTTCAACAACCAGGAAAGATATCCAAACTCCTACAACATTAGCATGATCCAATCCAATTGTACATCATGGATTAGCCATAAAATTCATCCTAGACATAAAACCAATTTTTTTTCCCCCAAACCCTTTTATAAGTGTCAATAATTCAGATTAAAAGCAGTCGATCACTTTCTGGACAGAAACAACAATACAAAATGTTGATCAATATGGAAATATCGCTGCACACCTGAAGCATCTGAAAAGTCAGTGTTTAGACTGATGTATCCTTCATGATTCAGTAATCACATTTGGTGGAAACTTGGCAAAGTATAATTATAAAATTAAGGTTAATGATGTGTTACAGTCTAAGTATAGCTAATCCAGTATAAGACTAAGAAAGCTTAGAAACTTTAGAAGGCTCAGCAGTAAGAGCAAATTTAATGGCTTGTGTTCATTGTTGGTGTGACACAGATGTCAGAATTGAGGGGGGGGCAGTGGTTGACTCAAGGACTCACCTTACAAAATTTCGCAACTGAAGAACCCAGAAAGCACAGTGTGTATCTACATGTATTTATTCGGCAGATTATTTTTGCCCCGAAGCAACATGCAAGTATGGGGTGAGAGTGCAGGGCCAGCCAGCATCCAGCACCCTTGGAGGGGTTGGAGTTAAGGGCCTTGCTCAATAGCCCTATGGTGATATTGTTACTTGAAAAGCCATTGGACTTGAACCCATGACCTTCTGGACACAGGCACAGATCCCTGACCAGCCAGGTTGTGCAGTGTTCCACACGCTCACCAGTGACGTGTGGAAACTTCTCAACTTGCCGACAGGCTCCCACCGTCAGTGTCTAGGAGAAGAGCAAGAAAACCTGGAGACGGTGGATGGGGTGCTGCCTTGGCTACCTGCTGGCTTCCCTGGGCTGCATACCAGTGCTGTGTGTCGAAGGGGAAGCTAACTGGCCACATGAACCTTGGGGTGTCTTTTAAAGTGACAGAGCTGCATTTTTTTTCCCCTGAACTTAAAGCTGAAGACACAAGTGGACCTGGGGGGGGAGGAGGAGATGTGTGAGTCGGCATCCTGCTCAAGGTGCCACTGCTGTAGGTGCCTCGCTGTCACTGCAGAAACTACTGCTAAACAGAAGGTTCCCGCTTCTTACCGCCTTCCTGGCAGCATTGACAGGCAGCAAAGAACATGAACATAAACCCATTCATCAGGCAAACTGCTCTGATCCAGACCAGTGTAACATTGTTTTGAGATCCAGCTCGTTTGGTGCAATGGCTAAACCTACTCAAGTCAAATTAGTTAGCACGAATAAGAGGAGCTTGTAAAACTAGCCACTAGTTAATATCGACAGTTAGAGTTAAAGACAGAGATGATTTTTTGGTCATATTGCCTGCTCTGAGGGTAAGTTAATTGCCTCGCTGTGGCACACATGTTGTTAGGTATGCGATGACACACTGAATGCATGGGCAGCAGTATTATAATTCCCATCATTATGAGCATTATTGCATTATTATCAGCGGCTGTAATATTGTTCAGCCGTCACACCATTTGGTCGCACCTGCCCGTCTGCTGCTGTCACGGAACGTCCCCACACTCGGAAAGGCAGAGCCGTCGCAGCAGATTACACCGCGTCTGCTGCGATGGAGTAGGATCGCAGGAGTTTCCGGGACGGGATCCTCCTGCAGGACTCACCTGGTGGGATGCGGGGGGGGGGGAAGTGGCATTGCTACTGGATGGGGGGGGTTGCCCACGTGCCACCTACTTCTCCTCGCTCTTGTGGGTGAGAGAGCGTTCCTCTGCCAGCAGGGCTTACTCACGACACCCCCCCCCCCCGAAACAACCCTCCATCTCTTGCCCACTCCTTGCAAGCCCACACCTACGAGAACGAGCACCCACGTCCTTTCCAAGGCAGGCATGAGGGCATTGCTTTCTGCCGCTTTAATCGCAGTCCGGGAAAACAACGATGAGGAGAGAGCATGACAGATGGCGTTCACAGCTCTATTTCTGAGACTGGACGTTCACCACCACCACCCTTCCCCCACCCCCTACTCGTACCGAAACCCATGCCAGCCTTCCCTCCAATAGCTTTCTGCCGAAAGGGAACCAATTCCTCACATCGTTATTGTGAATTAGCGTGGCAGAGCACCGCTCTCCGCGTGCGGCAGAACGGCGAGTCTCCAGCTATGAGCTCCGAAAAGGACAAGTGTTCTTCGAACAAATGACACGTGTTAAGATATTTTAGCACACGGTCACTGTTCTGGGTGAGTCCGAAATAATACTGAGGACCAATGGTTAATCATGTGACAATTTAATCAGCCGCTGTGCCGTCGTTAAATACTCCCCCAAAGAAACGTTTCATTGCTGTTTGTGTAGATGGCAAAACGCAAGAATTTCATCGCATGCGTGTGCATATGATAAAATTAAATTCATCATCAATCAGTTTTACAAGCAATGCTCAGTTCTGTGCGGCAAAAAACACATATGATTAACGCACAACATAATTTGAATTTCCGGATTTCAAAAATGGTCTTTTAGAGCATTCATTAATAAACCCAGCTATGTAAGAGTGCTCTTATGAAGCTCTCCCCCAACCCAAAAAGATTCTTCAGGGACAACTGTCAATGACTGAAGAAGTCCACATTGTGATTCACTGAAATGTCAAGGCTCCCAGAAAAGCTGCCCCTAGATTGCTCTGTAGCTGTAGACTCCTTAATGAATTAATGCTACTTGATGAGATGATATTTTCCAATTCAGGTGGCCTTAAGCTTCGTAAACTGCCGTAACACGAGGAAGTCCACCTTTGACAGCGTCCGAGTTGACTTTCAGAAGATGCACGATATTTAAAGAGTCAGGATGGTCGAGGCGTCGGTTATTTTGTGTTTAGCTGGAGCCCGTAACATCACGTCACCTGCTATATGATAGATCAGGTTGGTGTAAGGCTGCAAAACTCCAGCAAGTCTTCACTGAATCCCACTTTGTGATGCAGGTAGGAGCAGAGAAGGACAGCCATCAGACCTTAAAACTTTTCTCCGGTCATCTGAGATCTTCCCCTTCAAAAGGCACACCGCGTCCCCACCGTGTGCCTACAATGTAGGTAATCTCTTCAACAGCAGCACATTCACCACTGGCTCCCATCCATCCTCTACAGAACCTTGACAAAGTCTTTACTGCTTTTATCTCATGCCATTTAGCTGTAGAATTAAATCCTAAGCACTGATGGGTGAGCTTCCATCAAAGACTCTCAGGTGGAAACTGATTTCTTTAAATATCTTTCATCTCACCACTGGTATGAACCGCTCCATCGTCACTGCCTTCTCTAATCGTTTTCTGCATGGTCTATATGTTTATACCTGAAACATGTTTATTAATATTATTTATTTATTTATTTACATTTTGAGACTGCACAGCAGTATTCAGCATTCCAAAATCAAACCTGGACCTGTGTGGCTTCAGCATGGTTAGACAGACAGACACAATGTGAACATGTACCAAAGTTAATCCATAATGCATGTTTGCTAATATTGTAATGCAGCCTGTTACACAAAATATGCTTTCAGTCGATTTTCTGCATTATAGAGCCGATCAACGCTGTCTAGTACAAAACCCCGAGGTTAGCTACAATATTGTTGTTCCTGTGTATTTGTGACTGCTTTACAGACGTATGCAGGCATTCACAGAGACTGAAAGTATAGACAAAACTCAGTAGTGAATAGGCAGCACTCTATTTTATACACTGCATTTCCATGGCATGATTTCATTGCTATCTTTCAGTTTACTGTTGCCATGACAGTTTCTGTACTTTTGGTTTCATAATAAAGTCAATGACGACTCAAGAAAATGCCTCATTTTCTGCTTGCGGTTTCACATTTGCATTCTATTCCATGCTGGTTTTTGAATCCACCGGACACTAAATATTCCACAGGTGGCCTTACTCTGTCTTTCATTTCATACTTCAAAAGCAGTCATTACATATAATGTGACCAGTATTGATATGGGGCAAACAAGCCTACCCAAAGCCATGACCTCACTTTTTAGCAAAATCAGCCCACCCATAGCTAGGGTCTCACCTGTAGAACCCAAACTGTTCCACCCAGGGCCACAGTTTCAGTTATAGAACCCAAACCATCCCATTCAGAGGCAGGCTCTCACCTATAGAACCAAACCGACTCACCCAGAGCCAAGGTCTCACTGACAGAACCCAAACTGGACCACCCAGAGGCAGGGTCTGAGCTACATAACCCAACCTGACCCATGTGATGATTCTCATCGATCAGCAGCATCCCAAAACATAACATTGTAGGCAGAATAAAGGTGAGGCTTGAGGGTGGTGGGGAGATTTGCTGCATCATCAGCATTGAATATGAACTCCCACAACAACCCCCCCCCCATCACAAGTAATGACTTTGGAAAAGAAAATCATTTACTGACAATGCAAACAGACCAGTTAGTAAGAGAGCTCCCCAGCACTGCTGCACCTTTGACACGTCATTCTGGGTCCCTTTATGACCACTTCTACTCACTTTAGCCACTGTATCCTAGGCCACCAATAACTAGGCCACACCGAAGTGCCCAGAAGAGCATGAGAAGAGGAGAGCAGAGCGTCACAGTATGCCTAGCTCTCGAGGAGCCAGCCCTCTCAGCACGAGCCTGGATACGGCCCCCCTCGCAGAGAACGCCGTGTCCGGGGACGCCTTGCATAAGCACTCGATAATGCTAAAGCGCTTCCTGGGGCTCTCGCCGGGTCTTTGAGAGGCAGCCGTGAATCTGCCGTGCGGTGCTAATAAGGGAAGCCTCCAGTGGAGCCAATCTGCGACATCCTCAGAAACTGACTCCAAATCAGTTTCCTGACAGAACTCACGACTGTGCTTGGGCTAGGTGATGGGTAAAACCGACTCTCAAACAGGTTAAGGGCAGAAGGAAATAACAGGAGCACCCGCTGCACTCCCAGCTTCGGTTCCCAAGGTAACAGTCGGTTAGACCGGGGGCTGACTGACTCATTTGGAGGGAATCCTGGAACAAGGCAGCCCACTCACCCCACCCCCAACTTCAGCAGCACAACAAGCAAACAAAGAGCTGACAAGTCCCCACACACGGGCTTCCCACTGATGGGGGACGCCGTCAAGCCACCAGCCTGCTTCTCCAAGCCTGGGGGGGGGGGTTACGTGGGTCGTGAAGAGAAGGCTGGGGCCTAGCAACAAGGCTTCATCAGGACCACAGCAGTGAAAACCACCTTATTCTGGTCTAATTTCACACCACAACTTATTACCATATTCTCTGACCTAGCACACTGCATTTATCTACATGTACATCTTTCTTTTTTACCCTCTGTTAGAGAAAATGGCTTAATTTAAGGATATGCCTGACCATTACATCACCAGTTACATCTGCAATTCCCAGGCCGAAAACCCTTGCACCAAACATAACAGGCTGGTCTTTACACCTTGGGTATCAGCTAAAAATGGGGGTCATTTGAAAAAGACCCTCTTATAAGGTGACTGGACCCTGGATGTGCCTGCTGTCTCCTCCCTGAATATGAAGAAATCTAAACCCCCCACAGAAGCCGACAGACAAATGTGTGCAGATGTGTCTCCAAAGGACCCACCATGTTTAAAGAGCTCTTTTAGAACTGTACAAGTCTGTATAACTTTGATGTTCAAGTGTTTAACTCTGGCATTAAACCATAACATTTTTAAAGATAATAGCACTTAGAAAATTAAGTGTACAACTGTAGTAATAAAAGTTCTGACTGGCAAAGTTTGCAGCCTGCTGTTCAGAACATGAGGAGTGCAAGGATGAGATGGAGGATGGTCATTTAGGCCTAAGATCTGAGAACGCACAATTTAAGATGTTGTTATTTAAAGATGAGTCTAAGAACTCGATGGGTGTCACACATCACACCCAGCTCATTCTTGATCCTAGTCGCTGGAGTACTAACACCTGGCACTCATCATCACTCCCTACATTAGCCTTGCAACACCACTAGCTATTTGGGAGGTACTGAATGTTAACTATGTCTGCTACACTGAGCATCCTTCCATCTTCTAAGACTTACTGTGCATGATTCTTGCTTCTGTTCTTCCATGTACATCCCCTGGTTTGGAATTTGGATTTGGCTGTTATATGCGTTGCCCTGTCTGGATTATGACCGCACTGCGTAGTGATAAGTTTGGATTGTCTTTGGTTTCTAATTCCATTTCTGCTTCCCTGGTTTAACCCTGCTTGCCTACATCTTTCCTCCCCGATTACGATCTCTATTCAGGTCCTCCATGCGTGATCATTACAATGGGTGTATAGTTGATATTCCACCAGACCAGCAGAGGTTCCATGATGTCCTCATGGTTTGAGTGAAACTTCCCTGCACGAGTTATCTTTTCCTGACATTTGGGCGATCTTACTTCATGAGTTTGTACACTGAATACATCGTTGTGCTCCTTGAGATACAAGTTATAAATGTGCAGGTACCTTGTTAAGTACTCTCTTCTTCTACTCCTTCTTCATCTACATCTGAGCTTTTAAAGTTGGTGCTGCCATCTACTGTAAATTCCCAGCAGTGCACTAATCTCTTGCACATCTGCAGATGACATGCAAAATGTCCGCTAGATACAATATCTGGGCTGCACACACAGTCTGCATAGAGACCTCTGATGTCAAAATTTACATCACGTATTGTGCATCAACCATGACGAAGCACAGAAAAGTGAAGTATGATCTAGGCTTAAGATGGTCAGGGACAAAATCTGTGCCTGAGACTTGGGCAGCTGAGCTGTAGGGTTTGGAAAACTTGTACAAGATTGAAGTACCTGGTTGAGAGAATAAAGGTCTCTGCATGCTCCCACTGAATCTTTCCCACCCCATTAAAGGCTCCACTTCCCAAAAATATCACTAACCTGGCAAATCACAGGTAACTAAAAGCTATCAACCATCTGAAACGTTGACGGAAAACAAACTCATCTACGTAACACAACTCGACACCGCTGAACCATTCGCTGCTTTCGTTCGCTCTTCCGTAGAGCAATGCAGGGATCCGATAAAGCTGCGCATGACGGCAGAGACCATCGGGAACCGATCACTGAGTGCTGTGATTCTGCGGTTGAGGCTCTCACACATTTTACATGAAATTTTACATTGAAAATGGCAAGGGACTCTGTCTGCATCGCGCTCCCCTCATCGCGTGGAGCCTCGTTAGCGCGGTGCGCGCGCTAGTCTGTGTCCCTCATGATTACAGACACGCAGAGCTGCCGCGGAGGGATTTAAGAGCCCGCATATTTTTTTTTTGAAGCCGCTAGATATTTAATTCTTCTATTATAAATCGAGATCGAAACGGACCAGGGGTTATGGTAACTGCTGGAAACCGGTGCTACTTCACAGAGAGGTTAATGAACCGCGGTTCCTATGGGAGATGGAGTACGCCGCTAATTTGACAAACGTGGGAAATAAATGCTTTTATGCTTTTATTGGTGGTGACCAAAAAAATGGCCTTTGCTGGAATGAAAGGTTTCAGGCTTATAGGTGCTTCTCTATCTGAGGCGAGATTACTAAAAAAAAAAGAAAGAAAATTTAAATAATTAAAAAAAAAAAAACACAATGATGCAGAATGCATTTGTAGGACAGAACTAAGTACTTAATTGTTTCAATAGCAATTACAGAGTACAATGTTTCTTCATTAATTCCTTTTTTCATGGAAAACATACAGTGAAGCATGAAAAATAAGTGCAGCAATCAGAGCATTTGATAAAAAAAAGACAGTGACTGAGTCGTTTTCAGCGCTAGAACTCTACTCCAACTTAGATAATGTGTGTTTTTTTCTCCTGCTCTGTTCACATATTCAATTACTGGCTGCCTTCTGCTCCAGCAGGCCTTCAGGTCCCGTTGTGCGACTGCAGCACAGTTTGGGCCGGGCCTGGAGTGAATGAACTGGAGCTTTTTTGTTGAGAGATGCTACTTCTCATGTGGGATTCATGTGAACATACTGGACAGCTTCTGGCCTGCAAACAGATATCATAAACGATGGCTCTCTATCCAGACCCCCACTTTCCTCTGAGCAAATTTATGATATCACACTGGTCATGAGACAAGTCTGTGGCCACCCATCAGCCCCTATTATTGACAATAGGCACGGAGGGCTCTGGGCTCAGTGTGACGGTTCTTGTCTGCTACCATGCATGTGCCACGCAGCCTGGGGACCCAGAAGCCTGGCTGCATCTTGCTCAGGCAGAGGAAAATCTGGGGGCAGGATTCAGAGTAAGTCAACAGTCCCCAACAGGACTCCCCCAAGCCTGAGACCTAGACCTCAGGTTAGAGGTACACTACCTACAAGGGTGGGAAACCCACACAGTGATTTGTGATGCTGCAGGGACCTTGTGGCTGTCTCAGTCTCTGTACGGTGTCGTGAAAACAGGTCTCACCCTAACAGTGGCATACATTTGCCTCCCATTTTAGGCATCCATTTAGCCACCATAGAAACTATGCACATTATTTATTTTTAAAAATCCTTCATGCATGAAAATGACTGTAAAAAAAAAAAAAAAAAACAGATTTTCCTAAAAATGAATATAGCGCAATGCACGTTTGAGTGGGGGGCCTCCATCTCGAGAACTGCCCCTCGTGTCAGTATGCCCATGATCCACAGGGGCGGCGCTGCCTTCCCCCAGGATGCGCTGCCTCGGCGCCCCCTCCGGCGGTGCTCTGACTCACCCCCATGGAATAAGGGTACAGCTGGTGTAACAGCGACAGGCTGGAGCGCAGAGCCGGCCAAGGCAATCTGGAGCGGGCGATCTGGCCACTGGCTGACTGACTCACGGCGCAACGTGTGCAGCCAGCCCGGGGTATTACTAACCGGAGTGAACCACACAGCCACCCGCCATTACCACGCCAGAGCTGAAACAGAAGACAAATGTCCGCTCAACGCGGGTGGTCGCTGAGGACACAGGAACCCAAACAGGTCTACTGAAGACTTAAAAATACTGTCTATAGCTCAAGAATCCACCGGTAACCTGCTCAACTGAAGTAGGAAGTCGTACACTGGTACTGTGGTAAAAAGCAGAGAATTTTAATGCATTTAACCACAGGAGAAAGTTTCACATCTGCATTATTTCGACCCGATATCTTGACCCCTCAGATAATGTTTCTATTCTCCTGGCTCCAGTAGGGAAAACAAAGGAAATCTATTTTCTGTGGCGTTTTCATAATTGCATAGCTGCGCATTCGTGATGACTCATGCACCGGCACAAAACTGGGAAAAAAGTTAGTCAGGTCTTTAGCCATTTTTATGGCGCTGTTGTTTGCCTATTTATTTATTTTAATGGTATAATTAACATGTATTTCAGTACAGCTGAATTTGGCCCATAACAAAACAAAAACATACAGACACACATACACAGTGGAGTCCTGTCGTCTGTCTGTTTTAAGTGGGCTTAATTGTGGATGAAGAGTTTCAAACAGCTTGCCTTCCTCCCCCCCCCTTGCCCCCGGAGCTGCTACAGCACACCCCCG
>JAACJT020000034.1:9020511-9046137 GCA_009936485.2 Gymnarchus niloticus
GGGTCTGGACAAGACAAGAAGGCGAGGAAGAGGAGTGGTGGGCGGGGGGGCAGAGGGGGGGGGGGGGGGGGGGGGGGGAGGGTGGGTGAGGCGTAGCAGCCATCTCAGGCCCAGCTGAGAATGAAGTGGGATAGTCCAGTACAAGGTGTGGGGGGGTGGGATCCAGTCTCATTCGATGATGACTGAACGGTTTGTTGGATTTCAGTTTGTGTC
Organism: Gymnarchus niloticus; assembly: GCA_009936485.2. NCBI lineage: Eukaryota > Metazoa > Chordata > Actinopteri > Osteoglossiformes > Gymnarchidae > Gymnarchus > Gymnarchus niloticus. Next base: position 9,020,725 of record JAACJT020000034.1, read on the forward strand.
GTGACCTTGAAACCCATGGCAGTTTGGACTCATGATTACTTCCCTTCGGGTTAAAGGAGGCACCACCCTGAAACGACACTGGACCCATCTTGAGGGCCCTCAAAGGCCCTTCAATGCCCTTCAATGCCACATCTCTCCCAACAGCGGGCTCCTCACTATCTTATAAACCTGTCCAGTTAATAAGGCCACATCAGTTTGAAGCCTTTAAACCACTAAAGATCCTATGACCTGAACAAACATACCCACTCTGAAAGCCTGTGCCTCAACTAAGGGGATCGATGGCATCCCAAAACAGCAGATGTGCACGTTTCCACTCGCCCCTGTAATCGCTCCCTGCCCTGCTGACCAAATGGTCACTCGCATGCTAATTACAGCTTGTGGTAATGCGACTATTGTGGACCAGGTGTCCTCCACCCTGCTATAGCTAAGACTGGGCCTTACATACAAGACAAACTGCACAACACCCTTCCGGCAAAAAACTGCAAGACTCGAGTGTCATTATGGTCTGTAACAAACTAAGCAAAAACCCCAAATAACAAGAGTTATTTCTAAAAAAATGATAAAATTTTAAACTACAACTAGGCTAAAGACTCCTATAAAGTGACAGTGGTTGACAGTCCATACTTTTCTGTTATCTAAACCTATTTATAGCCTTAAAGTTTGAAAAGAGGACGCCAACAAGCCAAAGACTACAAAAATGCTCTGGTTAATTTAAGCAAGTAATTACAGAGCAGTGCCGGACAACAAGATTACACCATCGCAATACTATTCCTGCAACAGCTTTACCCTAAAAATGCACTATGCTAAAATTTGACTGACACAGGCTTAGTCTCAGGTATGACGTGCCCCACGCAGCTTGAAGGTTATACAGCACGCCTCTATATACTGTACCTGCCACGAGTAAGAGCTGCCTTAAACCATGGGCTTAATGAATGATCATTGTATACATCACTAACGAACAGCTGAACAGCATACAATCGTATCAGCTAACGGCAACACATAACCAAAATGTAAAGAATGTTAATGGTATCCTGAAATTTAATATAAATCTTACCTAATAGTGAATCTGTAATAGTCTACATATCATACCAGATATGTGATTTAAACGTCATAATATTTGCCATTAGTAAAATTAATTTGTGATATGACTGCTGGTTCATTATGGGTGTTTGTGTTCTGAAAATAAAAATAATATAGAAGTTCATCTACCCTTTTAAGTTTCCCTCTTAGTTGTACTTTGTATAATGCAATTTTTTTTGTATATGCAATTTTGGCACAACTCACATTTTTAATTGCACATTAACAAAAAATACATAAGATTTAGCTCTGAACAGCTGGGTGCTACCCAGTTTTAAAAAGGAAAATGCATTTTTGTCCGTCTCACTGTTCTTGTGCTATTTTGTGCTTAGAATGCCTAACAGTCGGTATCGGATTCGCCACATTAAACATAATAGACACCTGCCATCGGAACAAGAAGGACAAGGGTGGGGGTCCATGTTATTTTTACAGATGCAAAGGTGACACTGTATCTTAAATTTTTTCAAAAGCTGTGGTCCGTTTCCATCGCCTCCTTTGAGAAGTGGGGTGTCCCAGAAGGCTGGAAAGGCATCTGTGTGCACGAGACACACACACACACACACACACACACACACACACACACCCCCTGACGTTTGACACGCCTGTGGGGGGGCGTGTTAAAAACAAATGGAGCGCAGAATCCCTGCGGGGGGCCCACAGCTTACTCGTCTCCACGTCTCCACGGCAGCTGTCCCGGCGCCGTGGCAATGACCGCACGGCGCGTCTCCCCGATGAGGTTGCCTCAACATGATGGAGCCACAGTGCTGCCTCCCAGACTCTGGGCACTGTCCACCATACAGCCGCTGCCTGTTGCTACGGTGACCTCGGCAGGAGGCGGCATGTTCGCTAAACGCCGAGGTCACCCTGAGTCTGCTTGTGGATGGGGATGCAGCAGGCCAATAATGTACAATTACTCAACTACAATTAATTACAGTTCAAAGAGCAGTTCCACAATGACACACAAGGAACTAACCTGAACCCTTATTTCACTTAATCTTTTATTCTTTTAACCTCCATCTTGTCCTGATTTCACAGAATTTTCATGACATTTCAGTTACTACACTACTAAAAACACAGCTGGACACAACATTCCATACTAGGGAAACCCAAGCACTAACGCATGACCACACGAGTGCTCAGTTTTTTTTTTGTTTCGTAAACCAGACAATACCAATTTTGACAATTTACAAAAGGTTTTTGCTGACCCCCCAGACCAGGGGTTTTTAAACTTTTTAATCTGAGGATCCAAATAACAAATTTGGTACCACACTGGGACCCAAAAATATGATTACCACAAAGACAGCAGACACATCCATTTCAAACATACTAGCAACCCATTTTGGGTTGGGCCCCAAATTTTAAGAAACACTGCAACACACAGCTCACCTGTTGCTGCTATACATCCTTTGAAGGCCTGACTGCCTGTTGGCCAGTAGATTAAACTCCTAGAAAAAGGTTTATATTATACAACTCAAACTATAAACCAGATTTTCCAACATCTGAGAATCAATCCCTGCCAAGAGCCTTCACCAGGGACCTGGGGTAGTGTAGCCCTCCCTGTCATGGATCTGCAAACTCCTGATTGTACTCACAGAAAAAGGTTCCTGGTTGTGGACCCAGCTCCCGAGGAAGGGGGCATGGCATCCCCTGCCCACCCACCAGAGGGCGCTGAGGTGCACATTCTGAGACGGTGCATTGCAGCACAGCCGCACTGTCGGCTGGGGCTCCCGCCAAGAGGAACCAGCCCAGCGAGCTAATTACCCATCTCTTCAGCTATGAACGAGGTGCTAACGAGCTTTCAAGTTGCGTTCATTTCCCATCACAGGTCATATCTGGACTGTTCACGGAGGCTAACAGGTACGAGTAATTACTAAACTGGGAAAGCATCCCAAGGGCACGAACGAGGTACGCTCAGCCATCTTCCCTGATGGATCCGCCCTCTATTCCGGCGTTTACTAATGTCTCCATCCACCACGAAGGCACCCACTTTCACGATGCTCTTACTACGTCTGACAAGCCTGGCTTGGCCTCAATGTGCGCTAAAAAATCTTTTTTGGCCAATATCTCCAACACTTTATTGTTAGCAGCGGACCTGTAATATATGCTGGAACCGTACATGCTCCTTCGATGTTCTTTGATGTGCAGGGAGTACTAAAGGGTTAAACCATAAACAGCACTGCCTGCGCTCTAATTAAATCTTTAACAATGATTTAAGTGCACGTAACCCCTCCCTCCCGGTCCCCCGCACTGCGAACCAGAGAGTTGGTGGGAGGGCGGGGGCGTGGACACCAAAGGAGGCGCGTGCAGCTAGCGGGTTATTTACATAAGCAGACTGTGCTTTTCAATTCCAATGGCTCGGCTCTTAATTACCGCTGCGAGAGCAAAACAGAAACATCTGCATCACTTAAAGACACTGGCAGGAGGCAAACCGGGATGGGGGGGGGGGAAGAGAGTGTGGCGAGCAATCTGGAAGCCGACTCGGGCTATAGGTGCAAGCTGTTGGAACGGAGCTCCAAAACTGTCCGTGATTGATGAAGAAGAAAAAAAAATAAAGAATTATTCAGGGCTAGAGGGAATCCTGAAATGCAAGCTGGGGGGTCGGTTTGGGTGAGCGACAAACTAGTGGATATAAGTTTGGTTCGCTCGACATACGAACGCGCGGCGATACCTTGTTACCATCTGCTGCAATTATTCTTCTCGCCGGCTCAGCCCGAGAATAAAGGCACACGAATTTGCGCTGAGACGCGATAAATAAAAATTTAAAAAAAAAAAACAAACAACAACAATACTCTTGCGAACCCATCGTCCTCGTTAATGGGCTTATTGTAAGCGCCCGGCAATCGTTAAAGTAAAACGTTAACTAATTTAAAGTGTTAAATCTCACAAATTTCAAACTCGCTGGCATAGCTTGAGGGATGGCGACTATAAATAAAAGAAACAAATACAGATCGCCTGTTTCGACCCCACACGAGCATCCGGCTGATTTGTTATCAGCACCAACTCTGCTGCAGATACGTATGTCCGTGAAGTCAAGGTCAGATAGACGGGAAAAATGTGTGGATACGGGGCTGGCCAGCAGGCCGAGAAGATAAACTGCAGGCTGGAAAACACAGCGGCATGGGAGAGACCAAGACAAACAGAGAAAAACAAAGAAAAAATGAAGAGTGAGCAAGTGTACTGGAAGACCACTACGGCAAGCCTAACCCTAATCAAGCGCCCAGCAAGAAGTGCAGTTATCCAAGACGTGGAAGACACGACGTTCTGAAAATGTCAGGAGGGGCTGGTGCATGCGTGTATATATATATATATATGTGTGTGTGTGTGTGTGTGTGTGTGTGTGTGGGTGTGGGGGGGGGGGCAAGCAAAAGCATCGTGCCTGATGTGAAGGAAAACTCCACAACACACTGCATTGAAAAGAGTTCTAGGGATCACTGATGTTATTTATCTATATCTTCATTGTTTCAACTGGCGCAATTGTCCTCAAATGAAAGAAACAACATTTTAGGCAGTGAACTTATTTATACATTGCTTTATTACAACGACAAAACAGAATTAATCTTATTTCTTAAATTTAGTATCAGATTGCTTGACTGGAGAGGACACATTTTTTTTCTTTTTTACACTGCAGCAGCTTCCAGAGTTCCATGGAAAAATAACAGGAAGGTGAAAATTAAGGAAACACAAGTTGACAATATGGGGAAATGCTCACTAACAATGAAGGAAGCTTCTGAAAGTCAAGAGATGAGCAGGTGTGTTTCGGCAGTGTTACAATAAAAAAAAACCCACCATGGTTAAATCAAATGAACAGCTGCACCAATCTTGCACTCTACACCCTGAAAAAACTGCGACGGATCATCCCGTTAAAGCCCGCAGGATATTTACTTAATGAGCGCGGTGATACTGCAGTGCTTTAACCGTAGAGGGCCAGGGGAAGTACGGCTGCTAGAGAACTGGGCGACGAGCAGGAAGCTGCGGCTGGTCTCGGGAGAGAGCCCTGAAGTACACCTAAGTGAGATCACTAACTGGAAACACCTCAATCCAACATCCGCGAGTTGTTTGGTTGCGTCCTTAAATGCTTTTCCCACGCAATTAAACTTAGCCATGTGAAAGACAGAGAAACTCATAATGAGCTAGCTCTGGCAAGTGTACATGCGTTTTCAGCTACAATAAAGTATATAAACGAGGTCATCTAATGTAATCCTCAAAAACCTGAGGTTACGTGCATATTTTCCAATCCTGTCTGATCTCTTTCTGGCAAAATCAAATCAATGGCTTTGATATTTTGCCATTTTCAGGAAATCACTATGAAGTATCTGCAGGCTACAGCAACCCTCGCCACGAGAAGCAGCGGGAAGATGATGATGATGATCTGCAGGCTCCTTCAGAGTTCTGACATATAGTTTGGCGTCGAGCCGCATGCTGTTGTTCGGCTTTGTGCCAGTCACTCATGTGACCTAACAGAGGACTTCTACGTTCACCATCTTTGCACTCTTTCCTCTTCTGTTGGCAGCCACACAGGGGTTGCTCGAAAGAACCTCAAAACCAAAGCTGGTGTTGTCCAGCCACACTGCAGAACTGGCGCCCCGTTAAAAAGACATGACTGAAGAGTCCTTCGCTCACCTCGTACCGTGTGCCCCGCTCTGATTGCTCAGCTGACGTTTCTAGGCACAGTATTTCTCACCAGTCATTAATCTAGTGTCACAGCCACTTAAAAAAAAAAAAAAAAAGTGTTAAAAAGGGCCACGGTCAACGGCAGCGAGTTCCATGTCAATATGCTGAAGAAAAACAGGGGTCCGTAACAGTTTCTCGATTTCACAGCACACTGAAGCTGGGCCGATGTCCATCGAATTTTAAGATTATGCAAAGCAGTCAGACCTACTAACAAACAACATTCACCAAACCGCACTGATGACGGTGCTCTGGAATCACTCACCGAATCCTAAATCTGGCTAAAGGGATCAATTCTCCATTTTCCAACCTTTTTTTTTGCGCAAATTATTCAAACGACAATGGGCTAGAAATTCAATAAATTATGCTACAAGATTCTTCATTACTTCAAATTGCATTAACTGCTGCTTGTGGAAATATTTCCTAGTGTAATTTTGGTTATATAAATGTTATTTCAATGTCAATGTGCCTGAATATTAACCAATAAAAAATAGAACAGATCAACAGTAAGGATATCTGAATCAGAATATATTCCATCTGAACATTAAAATACCAAAAGGCCTTATTCATTTTTCATGACAAGGACTAATTAATGCATAGAATCGACTGCTACAGGACTCCATTGTGAAGTGCACTGACAATCACTGTATTTTTCTGTTACTTCATGGTGATACATCTGGACGGACCCAGACACCACAGAGCGCACAGGAGAGTGGTGATTTTCATGCCATCTAAATTTTTTCAGCTAGAAAACGCGAGCTCAGATATCCTGGTGCTTTACGCTTCCATGATTGTGATGCAAATCAAACGAAGCATCATACTCAATTCTGGACCATCCCCGGGTTGATAGAATCCTGGGGCTGGTTGCACAAAACACCTTAAGTTAAGATTTTCCTTAAGGTCTGAGTTAAGGTTTCCTTAAAATAAAATCAGTCGCACTTTACACCCTTAAGTATTCTCCTTAAGGCTTCCTTAAAACGTTCACTTACATGTTTAAGGTTTTCTCCTTTGTTTTATACTTATTCTTATACTTGGAGATTAAGGAAAATCTTTAGTTAAGGTATTTTGTGCAACCGTCCCCCTGGGTTTTGCCCGTAAATACCTACAGTATACCTGCCACCATATGATAGTGTTTCCATCTGAGCTACAACCCAGCTAACAATTTTGGGTTAGCAGAACGTTTTTAAAACGTTGCTTTTAGGTTGATAGAACATTTATGTCCAGTTTTCTGGATGTTCCAGGAACGTTTTTAAAGAAACATGATTTTAAAAACGTTCCTACAATGCTCTTTTTTGGTTAAGTTTCCCAATCCACGTGTTAAGAACGTTACAGGAACATTAGTTATATAACATTGCAACCGAACCTTTTAGGAACCTAATGAGAACGTTCCAGGAACGCTTTTGAAGAAATGTCATTTTAAAAACGTTCCTATAACGCTCTTTTTTGGTTACAGGAACATTAGTTATATAACATTGCAACCGAACCTTTTAAGAACCTAATGAGAATGTTACTGAAAGTTGTGGGAATGTTCCCTGTTTGCTGGGAAACTGTGTCCCAAAGCCGACGGGTCTCTTAACAGTTGCAGTCTGCCATGTTCACCTGGGGACAAAATTGGCTCGCCATCTCACCATCCCTGGGAAAAAAAATGCAGGGGAACTCAACTGGTAAAATATAAGAACTGGAAAACTGTTATATAGAGGGGAGAAAAATTCCCTTCATTGTAGAAAGAAAACAAAGAAGCAATTGTGCAAATCTGAAGCGGGTCTCTGCATTTGTTCAGTGGGTCAAGGCCCAAAAGGACAAAGCAATTAGCTATCAAGTGATGTCTTTATCCAGCTGTGTCCAGCTGTCCCGGAAAAACAAGGAAAATGTGTCCCAGCCGGCGGCCTGACAGGTCATTTCAGAGGGCGTGCCGTGTAACTCGTGAGGTGAAACCGGGAAGGCTGCCTCAAGTGGAGCGGGTGCTGTCGATGCTACACGTACTGTACATTACAGAGTAACAGAGTAGGACCAACGCATAGACATTGAGGCTGTTTATCAAGCGTAAAACAAGCTTCTCGTAGATCAGTCCGCATTCTGGTAGACTAAGAGTATCCTTTATTTCTTAACTCAACTGTAACTGACAAACCCTTGCGAGGAAGACTTTGTGTAAATATTTTGAGAAAATGGCTTTCATGGGGAAGAAAAAAAATTCTAAATTTATAAACGAACTCATTTATAACTGACAAAGCCCTGAGGAGACAATGGTTTTGTCCGCAAAGGTGGTACCATTTCCATACGTTAAGATGACAATATGACTGATGCAAATTACCTCATAAACGTGCATAACTGTAAACAGCGCTGTCCATCGAAAGCTTTTGAAACACGATGGCGAGCGAGGAGCATGACAGTTCCGATACAACGTGTAGTTCAGTAATAAAGGGCGCCAACATTGGCAGGAGGTGGCTGTAGGTAAGAGAGATGGATGAAAAAAAGTGAATGGAGACTGCTTTTGAGAGCATTTGTGGGTAAAGTATAATGCTACACATAGGTATAATACCATAGTACAGTACTAGATTCTATAGGTATAAGTCTTTATCGTACAGCATCTACACAATATTTGAAACAAACATGATGAAGATGCTACAGGCTGCTTTTCAACTAGCTAGAAGCAGACCATGAATGAAAAAAATTCCCCCAGATTTTCTTAAACTTGATTTGTGACTTTCACAGCCATTTAATTTTTTATTAAATTGAAGTGCGCTCTAATGTTCTACTGCAGCATTCATGGCTCATGCAGAGCCACCATCAACAATTCGCAATACGAACCGGTACGCTTCACCTAAAAGAGTACATTTCGACCTTATATAAATCACCTGAATGGTTCATTTAAATCTCAAGTGCATTTCCCATAACCGCTACATGCTAATTCAAAACATTAGAAAATCCCCATTATATTTTTCTTGAAAAAGCAGTGTTGTGAAACAGTTGGAAGATGAAGATGGTACTCATACATCAAAGGACGCCATTTATCATCACTTAATAAAACACTCAAAGCGTTTTTTAATCAAATGGATGGATCACAGAGACTTGGCAGTCACTGATAAACGTCCCCTCCGCCACCATGCTTTCCTGCCTTTCCATGGCATTGATGGCACCGTGTTCCAGGTTTACAGGAGAACAAAGGGAAGCTGTGCAATTGGCTGGAAAAGACTGGCAATGGTTTTGTGAGAAAAAATAAAGTGAATCTTTAATAATAATGGGGGAACCCTGGGGACATTCAGATCACCAACTAGCAGAAGTTAGAATGTTCTCAAAGGAATTCAAGGAATTCATAATTCAACACGTTCACAAGCACAACTGCCACAAGGAGACTGGGGTCAAAGAATGTCATCCATCCATTCCCAGCAATTAAACACCTCCCACTGCGGATAGACATCACTCAGAATCCTCATTAACCCCTCTGACCAACCACCATCCCAGGCACCGTCAACACGGCACCCATTGGTAACCAGTCGTAATGCAGGCTTCCTTGTCGACACCCACGCAGTCATAGAATACTGAATGGCAATAGAGATGCTGTCCATGTGAGTGTCTTAAAATACACCCAGTTCTTTGCTTGTAGAACTGGCTAGTCAGCAGTGGGACTTGATCTTTGGATGAATTAAAAAATAAAAAAAATAAAAAAACAAGCGCTAAGGTCACCGGGCGGGGTCAAACGGTGGACATGATCAAGATTTGTCACTGTGATGATCCTAATGCTAAAGCTAATTAAAAAGACATGATAATGACCATCACAGAATAATCTCACACATGCACCTCCAAGCCACACTTGTTATATAACTAAAAGGAAAATGAAAGATGTGCTTTATGCCTGTGATTCAAATCGGTTTGGTAGCTTTTGTTGTTCTTAATTAGAGAAAGCACTGAAAAACAGTGCCTTTGGCCACATGGGAAACGTTTCGTTATCAAGCTCTTCCCCGGGCACTGGAATGTAAAGCCGCGAAGCTGCGACAAATGTCACCTACATGTCTTGTGTCTCCTCTCCCGGTACTCACCCAGACATGGTTCTGGCCCCCTAGAACGAGTCTCAGAACCATGGGCTTGGGTCTGAGCATGCCCGGCGCCTCGGCAACGGTTGGAATATTAGAGGCAATCAACAACCAAACACATCCTGGCGTGAAAACACAGGCTGGTGTAGAAACGCGCTAACAGATCCCGGCACCCGGATGAGAAGCGAAACATGAGGAGAGACCAGGGGGGAGGCTTCCCGGGGCGCAGATGAGGGCCAGACGCTCCGCCAAGACCTCCCGACCGGGTGGGAGAAGCAAGAGGGGGCTGCAATACTGGGAAGCAGCTTCTGCCTGGTGTGCTGGTCTCCGGCACTTCCCTGATGCCCCCTGCACATTCGACCCTGGATGCTCAAACTGTCTCTGCTTTAAGAAAAGACAAAAGACTCACCTGACCTGTACCACAAGTGAGCGTCTGCATGACACAAAGGAATATTAAAAAAAACAAAAAAAAAAAAAAACTAAATACCAAGGCATCTGAGGGATGGATGATTTGGAAATACCCCTGGTATTAAAACACAAATCCGTCAAGGATTTGGGCCCAAGGCTCAGCATCTTCACGTGAGCCGTGAATTGCCCTTGACGGCGAAGAAGACGTCAATATTAAACTAATAAAGCAATGTCCAAACGGGGCCGCACAAGCACAGTGTGCCTCCAACAGAGAGGAAGGAGCAATTCGAAATATTTCCAAAGCGGCAGGGACGATGACTAACTCGATATTTTTATTCCGTAATTATGTAACAAATCGGAAACAGGAGTGCGAGGCACACAGGGAGTGGGGAAATTCACAATTTTTTCCCCAAAGTGTTTTTAACAGCAGTTTTTTTTTTCCTTGTTATCTAGAACATTATGTGAAGAGATTCCTCTGCCAAGGCAGTGATTTTAAATACATCTGTGTTTGGAAAGCGGGGCGGTCTCTCGCTAAACACCCAGCAAGCGTTTGCAGCATGCGTGGGCTGCCCTGTTCCCCTTGGGGACCTACGAGCTTTCAGAGCGCATCCCAGCCGACGCTGGACTTGCACCTGAAACCCCGGGTTACAGCCTGAACGACTGTTTCAGATAAGCAGCCGAGGGCCGCGATAATTCGAGAATGCCCATCAATGGGAAAAACTACCGGATTCATTCGCTCACACTCTCCTGCACCCACCTCTGTAACAGAACAGACCCTCGCGCCTGAGCTCAGTTAAGCCCCCATGGGGCTCGGGCCGGACCCGACAGGATGCTGGCACACTCACTGCGATATCCACCACCAGCCAGTGCCTCCAGTGGGACTTAATGGGGTTGCAGCGACTCGGAGCATCCGGGTCCACCATCATCAACGTGTACCTCTTCCCCTGCCAACAGAGAAGACAAAAAACAGGCAGCAGTCAGTCCTTCAGCGGCGGCCCATTCCTCCGAAAATGTTAACGACCGTCGCTCAGTCCCATTAGCATTTTTTTTTCCTACCAGGATGGTAAATATGCATGTGCTTAATAGCACCGAATATGAGCCTGCTCTCAGCATTATCAGACCTTTTCTTAAACCAACACTCTTTTCATGCTCCTTCACCTTTCTTTTTAATCTACCGCCTTTAATCTGCTGGGGAGTGTTTTCTTCCCCCAGTAAAGATTCCTTCACAGTCGATGGACTCCAGATAGAAACTAGCCAGCTTAATTGCCTAAAATATTCCTTTCTGTCTGTCTCTTAAAGTTGCAGAATTAGGGGAGCAGATTGAATTGTTGCGATGAGCACATTTGCCATGCCTGGTCTTCTGCCCAAAATCTGCCAGACCATATGATGGCTTTCTTATTTCGCAGGCTTTCCAAAAAACCGAATGGAGACGTCAATCACAGCTGCTGCGATCCAACAAGGTCTCCGTGCGGCTAGAGACCAGACATCTCCGATAAGCCGGGATCACAGTGGGGAGGGGAAAGATATATAAAAAAAAATAAATTAAAAGCTACTAAATATGGGCATCGAAAGTGCTGCTGATCATCGGCGCCATTTCCACAAACCAGAAAGACGGGAGAACGTGGAGGCGACCAAGAGCTACGGGAAATTCGCCACTTCCAAGTGACTAAACTGTGACTTCCTGTCATCGTTAACACCGCCTTGACTTAGTTCAAATGGGTCATGACTCCCCATGTGTGGCTCCTTGCAGATTCTAAATATTCTCGGTGACGCCGTCTTAGACATCTGATGCCATCTGATGGAACACACACTGGGGTCCGCCTCTCGCTGCTTCCCAAATGCAGACTGCCCAGACAGACCGTTATCTCAACGGAAGGTCATGCAATCCTCACCCATTATTAACACAAAGGCTACAGCTTGCCCGTATGCTCCATAAGTTCGGCAGGCATCCGAAGGCGTGGTGCGTCAATGTTTACATGGCGCGCCCAAGTAAACCGGGCTGGGGTGTTTCACGTTTCCATGGGAATATTCATTTCCTCGGCGGAAAACTCAGCCTACCTGAAGTGTAGCAATAACCCTAATAATTGGATCATTCCAAAAGCTCTCCCCCAGTGCCTCCAAGTAACAATCAAAACACGCAAACGACAACCGCATCTGCCCACCCGCCTGTCAGTGAGAGGGGTGGGGGGGCTGTCCCTCACTGACCCCCCCGGGCAGCTTACACGCCAGACGTCAACCTGTCTGCTCGAGTTCCATCATCCCCGCTTAGGCCTGGCTGGGAACAGAGGCAGGCTTTGGCGTTTACAGTCTGCCTCAGCCCGAGGGCAGCCTCTGCAATGTGGAGCTGCGGTCCTGACAGACGCGGCTGGCTTCTGTAAACCATTCGAGAACCAGGATGATAAAACGCCACTTTTTTTTTTTTTCCCTTTTCTTTTTTCCCCATGGCCTTGATGACTTTGCAGAACTCTCTGCCTCTGGAAAAAAAAACGGCCCCACCACAATCCGAAATGCCGGGGACGTCCGAGAGCTCGAATGTGGTGTTTCTGCACTTTCGGCACCAATTAAAGCGACATTGAATATCCTCCATGAGGAAATTTCTTGGCCAGGGCGAAACTTTTTTTTTTGCTTTGCTCCCATATTTGAGAAAATTATTGGTTTGCTTGAGTGAAACCTGCCACACACGACACAAAGGAAGGGAATGGGGGGGAGTTCCCTTGCATATCGTTGTAGAGGTATGTGCGAGCTTACATGTGAACGGCCACACGCGAGTCAGGAACAGTACCTGCAAGGAGCTGCCTAGGCCAGCTGGCACCCGCCAAGCAGAGAGGAGGGGAGAGGCCCCCCCATGCCTTCTCTTCACACATTGTGGCATGGTTCTCTCTCCCACTCCCCCCTCCTCTTGCTCTTTGTTACAGGCACCCTTTTTACTTCCATCTGTCAGGGTGCACATTAATTGCAGACAGATATGCAAGGGAGACAGGCTCCGCAGAGACAGCAGACGCATATTGATATCTGTCATAATTGCGATCCCGTCTCTCGTCAGAGCTGTTCATTTCGTCAGCGCCAGGCCGATATGCAGAACCCGACACGCATGCGTTTTTCAAGACCGAAATTCAGATGGATCCTATGGCTGCCCCTCATTATCCACTTAATGGGGCCCGGTTTCCAACGGTTACGCGTTGGTAATTGGGTAAGTGCTGATCACACGCCCAATGCTTGGTTTGACACCAAGTTGAAACGATGGATCATGTAACATATTTCCAGCCTTTAAAGTAGACTTAAGATGTTCGCTAAAATGTCAGCCATGATAAAAAAAAGAAGCCCTAGGAGATGGATTCCATCCCTAGGAAAACATGTTGAAGCAAAGCCGGTGCCGCCGGCACAAAGCCTCAGACAGAGCCCCATCTTCTGGTACAGTAGAAATGCGTTTCTAAGTTGGATTCCCTGCAACAATCTGGTGACACCGCGATAATGGCTCTGGATGATGCTTTACTGGGGTTGAACACAAGGAGAAGCCAAATGGTTCCACTCTGAATCCATACCAGCCACTGGAACGTTGTACAGAATGGGTAAATATACCCCTGGATTTGAGAGCAAAATGTTCCCCATCAGATTCTGCTGCCTAAGGCTACAGACTACAGGCTAAATGCTAAACACCTAAGCTATGGGGTAGCGAACAGCTTCATTATCAGTGCAAAATGAATTAATTATTGCATGAGGTTTTCTAACTCATATGGAGTCACAACTCCATATACCCAGATTCAATCCAGTCCTTTCCATGTGTGAAGTTTCTGGGATATGGTATGTTAGACACAGACACACACAGACACACAGACACACACACACACCATTGCTACCTAAATACCCGCATTAATTTGCAAGGATTCCCATAGTGAGCACCAATCCATAACTTCAAACACGGCTGACCCTCCACTTTGATGGGGACCTCCCCCAGCTTATTGATTAAGAGAAGGTTAGGTTGGGGGGGGAGAAATGGGATCATCCACAGAAAAATGACTACCCCGAGAACAACTTCAAAGCCGGAGCACATTGTCCCAAGCAGTGCTACATCCTGACCGGTACTCTCTCGGCTCGGGAGGGCTGTGGAGGCAACCCGCCTGGGATCGGCACCAAGAGTCTTCATTCTGGCGCCTTCTGCTCTCACTCACCAGCTGCAGACAGTAAGGCACACCATGCATCTCAGGAATTTCAGTCATTACACACGCAGCACCGTTCCCTAATGACAGCAGGCGAAACGGCACATCATTGCTATTGACCCTTGTAATATTATTATTATTGGTTAGGATGAGATTCATTCCTTGCAACTGCATGTTTGATCATGCAAACACTCTCTTCACTTCATTGCTTTCTAAGTGGGAATGCTGAGCTGCACCTCAAGCTCTATGGATCCTACATGGTGTGGACCTTCCTTGAGACACGAGAGGATGACTAGCTATTCTTCTGCTCTCTGTGGTGCCTCCTACAGTCACCACTGCAGCCTAATGAACTGGCCAGGATGGGGTAGGGGAGAGGAGACCGTCATCCCAGGATCACGCTGCTTAGACAGGGATATTAAACATGCCTGGGGCCCAGCCTGGAGGTGGAGACACCAAGACTGGAGCCTCCTGGGATCAACCTTCTATGCTTAGGCAGTGTTCGGAGCCCTGGGCCCTGTGGGGAATTCTGCCCAGGACCCAATACAGTGTGGTTACCTCTGCAGGGAGCCTAGGTACTTACACCACGGCCACTCTTCAGGGTTTTGGAGGTGGTGATGATGGGGGGGCTTACGCTTAAGGCTAGGGGCTGGGATGATGAGCAATGGGGCAAATGGGCTCTCCTGTGGGAGACACTCCAGGGTTGGCGCAAGTGAGAGCGGATCGAACAGAGCGGAGCGACAATGATCAGGATGGGGAGCAAAACCGGCAAGGCCGAGATGTGGCCCAAACTAGCCCTATGGATGGCCCATCTGATCACAGCCAGCCTCCCCGTTAGCATCCCCCATCAAACTCAGGGTACGCTGAGCACCATGTGCCCAGCAAGAACCAGCTCGACAAAGATAACTTACATCTCATTAGGGATTGGTGTTAAACTCAAAAAAAGCAGAACTCCAAAATAAACATTGATCGCAAGATGCTGCTCGACTGCAGAAGACTTGAGTCACACAGGGACAAATTTATAATCCGCCCCGTTGACCCCCACGAGATGGACGACGGACTCTCACGCTCAGGACTACTCCTGTAAACATGGTGCCACGACGGGAGCCTCCGACAGGGGCCAGCAAATCCTGACACCTCTGTACCTGGAGAGAGGCCCAATTTAGCATGTTTCCATCCTCGTGGTGCTCCGAGACAGCGCCGCAGCCGGACGACGGGGGCTGAGGTCCACGTCAACGGGAGCCCTCGTTTCGTTGTGGCCTCGTTATCTCGGTCTGGAGCCGGTCCTCCATCTCGGGCCCATCACTCAGCCCAGGACTGAGGCGGACGCCATCAGTGAGCAGCGGGCAGGCAGGGCCGATGGTTCCACGGTGCCCAGCAGGCTCTAATGAGCTCTAATGGTCAGGGATATCCCCCCTGTAGCCACCTGTCCAGTGGAACATACCAGATCGCCACAGTGAGGCAGACGAGCCTGTACCACAATAGACCTCTCAATTTGTTAGGTCAAGAAACGAGCAGCAGCGTTTCGGGACACAGTGGGCCCTCACCGCGTAATTTTGGAAGGCTCATTACGTCTCTTCACAGTGACATGTGAGGGGCACACACACATTTGACGGGCTGATTCATAAAAGGGTCATGAACTCATGAAAATACATTTTAAAACAGGCGAGAGCTGGGGTGAATTCAGCTAACTGAGTTAAAGCTACTGCATGGTGAACGTACGGAGGAGCACACTGTCCCTCAGAACCACTCAGGTGACAATCTGGAAGGGTGTAAAAATACTGTCTTCCCTGGGTTCTGAACTTGGAACTCTTACAGATATGGGAGTTGTGTCATCTTACAGGTATTTAACTGTCAGAATTACACATACATAAATATAGATCCATCCATCCAACTACTTGTCCATTGATCCTACTGTTCTTCCAGCAGAAGGTCATGACAAGAATGGAGCCTACCCTAGGCAACATAGAGCACAAGGCAGGGAACAACCTGGACAGGATGCCAGTCTGCTGCTGGGTAGGCACCCATGATCGCACAATGCAGAGACAACAGCTGACTGAACTATATGTCTTTGCCCTGCAGGAAGAAAATTGACAGAAACAGGGAGAGCGTGCAAACTATGCACACAGAGAAGTAAAGGTGGTGTTCAAAGCAACATTATATACAAATATAAAACAGAGGATTGGCATCAACTTGGCATCTGATTGGGGTGGCTGGTATTCTGTAGCAGTCCAAAGTCGGGACGTCCAGAGTTCCTGCCGTAGCTCCTGATGACCTCCGGACAGCCTGAGGTTCACCGTGACTGACAGCGTTTCCCAAGCTAGATGCTAAACTTTCTGACAGTGGGTGCCTGAGACCAGGGGCCCCTTGGTGAGTTTACAAGTTCACAGCTTATCCCTGACCGAATACCAAGCGTGTGGTGGCTCTCAAATATCACCCCCCCCACCGTTTCCATCCTCTGGGCTCTTCCACCTTTCGAGAAGGCCAACAGGGAGCCCACGGCATTTCATTAAATGGCTGCCTATGCTCATCGCTCACTCAGAGCGGTCCTGTATCCCCCCCCGTAAGCAGCGAAAAACACTTCAACCCGCACGGTAATTAACAGGTATCTCAGTTGCGATTACGAGACGATGGTAGCTTAACGAACATCGACTGAGGCTTAGAGCAAAGATGGCAGATCAATAACCTTAACGAGGCAGATTGCTCCTCCTGAACTGCTAAAAGAAAAATCATTCTTCAACCCAGAGCGATACATTAACACTTTTACGTTTCTTATTGGAGTCATTATTTGCCAATCAAGTCTTTGAATTCCTAAAAGTGATTTTTGTTTTGCTCCTTCTCCTTTGAGCCGCTCGTTATTCCTGAGCAAACGATATCCTTTATAGAAACTGACATTCTGTTGTGTATAACAACCCTGTAAGGCGCTTTGCACGTTTCACAAGCGGTTTCTGTTTATGGATATCGGGAGAGCCTCTGGCAGGGGACTGGGACCGGATGCCCAGTGGAAGGGGTTAACCCCACCTACCCTCTGTGTCCATACAAGGGACAGATGATGAGGTCTCTTTTGGTGGGGGGGGGGTCATAGGGTCAGCAAGGCACTGGTAATTGAATCCTGACTGCGATGTGGTCAGGCGAGAGATTGGAGGTGGGTAGGGGGAGGTAGACCAACGACGGCCATGTTACTCCGACACTGTCAGAGCTATTCGCTACCTACTGGTGACTGACACCGACATTGGGGTCACTGGCCGGAGAATAGAGGAAATGGCAGAGGTGTGGGTGATTGGGGGGGGCGGTGCTGTATTACTGTCATTAATAATACCACACAGACTTTACCTCACCTCATGCGGCCTCCTCCTGAACCACCAATCCACAGCCTCCCATAATCGCCAGCCACAAAGGGCAGAACCGTAATCATTCTAAGTGGAATTGGGTGTCAGGAATCCATTTTGGCAGTGAATCGCCCAACGGTGCTTCGACCACAATGTCATCTACCCTGGAAGAATGGGGTGGGCCTCGCTGGTCTTGCTTTACAACTCAAAAATAGCCCCCAATAAGACATTTCACAATCTAGTGCACGCGACTTAGGAACTCCCCGCCCACGGTCACTGGCAGAACATGCGTCCGCTTATGTGAGTGGGCGACGTCGTCCGGTGACAGCAGCCCTGTTGGCGGCCCGACATACCTACGCATACGAGGGAAGTTAGCTACCCGACTCATTAGCGTTGAGGCAGAAAACCTGCTTAACCCTCCTATTAGAAAAATAATACCATTACTACCGTTCTCAGGGATCAGAGCTACTCCTCCCTGTACTGAGACATATATGTCCAGCAACGTCTGGCTGGCAGCAAACCCGAAGTCCAAAATGGGAGCAACCAAGGCAATCACATGAAAGGAGATCCACAAGATTCACTGTAATCTGAGCAGGACCCCACCATTTAGGTCAAGCTTTGGAAATGTGGTTTCCATCTGTCCTCCCCTGCCCAAAAAAATGCAAAACTTGCAGGGCTGAGTGCTGCATTCTGAATTACTCCTTTCCAATGTTCCTTCTCGAGCAGCAAAAGCCTTGAGAGCCTGGTTAAGGCCACCCTGAATGCATGGATCTGATAAGAGGTGAGGTCTCTGACCTACATGGTTCAGCATCCATGTCCACAAAGCCTGGACATGTGACTTAGAGCTTACCATGCACACACTTTGTGAAATTTAAAAAGAAATAAATAGAAGTGTAATATCTCTGCCCTGAAACAGTACAAGGCGACTCTTTAAGCAACACAGAGCTTAAGGTGACTCTCAGGACCACAGGTATGAGCCAGAGCATTACTGGCACTCAGGGTCCATGGCTGGTCACAGCTATACATTTGACCCTGCATGTTTAGTAGGAACGCTCCACTTCTGTACGAACGGCAGGGTTGATCTGAAGAGCCCCATACTTGCAGTGGGGGGGTCGTCATATTGAACTGGGAAAAATTCACCGGAATTTTTTTTATGTTTTGCCCTCTGCGTAACGTGGACAGGCGCCATCCGTGTGCGACACCCTGGCGAGTCACAGGTACATCATAAGTTCTCAAAGCTGCTCTGCGATACCTCACCTTGAGCCAAGGGCATGACAAAGTGACATTCGTGACAACGATTTGCCTCTGCTAAGACTGATTAACAGTCATCGTGTGCCACCCACTTAACTTAGTGCTCCAGAACTACGGACCCTTGACAAACTAACCCACAGGTGACTCCATCAATGCTAAACGGGTGGAAAAGTCATCCATAGACTCATGCACATCCCTACTAGACTGACGATTGGGTATAAATATTATCGAGAAGCACAGAACACACTCTACAAGGGTTAAACGCTACGAGCTGCGGTAAAGCGTAGCGGGCGTGTATTCGCTGCTAAAGCGGCGTGGGATCAGTAGGAGCCCAGAGCCCGGTCCCGGCACTCCTCCGGTTGCCGGGGACGCTCCCTCCACACGGCGCTCTGGCAAGGGCGGCCGCGCTCATGTTAAGCTCGTTAGTCACCCTGGATGCGATCTTGTTAGCTGCGGCTTTCCACACTTTCTAGTGCTGGCTTTTACACATGCACACCTACTCAGGGCGCAGAAACGGCGTCGCAGACGCACAAAGGCGCACACGCACTCAAACCGCTAAGGGTGTGCGCGCTGCACCGCGAGCGCTAATATCACCAGGATGAGTGCGCGCGCGCCTAAGCAAACGCCGTCTGACACGCACGGAGACAGACTGACGGACGCACACACACACGGAGACAGACTGACGGACACACGGAGCACATGCCGTCTGACACACACGGAGACAGACTGACGGACGCACGCACACACGGAGCACATGCCGTCTGACACACACGGAGACAGACTGACGGACGCACGCACACACGGAGCACATGCCGTCTGACACACACGGAGACAGACTGACGGACGCACACACCCACATACCAAACAAATATAGTCTAACAAACAGACAGACCCTCACTCTTAACAGTAAGCACCATAATTTCGTCCTGCTGTGTCGAGTGTTGGACCTTAAGGCACAGATCAGAAACAGGCTGTCACGCTGCACACTCTGCAGAGTAGGCTGCTACACCCAGACCATGTCTCCAGCCGGACCACAGAACCAACCACCATCACCACACCTTCTATGAACAGGGAACCCAGGACCGAGCCGGTGCCAAGCCGACGGCACCAACGGGCTCAGGAAGACAGCCATGTTGATGAAGGACTCGCTGCCCCTCCACTCCACGATATCGGCAAAGATTATATTTCAAAGCCATAACCGCCTGAAGACAATTAAACAAGGTCTCCGAGCGCCATCTGATATTCAACCCGTCGAGAGTGATATTCTAAATATAAACACATATTGGAAATAGGATTTTAGTTTGACTTCAGGCAACTATATGGTTTCTATGGCAACCCTTTTTTGTTTGCGATAATGAGGGGGAGGGGGTTGGAATGGCACATTGTCTTTAACAGTTTACCTACATACATTTACACTAAGGCTGCAGCTTAATATGCAGTATTCGCTGCGGACGCCGTGTGTTAATTCTGCCCTTTAGCTCCTTTTTTTTGTTTGAAATTGTGTCTGTATGTGCAGTTAACTTAAGTGTACTGCGCACCCCCCCCACGCTGCAGTCAGTTTGACACCTTTACCAAAGCCAGGATTCATTTTGCGTAGTCTGCTTTGTCACATCCCAGTAAACCCTACAATATCCCCCATTGCAACATCCTTTGGCAAAAACAAAACAAAAAAAAAACAAAACAGTCTGTATAGTGTAATGTGCAACAGTCCATTTAAATCGCAAGACAAACTGAAGTGCGTTGAAGCTTCGAACGGCGACAGTTTTGCTGTAGTCATAAGAATTACCACATCAGACCAAAACCGGACTGTCACACTAGTGGTTGGCTGCTTATTTTACAAATTGACAGAGACGCAAATTGACGTTGAAAATAATTTTTTTTATGCTTGAAAAGTATTCTTGCACCGTTTGCTGTATATGCATCTACGAATCCATGAAGAACATCTTCCAGGTAACGGCAACACTGACAACAGCTACGAGAAAGAAAAAATGACAACAACAATAGTATTAATACTAATATTATACTAATAATAGCATTAAATATACAGACTGAGCAGAATCACTCCAAGAAAAGCAGATGTAAAATGATGATGATGATGATGATGCTGCTGACAGAAAGGGATACTGTACAAATTTGTACCCAGCTCTGGTCTGTGGTTAGCAGTGCGCAGGAAGAGGCCACATTTGCAATACCGTAAGTTACCCACCACGTTATTTCCTTCATGTTCATTTTCAGCCAATTAGAATATTCCACCCGAGGGTGTGTCCAAGGTGTAACAGGACCCTACGTCAGGTGAGAACTTGTCTATGGATTGTACTGTTTCGCAACTCTTGAGGACACCAGAAGTGGTTTTTGAAAAGCAGGAGTGATCACTCCATATTTTATCGGGGGGTCACTCAAGATCACCTAGCTGGATTTAGTCCTGCGGTCTTTTGTGTAAAACTGTCCCCGAGACAAAGGTGGCTTTCTGGATAATTTCTGCAGGATGGCTCTCTGGGGAAAACTAACGTCTCAAAGGTCTTCATCCATATGGCACAGCTCTAAATGCGGTTTTCTGGATTCTTGTAAATTACTTTGTAACCAACTGTAGAAAGATAGGCATCCGGGTTTTTTTTTTCCTTTTCATGGCATGATGTGACTCTTGAACCCGTGTGCTGTGCGGCAGCTTCAATCTGTGGGATATTCGCTGACAAAGCTGGTCCAAAGGAAGCCTGATGGTTGGACGTGCCGGCCGAATCTGCCAGTCTCGATCAATCACTCCATTTTAACTGAGGTAGATGGCTTCTCCTACACATGATATGAGTACTCTGATACCGTTATTTGTTTGTTGTTACATTTTTTGTGTGTTTTGTTTTTTTAATTTTATACACAACGATCAAGGGTCCAATCAGACATCCAGCACCAGTTGGCGGAGAAATCCCCTGTCTCTCGGACCCCTTGCTGTGTAGATAGGTCTGGGATCACAAGCTTCAGAAGAAAACCAGAATCTACCAGACGATTTTCGGGTCAGCGGTCCATCTTCAGTCTTCACCTTCTTCCTTTTCATTGTCTCTCACCCCCACCCTCAAAAGTCCCATATTTAAACAAATGCAGCAATATTGTTCATCAGTACCCAGTTTTTGTGAATATCCACCACGATAGTAAACATCTCAGTTCACCGCTGGCAGGGAAAAGGACTGACTCAACTGCAGAGACACAAATGGTGAGAACACGACTCCCAAAATCGATCCCGCAGAGCCACAAGGGGAACCCGACACACGGTCTCGAGGGCCTAAGTGTGCACACGTGTGAGAGGATCCATATCCTGACTGGGCAGCACGGACTCTCCGAGGCAGCATGGGATTGGACAGGGGGTCAGAACAGACTACCCCTGTGGCTGATGCACCTCTAGAAAGGCAGCGACCCATTGCTAAATCCGTCTGCCAATCAAACAGCTCCCGAGGACGGGAAGGCCCCACATGCAGCTATTAATAGAACATGAAGCACTGAAATAACACTGTGGGCTGAGCGCGGGAATTGAAAATAAACACCAAACGTGAATGCGGGCCAGCGTGGACCGGTCTCCGTTCAGAGGTTCGCAGACGATTAGTCATATTTGCACGAAACGGGTATGGCGGTGCCATCGTTAGCCTTCGGTTTCTACATGGGATCAGCATGGCACACTGGAGCCGGCGTTGAGGCCGCTGTTCCACCCGAAGGTATGTTCCCACTTCCTTGTCGCTCCCCCTGGACTGCGATGGATCAATATTTGGATGTTATTTTATGCAAGTCTATTTCCTGAATGGACACCCTAAGGCTCCTCAAGCACATAGCTACACCAGGGGACAAGCTGCGAATCAAGATCCTGAGCCTGACACTCCTGTTTATCTGCCTCAGGGAATCTCACCATCCAGCCGCTGTTCCATAGTTACTTCCCTACTGTATGTGTGGACCACGCCCATGGAGGTGACAGCCTATCAGCGCATCCGCACATGCATAACTGAGAGCCCCCCCCCAATACAATGCTACAACACAGCCAGCCATTCCTTGCTCCAGTGCCGCCAAGATCTCGACCGACTTGATGTGGTCAGTGGCGAACCAGGCTGGCGGAAGGTTAAAACCGTGCCTCGTAAGGGCTATGGTGGACAGCTGGGCTGAATGGCATTCTCCGACATGCAGAGAGAATGACAAATCCTGCTCTGCCGAAAGCAGCAGCACTACGGCACACGCCAGCAGCCCTCCCAGGCACAATTAGGATTTCACGGCAGGAAAAAAATCCACATTCCTGCACACATAAACCCCCTTTCTTCCCTTCCCTCAATCACAACCTTCTTCTTTTTTTTTCTCTAGGAAGAACCCCGAGCGCCATGTTGCAGGATTTAGGAAGGGGAAAAAAAAGAAAAAATTAAATAAATTTTGAGCTCCCTTTGGCACGAGATGTGTGGTTAAGCTAAAAGCTTAGGTATTTTTCACATCCTTCAGTTTTAGTCAGTTTGTTTTTTTTTTTTTTTTAATTTGTGTTGTGAAATCCAAGGCCCAGTTGGTGAGGG
Organism: Gymnarchus niloticus; assembly: GCA_009936485.2. NCBI lineage: Eukaryota > Metazoa > Chordata > Actinopteri > Osteoglossiformes > Gymnarchidae > Gymnarchus > Gymnarchus niloticus. Next base: position 9,044,172 of record JAACJT020000034.1, read on the forward strand.
AGTTTGTTTGAAGTGAAGTGTCGGAGATTTGCCATCCTGGCACTGCTCGGATGTTCTCTCTCCATATTTAAAAAGTCAGAGAAAATGGTCCTCGCCTCGGCTCCGTGTTGTCCCGACGACAGCCTCGCCGGTCGCTATTTAATGGCGGTGAGATGGATCTCTGTATGGAGCATCTCTGTATTTACACTGACGCACAGTGATCGGGAAACAAATATAGCGGCAAGAAAAGCAAAACAACATAATTTGACTAGGCATACGCGTATACATGAAATATACAATTAATGGACAATTCATTCTGTTTTTAACTCAATAACAAAAAATAACAAGTCTGGTGATTTTCTAGGAAGAAGGGAACAAAACAATTAAAGTAAATCGAGAATTAATTCAAAGAAATAAAACCCTGCACTGTTTTTGGTTCAAAATAAGCTTCACGAGCTACTGACTGATAGGAATTTAATAACATCTTCAAGTAACTAGACTATGAGACACTTAAATGAAGATAATTCAAATGAAAAACAACAGATTGAAAGAGCAGAATGCAGGCACTTAGTAGTACCATGATTTCCTGAGAAGGTAGAAAAAACGGAAATGCCCATACACATCTGAGGGTAATAATGGATCTAAAATCCGCTGATACTGGAACTGAGACAGACACTGGCGGGGGGCGGTCATCGCTAAATAGTGCAAGGAATTAGACAGCGTGTGCAAAATGATAAGATGTCACGGGCCACAATTTGAGGTGCGACTGGTTCCAAGGGTTGTACTTGGGGGGGTAGCCTGAAGCATGGCGGTGAGCCTAGTATTCATTACCGGTTTTGACGGAGATGTGACCATACGGCCGACACTGAAGCTGTCACTGGCGATACGAGGACAGTACCGTAAACCTGTCTCCTCAGAACAGGCTAAGGATGTCCCAGAGTGATGGAGGCAGCTGGCTTATTCTTAAATAAAAAAATCAGACTGTTGGACCATTTATCATTTTCCCGCCTTCCTGCAATGCCGTCGAGTGTTTCAACGACTTTGGGAGCAGAAGGCAATGATGTGTCAGGTGGACGGCCGGATGTCTCGGGGGCACAGATGTGTACATCTGGCATTTTAACCACTCTGCAGATGGGGCCTTGCTCCCCTCCCCCCACCTTGCTCTCTGGTTGAGGTTCAATGACCAGTGTTAGGAGGGGTAAACTACCTGCAACTAAAAGATTCAGAAGTGGCTTTAACAAGACACTTGCCCCCCTTTTCTTTGAGAAACACAAGTGTCCACATCTCCCCAAGCCCCGTTGCATTGTGGGGGAGGAGTTCGATTCAGCTTCAGTCACTGCAGGGTAATGCAAATCACTTTAATATGTTAAGGAGATTAAACTGGATAAATGTCTAGATACATTTTTTGTAAAGCCACATAAACCTCTAGTGTTTTTATTTTGGGGGGGGGGGGGGATGTCGGCAGGGGGGTTATCTGAGTCAGTTTAAATGATGAACAACAAAACCCCCCAAAAAAGGAATGCGATTGGCTGGGGAAAATTGAGCTTATTTAAGATTTTACCTTTTAAGCTTCTTGAATGTAAGACCATCCCACCCTTATTAGTATTTTTAACGCCAAACCCTTAGGACAACAAAAGCTTCACACCGACACGGGTCACAATCCTCTATCTACCCGCTGCTGCTCCTGAATTAGCTGTGGTTGTCGCTTCCTGCTTTTGTCAAACAAGTTGCTCTAAAGCACTGAGGTTCTGAAGTGCTTGTCAGGCTCCTGATGGGGTTTACTGATTTACCAGGTAAAGTAAGTGTACTTGCTAACTAGGAGAGGAGATCACAGTGTTTTGAGAGGATAAGTGACGAGCTTAAGGACGTAACAAAGCTCCGAGGGAATCAGGATTTAAAAAAAAAAAAAAAAAAAAAAAAAAAAAAAAAAAAAAAAAAAAAAAATGCAGTCAGGGTTCATCACTACAAGCCAGACTTAAAACAGCCA
>JAACJT020000034.1:9046336-9061888 GCA_009936485.2 Gymnarchus niloticus
GATAAAAAAGGGAGGGGAAAAAAAAAGGGTGTAGGGAAAAAAAAAAAGAAAGGAAAAAGAAAAAAAAAAAGAGAAGAAAAAAAAAAAAAAAAAAAAAAAAAAAAAAAAAAAAAAAAAAAAAAAAAAAAAAACACTGAGGAGCTATGGATTTGCTGTTTGTATATTTTGACTGTTATGTCAAGAGAGCAAGTTTTGTTATCGAGTTACAAAGCATTAAGTGCTTATCATATCACACAAAGTCACTCTGTAATGATGCAATATAATGATTATTGGCATGATGTCTGTAACAACCGTGCTGGGTTCTCTTACTTAATGATGATTCGTTTACGTGCATTGCTCATGCACAGCCACACGCGTGTGCGGTATGCATGTGGCTTCACTCCCCAAGTGCGAAACAGCACGTGCAGCTATCGCTCTCCTTACGGAAAGCGTCCGCGAGTCATCACTCCTCCGCAGGACAAGAAGGCCACATTCTTGGCGATACGCGAGAGAGACAGAGCTGAAACAACAGTAAAACAGAAATGGGCGTTCTGCCTTCCGTTTCTGGGCGGCATGAATGACGGAGAGGCGGGCAGTAGCATTACGATAAAACGTCACATCAAATTAGCGACACCCCCTGGGTGATGGTTGTGAACCAACAAAAAAAAAGCAGGCATGTCTGAATGAGGTCTGAGTGGTCACCTTCGGTTCTCTCTCTCTGCGACTGTCGATCTACCTGGAATTTATACATGACCCTGAAAAGAATAAGCAATTTGACATTTGATACTGGTTTGATATAGACAGAATCACCGTGGAAAGGGGAAAGCCGTTAGTTCAAACCATAACAAGAGAAGTTAATCCCTAGTTCATTTTACACTAGTTTTTCCGTTAAAACTGAAGTTACAAAACTCAAATCTTGTTCTGCCTAGTCGTCCAAATAGTTTAAATCCACATTTCATGTTACATTACTCAGAAAGGGAAAAAAAAAAACAGGTGCAAATCTTACAATGCCGCTAAAGTGTGAGAAATCTGGCCCTGTGTTCTCAGAACACAACTGTAGCACGAATGGCATCATTATGCAATTCAAAACATTTCATTTTTATATAAAACTCACTATGATATCACACAGCATATCCCAATATAAACAATTGTCATCACTAAAGCCAGCAACATGTTACTTTTACTATTCGGACGTAAAATACAGTGTCTTTAACGAGGCTTTTGATACTCTGATCAATAGATTCTGCCTCAATGGAACGAAAACAGAAACAAACGCCCGGCCTAACCAAAGTGAGTTTGGTGTGTTGCAACACTAGCAGTAATTGCACAAGGAGATGCAGATTGCATCTTAAGGGGATTTAAATATTTAAACATTTCTGCAATCTGATTTGGGCGCATGTCAAAATGAACATACCACGTTGAAATTTAAAAGGTGCTTTTCATCAGTACAAGTCTGTAACTGTTCTGTTTTTTTTTCCACACATAGGCAACACTTTGAGAAAACGCCCTCCAAAAAACGAAAAAAAAACCAGTATTCTTGTTTATTTTCTGCTGAACCTTTTGTTACTATAACTAAGTATAGTATACAGTACAAATATATACAACTCTATTTTTGACTGGGTTCAGAGTTTGAAGCCCCAGTCGGAAGGATGATGGTGGAACATCAGAAATACATTATGACAGCAAATTGATTCGCTTTGTCCTTTCAGACGAGCGCCCACAAAAAAGCCACCACTGCCAAGTCCCTCTTACACCAACTTTACCCCTCTTTCCCCTCCACGACGAGGACAGTGACACAACCAGGAGTAAATTGAGAATATTCCGTAACAGCCCTACGGCTATATTTAAGAGTCAAAAAGAAATGAGTCAGGGGGATTGGGAAAGCGGTGAAGACTGAATGTTGAACCGAGCCAATTCCGTCGAGGAACTACTCCGACACGTCCTGACTGACTTTGCCAAGAATCTCCGGAAAGGGGAGAGGAGACCAGAAGGCCGCGTGCTCCTAAAGAACTGGTCCTTTTCACAGTGTGGTATGATTAAAGACAAAAAAAAAAAAAAAACAAAAGAGGACACCGCTAACCAACTGCACATTGAAGCGGAAGTCGCTGTTTTTGTAATCGAGCCTAGGGCACTTTTAAACTGGAACAAGAAGGCCATTCGCAAACAGTCCCAACAGGAAGTGACATCACTGCCTCCGGAAGCCCTCCTTAAATGCAGCACCAACTGCCTGGTTACTTCTGCTCATGCTCTGAGCTCCCTGCGAAGCTCAACTGTTTTCTATGGTTTGTATAAATAGAATTTAATTTCTGCATGTGTATATTAGCAGGGGTGCCTCCTGCTCACGTTATGAGCCTCAAGTTGACGCCGTGGTTCTATATGAGCTGGGCCTACACTTTCCTGTTTTAATGAGTTCTGTACCTTGCAAATCTGGGGCTTATTAAATCTCTTTTTTAACCCTACATCTTACATGGCTTCCTTATCTGCTCCCATCACATAAAAGGTGCATGGTTCAACTGGACAGATGAAGGAACAGCTGTACATTGGTATTGGTGTTTGGGGAAGTCCACTGGCTGGGGGTGGTGGTGGTGGGGGGTGACAGCACTCTATTTGTCAGACTTTCCATCCAGGCAGCATCCTCAGACAGAATGAGGAATCCTCATAAAGAGTGGGGGGGGCGTGGGGATCCAAACAGATTTGTCCCCGGTACTTCAGCCACATGCCAGTCGTTCATCTTGCCTTCAGTACTCTGGCCTGCCTACGATCGCAGCCCCAGCTGTTGGCAGTGGACGGCCATCTCCGGCATCTCACCCTAATCCCCTCATTGATGGTAAAACACATTTTCACGCTAATTGGAATCATATTTTACCCTCCCACAGCCAGTGGAGGCTTAGGCCCCCCAAGCTCTTCCCACTTAGCCTGGAGAGAGAGCACGAAAGAGGCAGAAGGCAAAGGAAGAGGGCGAGATGGGGGCCATGCTACCTTGGCCCTCAGCACCCAACACCCCAGTCAAAGCAGCTCACAGGACGTGTAGCGATGGTCCCTCCCTTCACTCAGCTTGCAGCTTCCCTCCAATCCACCGGAGACGCATCATCAAACCGGATCTCCGAGTAACAGGGCCCACAACCCTTTTACCGTTCAGAGACCAGCATCGAGTGCGTTCGTTTCTAAGGAAGTGGGACGGCCGAGCGAAGTGGCTGACAATTGTGAACATCAGCATGAGAGAGAAAAAAATAAATAAATAAAACCAACCAGCATCTGGTTTCAGGGAGGTAATACCACAAGCCCACCTAAAAACGGCACGTTCACCATCATTGCACCACCAATCTCCCCACTGTACTTTTGACGTGGCGGACATGCTGTGGGGGAGGGGAGCCCCGCAGCTTCTCTGTCTCGCAAGCCCCACATAGGAAGACTTCGGAGGAATCCTCCGCCACGGGTGGACGTGTGGGCTTCCCGGGGAATGACGGGGTGCTCTTTAGCGGAACCCCACCCGCGCCTGGCGCTCGCCGTGCCAGGGCCGGGGAAGAGTGGGCAGCCCGGAGACGGCAGCCTGCCGTGGGCACTGCCAGGCTTAGAGTGCTCCTGTCGTCATCGGCAGCTCGCAGAATAGAACATTCAAGAAAGAAAGAAAAAAAAAAAAGAAATGGGGGGGTGACTTTAAATCCTCTCTCACCGCCCCCATACCTATCTATTTAGCAAAGCATACAAAATCATTCACACACAGAGTGAGAAAGAGAAAGGGGGAGAGGGAGAGAGAGAGAGAACAGCTATTAGCAACAGTAAGCAATCTCCAGCCTGCGAGGGATCAGGCAGCCTTTCATGGAAGGAATGATTTAGGCATTCCTCTCCTTCACTTCCCTGTGCTCCATGTTAGAACAAGGCTTTCAAGCACTCGCTGCCAACCTGACATGGGTGTCATCTGGACCCCCCCCCCCGATAAGACAAACTCTAAGAGAAAGTCGCACATACATATCGATGATAATGAACGCCCAGTGTTAGATGAGGCTGAAAACAGACCATCATTATTTAAAAACTGTAAAGTACTCAAGAGGTTGCCAGATTTCAGCCTCCCCAAGGCAATTCAGTCTCTAAAACGAGGCCTGAAGCTTAACTGCCTTGGGAGGAGAGGGTTTGAACAAGACGTGTGGTGTGGTTTGGTGAGGTCTGATGATGGGTGCTGAGGTGTGTTGAGGTCTGGTGAGGTGTGGTGAGGGTCCTTCCCATCTTCTTCCCAGTGTCCTGCTCAAAACTGCCCCATTCACTTTTCCTCAGACAGACTGACTGAGGTTTAAGATCCTGACCAAAAATTCACATTGTTTTTTCCCCCCACAGTGTTTCATACGCTCAGTGGCCAAATTATTAGGTACACATAGCCAATACCAGGCAAGAGCCACTTTGGTATCAGACTTTCAGAGAAGTTACATTCAGAGAGACCACTCTGCACACCACTGTCATACTGAGCTGTTAGTTTTGCACTTCTGGCCTTCCTGTTACCATTAATGAGTCTGGCCATTCTCCTCTGAACTCTCACATGAACAGAGTTTTCAGCCACAGAAATGCCATTGACTGAATATAAACACTAGTCACGGTAATATGTGAAAATCTCAGGAAGGTGGCTGCGACCACCACGTCTGACACCAACAATCACACCACGGTCAAAATCAGTCAGATCAATCATTTTAGCTGTTCTAATGCCTAGTCAAACAGTAACTGTAGCAGTACAATTACAGAACGTGCATCGAAAATAACCCCTACACTGGTAATCTGTGGTTGTGACAACTGGACAAACTAAAAACTCAAGATGTATAGTTATGGGTCGGATATGGATTTGTTTATTTTGTTCAGGGGTAACTGCAAACAAGTGGGTGAACCTTTGATCCAGAGAATTACAAGACAGGCACTGAAAACCCACAAGAAGGCAGCCAGCAGAAAACGGCAAGACCGTTTAATTTATGAGTCGGCTCAGACGCCGATCGAAACAAATATTCTGCCTCAGAAAGCAAATTAAATATATAATTATGAGCTTTTTTTCCTAACAAGTAAGTGATAACTGGAAGAGCAATATTACCATAATTTGGGCAGCTGTACAGCTAAGTAAAAGAGCAAAATGTAACTTTCTTTAAAATTAACATGCAATTGCCAGTAGCAGCTCAAATTTCTTTCACCCAATATTTAATTTAATATTTTTAACAAGGATAGAGAACCATTTAACACGTTTGTGCGGACGATTAATTCGCTGACATGCCGTGCAACATGTCTGATTAGAACTCCTCACAAACATTAGCACAGATAATAACCTATCAGTGTCAAGATGGACCTGACTGATTAGCTAAGCATTAGTGGAAATTTCCTAAGACGCCTGTGCAAATCAAATCGCGGTTAAACAGGCTGCTCTGCTGACTCCTCAGACCGCAAGCAAGATAACGAGTGAGGAAACGCAGGATCCCATTATGAGTAGCAGCAGCATCACAGCTGGGCTGCTACCCCGTCCAGGGCATCCCCAGCCTCCTGTCTTGTGCTTCCTGGGATGGGCTCCAGGCTCACCGTGACCATGCTTCGGATAAGCGGTTATGGAAGGGAGGAGGACATAGCAGGCTCGCAGCCTACAATGAGCACACTAGGCCACGGACTCAAGCACTTCCTACACTGTGGTAGTGTGTGACTCAGTGGGTTAGGTAGCATTGCCTGTGTCCAGAAGGTTGTTAGTTCAAATCCCACGGTTGGCAGAGTAACCATGTAGCATTGTTCAGATGTAGAATTGCCAAGGCAACAGGAGCAATGAGTGGTGTGGAGGAGCAAAACCATCTGAATGGAATGCATGAAGAACATACAGTATCTTCAATGTGCTGCTTTATGCAGTGAAGACCTAGACCTTAATGAAAAATCAATCTAAAGAGATGACCTGCATTTGAAGTGGTATAGACTCATCTTGAACATCCTATAGCAGCCAAAGATCTCAAATATCAAGGCACAAAGGTGCATCCAGGCCTTGAGGAACATCATTCTGAGGATCATTGAAAGGAAGACAAGTCTTTTTGGTTGTATATGTAGGATGGATGACAACAGAATGGTGAAAGAAATATCACTGGGCACCATGGCAGGTAATAACAGAATAGGGAGGTACAGAAGAGAGAGGCTAGACAATATATAATAATGGGGAGCTGTGGGCTTGTCAACATTGATCAGATAAATCCAAAACCGGGAAATCTGGAGGAGGAGAGTCAGACAAGCAGCCGACACCAACGGGCAGTGAGCCCATGGAGTTGATGATGATCATAATGATGCCTGAAACATGAAGGTTGTTGATTCCAATCCCACTGACGACAGAGTGACCACATCACCATTGCGCCATTAAGCAAGGCAAAACTCAAAACAGCTCCAAGGGTGTCAGATAGATGTTTGACCCTGTGTTTGGACCCCGAACTTCAGTCTCACCTCCATGTGTATATCTCACAAAAAGCAAGATTGGGTATGTAAAAACTAAAGAATTCCTGTGGGCTTGTACTCGTACAATGGCCAACAAAGTATCATCTCAATGGCTATGAACCCTTTTTCGATGTGCTGCTGCCAAATCCAGCATTCCAAGAAACACCAGACTCTCACATTAGCCTTTTCATCATATATTTCAAAGACAGCCATCAAAAGGTGTGCCAATAATCAAATAATCTCCAGCTATTAATTTGAGTCTTGAGGTAGACCCCGCTCTTCTGCACTCAGGCATTTGCATATTTTACACTTCACAGAAATTTGCATGCGAGGCCAACACTTTACACCCGTGCAGCCCAACCCCGACACCAAAGAGCACCCATCTCGCTGATTTTCCACGCTGTCGCTGCTCGCCCGTTTCCGACGGATTAAGGACACTTGTCCGTCACTCGCGATTGGACCCGCTGCTCGCTTCACCCGAACAAAAGGTGACGATGCCGTAATGGGATTCAGGAGTAGAACGATGTTTGATCGAACCGTACCTGCTCAAGCACTTTTTATTATAGCATTGCCTTTGCACTCAAAGAGAGCCGCTTCGCTTGACGGCTATCAACGGGCGCCTCTAATCACCCAGAAATATTTAATGAGAAGTAGTGCTCGGAAAGGAACTGCATGGAGCTCTGCAGGACCAAGGATGGAGACCACAGATTTGGGCAAGCACGTACACATGTACACACACACACGCACGCCCGCCCGCCCACACACACACACACACACACACACACACACACACACACACACACACAGAGAGTACTGCCAGTGACTAACTTTTTGCAGCTAAAGCGTATGGTGAAGGCGCAAAATGCGATGGCAGGAGAACTTGCACCTTAGCCATCAATCGGAAAACACTCCAACACCCGCTCCCCCGGTACTTTCTGCCATTTTGTCATCTTCGAATCAGCAGCTCACCGGGGGACTTCATGCATGTCCTTTGTTGCCTGTATTGTGGTTACGCCTGCCTTACGGCAAAGTGCCACTTCACACTATGTAGACAGTGGCACCCATGTTGTTATGCACTGCTCACTACTTTTTTTTTTCCCGCAACCCGCGGGATGAGCAGCCTGTCGGGAAGCGTTATGTGACCCACATGCTGCCGATTTAGCATTAAGGGGTGTGTCTCTCGTGAGACACTATCCCGTGAACTAGTCTCCCTTGTGGGTTCCAGGTGTTAACAAAACAGAGATTTCCCACGACTGTTAACTTACACGGTCAGCGGGGCAGAAACCAGCTCCACAGCAAGAGGTGAACGCTGGCTTGGAAGGTCCTTTTCTTGCAGAGCATTTTGTCCAGACTGACTAGATTCATATGCAAATTGGCTCCAAAATTTAAGTTAAAAAAGTGAGCAAATTTTAAAATGATTTCAGTTCAAGTAACTAGGCTAGATTTAGAACATACAGAAACTGGTCACACGGTTTAGACCATCTGAAGTGGGGGGGTTCACTACCATCCTTGTGGAGAACACAGACCAGACTGGTTCACAATCCGATGTTAATAAAGCTATTACTGGAGGATCAGAGCCACCTGTTGACCAGTGCCATTAAAGACACCTGTCCTTCACTAGACAGACAACAAGTGTGACTCCAGGACGCCAACAAACAAACCAGGCTAGGTCCTTTATAAAAAAAACGAAAAAAAAAAACAAAACAATAGACTCAATTTTCTTAACTTGTGCCTTTCATCAGCAATAAATTATTTAAGAGATCTAAAAATTCCATCTAGGGAGGTTTATTAGGACAGCTCTAATGACCTCTGACCTTTTAGTCGATGTCATAGAGAAAGGTATAGCCATAAATGTACAGTGCAGCATAAAGTTAGACTTCAGATGGCGAAATACAGCAAAGTGTCACGAGGAGCGTACGCTTGAATGTTGACAAACCGTACCCTGGGTACAGGAAAACCAGTGCTATTCGCCTTGTAAACAAGATCCTCATCCCAAAATACGCTTCACAGGCCAATGGTGCCTGGCCAGAGAGCAACATTTAAAAAAACATTAAATGAGGCTCACAGCAGTCCATAAAACGACCAGCCAACGCTTGGCATCATGGCGCTCCAAACTGAGAACTTGTCTAAGGTCATCACGGCGGCGGCGAAATCGCACCTCGCTCCATGTCGCTTCTTGAGCTCGCTCATGCGAACAGCGGCGGCTGTGACCACTGATGTATGTTCAGCACTGGAGGACGCTTCATGAAGGGGCTAAATTCATTGTCTTGATGGGCCAATAATAGTAATAATGTCAAAATACACCACCATAACACACAGAGCTTCACATTTCAAACAGCTTTAACTAATGTGGTGAATCATTATTCCTAGGCTTAGACAAGAAAATCTGTTGTTACTATAGCCCTTTGCTTTTGTTTTCGGTAATAAAAGCCCATTTAGAGACGGTTCTAGCTGGACTGCTGCCCAGTACGGCCCATTACAATTACCCGGCGTGCTTGCAAAGGGGTAATGAGGTGGGTGTCACAGTGGGTGGGTGCGACGGGTAGAGGCCGTGTTCTCGCGGCACGTGCTGTCTGTGATTTTGGCATGACTGAAGTGACGGGAGCCGTCGAATTAAACGCCCTCCTCAGGAGCAGCTTTGGGACAAAAAGCCCCAGAGTCGTAGAAAAACCAGCTTTAACGCGGGATACCGTATGTTTTTCTAAGCGTCGAGGGGGTACGAATGAGCAACTGCCTTCCAAAGCCCAGTAAATAAAGTTCGTATTGATTAGATCTCACGTGTAATTCGTTTTGCTGTCTGCCACCAACTCCGGCAATAAAAAAGAATCATGTAAGACAGCGTTACAGATAATACGACCATACATCAGTCGGGCTTTGGTCGACACAGCCACGATACATCATGCTCAAGGCAGACTGCTTAGCTACGGATTTTATAACCTGACTCGAATAGAAGTGTCCCTCAATTTCAGTTTTCAATTTATAGATACAGGATTTCTGAGATTAAAACAATAATAAAACTATTTTATTCTTCGTTTACCATAGTGACTACCCAGAGACATTGCCTAGTCTCTGCCGCCCAAAAGCAGAAGAGTCTTGACCAATACCCTCTGGTTGAAGCTTCTGATTTCTTCAGACCGATTGCAGTTGAGATGAAAAATGTATACAGACGCACATATAATATTATATGCACATACAATATCGACTGTCTCATTTTAGTAATAGAAAGATAAAAAGTGAGAGACTTAACAATGCCCTTTGCACATTTGTTTAAACAAACACAGCATCATAACCACCATACTGATACTGGTAGACTCCCCCACAAGTGCAAAGGGTAAATCTTTGTTTTTTTAACCACACATGAAAAACCCATCAGCTGATGGGCCAGGTATTTAACACAAACAACTACAGTAGCTAGGATTTTAGAATTGAGAAATCATATCCTAAATCCTGCACCTTGTGCTCTGGACAAACTCACCAAGGTTCAGACTGGCCAGAGTCTGACGGCACAATAACATTCTTCTTTATAGTAACTATTCTCTTATAGGAGTTTATTTGTGAAGCACAGCATATATAAAAAATTACCATTTGAAACTAGCAAATGCCTAAATAAACCAAGACAAATGATATGTAGAAACATGCATGAAATTTTAATCAAAGGAAAGTATAAACGCAAATTAAGGAACAAAAGAATACTACCGACTCCACTCAACAAGCGAATAACTTAGTTACTTGAAGCCGAAATGCTTGACAAAATTGGTGCTAGTGCGCCATCTTGTGGTAGAAAGTACAACTGCTAGTAAGGCTTATGTCATGGGTTGTGTTCTTATAGCGATGAACCTGTAAATCAGTGGAGTTCCAGATTCGTAATTAGTCTAATCATTCATATCAATTGACCGGATGTATCTAACATCCTCTGTAACGTACAATTTTTAGTGACGGGTTGTAAAGGAGACCCTAAAACCATAGCCCCAAGATTAAACTCGACCAGAATCAATAAGTACTTTTCAAAGACTCAAAAACCTGTGGTAGCCCGAAGGGATGGACGCCACTATAGCTTCATTTTACATAAATATTTTGAAAATGAAAAGCTACAACGAGAGTTCTTTGAAGGATACAAGGAAAAGTAGATGATAGTTATCATGGTATATCCTTGTAACTTAAAAACCTTTGTAATCAGTACATTTTAAACACTAACACTGTCAGGTAGCAACATCCTAACAACGTCAAAGTCCATGTTTGAGTACAAATACTGGTTTTTTTTTTTACAGTTTTTCTGAAAAACGAAGAAAATTAAGATTTCGTGGCATTAAATATACTCTACCTGAATCGACCGTAACTTTCAAAGACCGTAATTTGTAAATAAGATCTCTTTTATTATTATCTCTATCTGAAAAAGCATTAAATCTGAAATTTGTCATCCTTGATCACGACTGAATGAAACAAACCGCTAAAAATGGTCAGATACTGTGATGTAGACGTACTTGAAATAAATTGCACAAATATGACCACAAGCTACTTGGGGCACTTCTGTATGATTTAAAAGCCCTCCCTGACACGTCCCACCTGCGCGCATGCGTAGTCGCCACTCGCACCTTCTCGGCGTTCTTCCATCGCACCTTCGGGGCTCCCCACTCGCCGCTCACTTTGTCCCGCAGGCGCCGCTCTCGGGGAACGACGAGGCAGCTGTCGACTGCCAGCTCCGGGTACATCACCGCTAGTCCTCCGCTGCAGAGCCACAAAAGCCAAAAGGACTTGTGCGCTCCTTACCGCGTCATTCATCACCGCTTTGGTGCGGAATTCCCGAGTGTCATTGGTACTGGCACCTTTAACGTAATGATTTTAACATGAAGTAGGTAGAATTCAAACTAAAGAAATATGTAACAGTGTTTGTTATTTTTAATTGCTTCTCACTGACTAAGTAAAGCATTTACACATTGTGGGATTCATATTCCAATGGTTTGAACTGTGTGCAATAACTAAATGTGGGCTGACGGGGGTTCTGCGCCAAATCGTGATTCTTATGCGTCATCATTCCCACTCCAGTCTTAACAAAAAAAAAAAAAAAACCAAAATAAGTAAATAAATAAATAAATAACGCGATAGCATCGAATTAATATTTACTATCTTTCTGAGACCAGTATACTTACTGGCAAAAGCGCTCATCAGACTCACTCAGAGTCTCCAGAGCTGATGTATCCCCAGAGACGGCGTGTTGGTGCAAGACCTCAGAAGCCAATAAAAGCAGAAAAACTCCCAGCAACGGCATCGCAGCCTAGTAATAAATACACCCACAGGCAAGAGTGTCTTACAATGGGACAGTCCTGACTAAGACTCATTGTTATGCTGGGCATCACCACAGAAGACTGCGCTGCCTTTGGAAGTATTGAGCAGCGGGGCCTACTGGAGACGAAGTATTGTTGACCTCAGTCGTTAGTTAAAATACAATATACCAACTTCAAATATATATGGTGCCCTGAATAAAGAACTGAGCCCAATCGTCTTTTTACAATGTACAACACAATTGACAAGCCAGCTGAAATGAACGACCCGAATTTTTCAGCATTAGTCTGTCTACGCATTAAGCCTACAAGAGTTATTCTATATATAAACTTGCGCAGTGTCCCTCTAAATAATGACAGTCGCTTCTAGAACGTGGCTAACGCCCCTCAAATGAATGACTTAAGCCCAGATTGCGCCCTCTGTTACTTTTACAATAATTATTATTAAATATAGGTATATTCACCTTGCACGTTTAAAGTGACCATGCAGATATGAGGAGAGACTCTCGGGAAGTGTCACGTTTCGGGCGACGCAGGATCAGCCGGGGTTTCTTCCCACGTTAGCGGGCTAATTTTAGAGGAGCGACATGACTCCACTTTCCTGCGGCCCCAGCCGCTCCCGCTTCCCCGCTGCAGCGTAGGCTGCCTCCCAGCACCTTTAGCCGGCCGAATTGGCCCCGGCGTCCCTCGGTCTTCTCGGCGGTGGGCTCTTCATTAATGACTGGGTCGGGCGTAGTAATGGTGTCAAAGAAAGATGAAGTGTACACATACAGTAACACACCGGCGTGTGTCAACACACAGTTCAGTTTAAATTTCTTCAAAGGTTCTAAAAAATCACCACCATACAAACACAGTGGCAAAAGAAAAAGCGAGACACCATTCCGCTTGACTGCTTAATCTCATTTAATAAATAAACATTTACATTTAACTTCATGGTCACATGCTACCGATGTTCAAGTGTACGCATCTTGACAAAAATACATTTCCCACTTTGCGGCGCGTTGGAATAAATTGCACAGACAAGTTAAGAAGGTCATATACATGTATACAGCAAAGGAAACATTCAAGTATTGTGTTTAGTCGTCGACAACACAAGGCGTCTTTGTTAAAATGACATTACGCTGTTGTGATTGTACAGCGGAGCGCTGCCACAAGCTCCCTTTGGTTTGTGCTTCTTTGCAGCGGTGGTATTAGCACCTAGATACGTGGAGAGGGGCTCCAAAGGGTCTGAGTAATTATCGCTTTCCTATCTTTTTTTTTAAAATTTTTATTCACTCGTTTATTCTGTAGCACCTGACGTCTATAGGTAAAAGCCTCGCTATTATGATTCAGATAGTAATAGTGTTCTTAAAGCGGTCTAGTGAAACAGTCAGGCTTTACGTATATATACTGTAAATGTGGAGTGACACAGCAGTTAGTTACAGCACAAATTATCTAACATCTGTGCGGTGGATATAGTTTCAGTGTATAACAAAGGTTTCCCGTTCTTGTACCTGGCCAGCAGCTTTATGGGATGTGCAGGTTTTACAGCTCTTTAAATCGCCCATTTAACCAGCTCGGGTACCAAGAGGAAATGATAAATACATCTTACTAGCGGAATAATTTCTTAAATGAAGTGCATAGGCTCTTCACTAAAATGAAACGCTGTATATTCACAGGTCTGCCAGGAACACAGCTGGGAACCAGTGTTCAGTGAGTGTTCAGCTTTAGAACCGCATCCTCAAGAGTAAAATTTGGCCAACCTTGAGCGTTAAGAGCCGGGGTCCTGTGGATTTTAGAGGGTACATTTTACATTATACCCAGTCGAAATCTTTAACACAAACTGAAGTGATTTCTTTCAT
The DNA here is from genome assembly GCA_009936485.2 of Gymnarchus niloticus. Classification (NCBI taxonomy): domain Eukaryota; kingdom Metazoa; phylum Chordata; class Actinopteri; order Osteoglossiformes; family Gymnarchidae; genus Gymnarchus; species Gymnarchus niloticus. The sequence goes on from JAACJT020000034.1 coordinate 9,059,862, forward strand.
TAATTAGCCGAGATAAGCAGCTTAACGAAGCAATTAAGAGCCAAACCTGAGCGAAACCCAGCACGATTAGGGTTGTACACTTATGCTACAAAGAGTCGTAATACGTAACACCTTTAAAATCATGACCCCCCCCGACCCCCGGCACACCATTTCCACTGTGGTTAAAGCTCTACAGACTGGGGTAATGTCTACGTGATAGAAATAAAGTGTGGGCTCACTAATATCAATCTGCAGGTAGGCGGAACGTCTTAGAGAAATTACAGTATTTTGCGCAGTTTCAAAGCAGAACTGCGCACTACCATCACCTTCGTTCAATGCATCGACGTACAGCAAGAGCAAAACACGCACGTGTAGCAACGTGTCTGCACGAGAGTCGTGTACGCACACGCTATACGATGTACACACGTTAAATACGTTACACATACGCACACAGGTCAACACTGACGGTCATAGAGTTACCACACATTTAAGGCATGAGGTATGCTTTTTGATAGCCAACATCAGTAAACAGAGGTTCAGTACTGGTAATGAGACAAATCTATTCAATCTGAAATGCACACACGACCACCAGAGTACGTAACTGAGAAATGATATATGTCTATTTCAGATAGCTCTTAGTAGTCTTTAAACCTCTTTTTGTTTAGCTCATTTATTTAAAATCAAATTATTATACATCCAAGTGTGGTGCTAAGTACATATTGACAATATTAATGGTATTACACACATTTTGAATTTTTTTTACTAAAGTGTTACGCTGTGATTGTGAATTCAGTCTGCTACCTGGTCAACAGCTCAGATGCCATGAGAGTACAGGTGGGATGGATTGAAATACTAGAATATAGATAATTACAATTTGTTGCATTATAGAGAAGCTAAAAGTTTCAGGGAATACTGCAGTTTTGAGGCTGGTGCACAGACTCCTTCGGCCACTCATGGGCGAAGGCACGTCATCAGTCAGAACTTGTATCTGAAATGATGATTAAGTTAACCGCTAAACTTAAGCAATGCTGCTCACCTTTAAGGCCACCCCTTCATACTGAAAAGCAATATAACATACAAGACGAGCCCTGTCAATCTATAAAAGTACCATCTATAAACGTTTAACAGTACATTAACTAAACGTTTAGATATATTTCATCCTTGCACATGCATTCTACTTTTGATTTGAGCAGAAACATTTCAAGTTAGCATGTTATTTTTTTTCCAATGGGGAAATTCAAATAGATTAGTCATTTCTCTGTGTATGGTGTGCAGGGATATACGTGTACTTCCAGTCTCGTGTGCATACACATTGCAAGAGAGTCTATCTTATTGGATATAAAAATAAGCATGTTTTTCCCAGGCCAAGCACAAAAAGCTGCAATTTTAAACAATCACACCGAAAAGGTGTTTGCCATTTGTCTTTGACTCCACAGATCGAACTCAGTAGGCCTCTAAAATTAAAAACTTACCATGGCAACATAGGTCTTCATGTTAAATGAAATTTTCACAGAAAAATAGGGTCTATAACAAAGTGAACTGCCTATGACACGAATGCAACTGTGATTTTTTTTTTTTAAACTACCAAAATTAACATTCACTAATGTGTGAAACAATTCTTCAGCCAAACAAAGGTTGAAAAGGCCATAACAATATATTTTACTAAGCAAAAAAAATAAGTAAAATAAAACAGCAATTATTGGACAAAAAGCACATAACACTGATGACATAACTTAGCAGCTTCTCACTCTCCTCAGGATTTTCCTCAGTGAGCGGCCTGAGAAACAGCCCCGCCATGTCGTCCTCTCTGCGCAGCTGCAGCCGTGCATTACCTGCGGTATCCCAAAGGCACCCAGTGCTCTGGCCGTCTCTGCTGCCAGGGTGGAGCAAGACAGTTCTGAGCAGAGTTCAGCGAAGTCCTCCTGAACTGAGGTGGTGGTGGTGGGGGGGGGGGGGGGGGGGGTGTGGGGGGTGGGGGGGGCCCCCCAAGTGAAAAGCGGCGGGCGGCGGCGGGGGGGCGGGGGGGGGGGGCGGGGCGCCCCCCCCCC
>JAACJT020000034.1:9061988-9088874 GCA_009936485.2 Gymnarchus niloticus
GGGGGTGGGTGTGTGGGTTTTGTTAAAATAACCAGCCGCCCCCCCCCCCCCCCCCCCGCGCCCGGCCCCCTCCAGTTTGTCCGCGCTCCATCTATACGGTGGCGGGGGGGGGGGGGGGGGGGGGGGGGTACTGTGAGTCATCTGGGCCCTCCAGTCTCTAAGCAGCAGTCCTGCCAGTGGCAGCTCTGTGGGGGTGAATGCTCAGCGCCCCCCTATGTTTGGAAAGTTAAAAAAGAAAAAAGGATCCAATTGGCAAGCCCTTTTGGAACCAAAAGCAGAAATGGATGGGAGTTTCCCCCCCACAGAGAGTCCATAATCAGAGACAAGAGCAACTGCAAAAAAAAAAAAAAGAAAACCTGATCTGATTGTGCAAAGTTTACCTGTAAGAAAATACTTGACTGTCTCTATGCAGAAATGCAGGTCTGTTTGTTCTGTGAAATTCAGTTTGTTTTTTTTTTTTTCCTGTGAAATTAAAAAGCCTCACTGTGCATTTCTAAAGGAAGCCCTCTTTGGAGAGGTTGCACACACACACCAGCAAGAGCACAGCGCAGAAGTACATCTCATGCTTCGATCATCTGCATGGATGCCGCCTGCACATGGACACTCAGAATGAACAGATTATAACCACTGCAATAATCATGTGACCAAACTAAGAACTTCCGTGGGGTCCTTCAGGACCGGTGCTTCCAGCCAGTCAGAGATGGGCCGCCATGTCTCAAGTGTAAAGTCTTGGCAGAACCTGAACTCCTGTGCAGCGAACAGTTCCACTCTTTCTAGGACATGTGCATCTCCTGCTACTATAATTTATACTGATCTGCCAATCAAGTGGAATAAAATCTTGCTCTGGAAGCTGTTTTTACAGATTAAGTCTCCGTTGTTAATCTGCTTGCTGGTTGTTTCCCTTGGCTGTATGCAGTATTACAACTGTCAAGCAAATGGTATTCAGTTTCAAGTTATTGGTTTAAAATGCGCCACCATGCAGAATTCCGTCAGCAGCCATTTGGCAGCCTTTTGCAGCCATCTGGTGGCACATGCAGGAACTGCAACAATAACATACTGTATCACCCACCAAGACGTACTGCATCTTACTTATGGTGCATAACGTTAAAAAAGCTGTTTGCTCTTAGACTGAGGATGGCACCTTCAGTGCATTATTAATGTCCGCTTTTAATGTGAGGCAAAAAATATCAAAGTAACCAAAAAAGCAAAGGCTTTACGTATATACCGGACACGTCTTTCCCCTTCCTTATGTAGCCTATATAGCAGAGCTGGTAGTTTGCCGCTTGCTGTGTTTAAGCACACCTCTGCTGCAGTCTGCACATGCAGCCAGTAAGGAATAAATCCGTCTGGCCAGCCTTTGCCGGAGCCCCATGGCTTGCAGTCCGGCTCAGTTCCATGAGCAAAGGGTGGTACCTTTCCCAAAGGAACCAATCAGATGATGGGTGAGGAACTCGAAGGGGAACTGGAGGAGGGCGAAGATGGGAGGTTCCAGAAGAGCCATTTGCGCTTGCACTGGCGCTTCTGGTAGAGAAAGTCCTCCTTCTCCCGCTCCTTGCGCGCTCGCTGGTAGTGGTCATCTTCCTTCAGGTACCAGACGGGTGGCCACCGGTGCTTCTCGAAGTACTCCTGGTTCTCTGGAAGAGATGCCGCGCGAAGGAATGCAAACAAACGCTATGACAGTTGAGACGAGACCCCGAGGCCTCCTACACTCGGAAAGAGCATGACTTTAAAAAGCAGCGCGTCTTTAGATCAGAGGAGGCAGGTTAGGGTACCTGAGGATTTGGCTTTCATGTCCCTGGGAAACTTGCGGCACACATTGTTGTAGTTGGTGCAGATGTGGTGAAGGCACCACTCAGTGAGCTGATGGGCGCGGTGGAACTGCCAAAGAGAAATTAGGGAAGACGGGTCACGTGCAAATCAAGGAGACCTGGGTGGCGGTGATGGCCTGGGGCTTGCCGGGGTCACCAGGGGAGCATGCTCTATTGTTCCCAGTCGTTTATAAACTTGGGTTCCTCTCATCCCCAGTACAGAGCCTGATCCCCGATCAACTCCTGTTCAGTTTTTATGGACTCATCCTGAATGGCATGATCTGTTCAACATCCCGACCAGAAGGAGCTTAACATCTGCATAACTGGCACATAAGGACACGACTGCTGGGTGTGTAGGACATTGGGGCAAAAACACGGTGTCTCCAAAAACATTTACATCACCAAATCCCGAGACACAAATGAACCTTTTTTTGCGCCATTCCCAAAATACTGCTCAGGTAATGTGTAACACAGCTGGTAACCTGCATGAATCTTACATCATAGCTGTTAGCCTGGGTGCTGAACACAGGCACCAAACATGAGTTGGTGTCTCAGCTTGCGTGGATGCTGCTGGTCCTGCATGAAAAAGGACCCTGCAGTACTCCTCATGCGTGTGCGCATGCAGTATGTGTGTGGGTGCACATTTGCCAGCACAATGCATTGTGCCTGATCAGGCCAAAGTTCTTGGACAGCCGGCCGTGGGAGTGCTGGGGACGGGAGAGCGGTGTCTGTTCTTCACACATCAGCTGGTATTTTTAAGCTTCTACCTTCTCCTCAGTAGAACACGCTGCCCCCCCCGTCACCATACCTGACCCATTTCGAGGTACAACAGCACATCCCCGTCTATGTCAGTCCCCATCATGGCTGCCTCCATCAGAACAGTCACCGTGTACAACTCTGAAATGACAGGCCAGTAACAACAATCATAATAATAATACTAACAACAATGATGATGATGATGATGATGATGGGAGCCCGGCCTTGTGCCCTCTGCTACCTGGGACAGATACCACGCCCCCCCAATCCTGACCAGGATAAGGGGTTAGATGACGGACATCACCTTTCACATGTTGCAAATGATGCAGCTTAATATGTTTCACACTAGCACTAAATGATTATAATGAAATAAAACTCAACACAAAATACAATTTACAGCGTCCAATGAAAATGCAATGAAACGTACAATGAAACAGATACATAAACAACAAAAAATTGGTTATAATGTGGAACTGGTTATAAATAAGAGGTCGTATACAATTTTAGTGTCACTCCCATATCCCTCTGAGACCCAAACTGGTGGCATCCAGCTGGCATAGTTCTGTTCAAACTGTGCCGTTCTGACCCAGTCTTCTCCAGAACCCACAGACACTATATGCAGAGTGGCGGCATGTCTGAAATGAGAGCTAAAGGTTCAGTACCATGAAACGCTGGTCCATTTTCAAGGACAGCTGTCACGAACAATCCTGACCATCTGGTTTTACACACTACCAATAACGACCCTTTTCTGATAGACTAGAGACATCTGTTAGTGGCTGACTATTGTTAACTATTACTGAGAGCAAACATGACAACAGGACATGATTATTCAAATTATATGCTAATTAGTTTTATTACAGCTAGAGTGTGATTCAAGCATCACAGTTTAAAATAAGGCATTGACTCCTTCTGTCCGTGAAAACAGTGGCTTTTATTTACCACCATCTAGGTGTCTCCGATCTTCCCGAAACAGGTGGCCTGTCAAGCTGGACAAGGGATGTAAACACCTTGGCAGTATGTACTGAACCACTGAAAACTGCTAGACATGCCAGAGACAAATGGATCAGAACCCCACTAAGCTTTTGGAAGGCATGTGCCCACGTTCCTGCTAGACCAGGGCTTCTGGAAGACGAGGGTTTTTACAGAACTCCTAGTTTGCCTGACCTGGAGGGACAGGAGCATGACGTGATGTATCCATGTACCACTATGAGATTATGAACGGGAATTAAAGGTGGTGGTGGGGGAATAGGAGGGTGTGAACAGAAGAGCTCAGTTAAGGACATGGGCATTTCATCAGCTCTGATCTTCTTGAACAAAGTACTTAATTATCCATCCGTCCATCCATCCATCCATCCATCCCTCCAGTACACTGTTATGGGAAGCATGACACCCTTTCCTGGAAGCACACGGCACAAGGTAGGGGCACCCAGGAAAGGGTGTCAGTCCATCACACAAATATCAGATGTGCAACAAAATGATAACTGGATCACACCCACGTGCTTTTCAATTAAGCAGCTCTCCTTTGTCTGATTCTTTCCTTAGAGGATGTCTGAAAAGAAACAATCGCATGGGGCTACCTGTGAGGGCAACCAGGTGAGGCAGGCAGAGACGATTGGCTAAGATGATGAGCTCCATGGCGTCCAGGTTGGGTCGTGAGCAGAAGCGTCCAGTGTAAAGGTACTCCATTACTGCTCGCATGCAGCTGCGAGTGGTGTTGGGGAACAGCACCTGAGGGCAACACACAAGCATTGGTTTTAAGTTGAATCCTATGCACTCCTGCTTCAAGGGTTTTTGAAGCACCTTCCCCCCTCCACTAGGTGGCACTCTTCTTTGCAGTATAAGTCATAAGTGGAAATAAGGAAGAGGAACCAGACAAGAAAGTAAAACCCTAGTGCAATGCCAACCTCTTTAGTGCAGCTCTCCACAAAAGGCCCCCCAAACATGGCTGCCATCCAGTCACAGCTGGAGATGAGCAGGGGCTTGTGGGCGAGGATTGTGCCATCATCCACTTTGAACACCACGTCTGTAAAAGAGAGTGGCACACTTAACGCGACCATGACACTGCCATATCTGCTCCGTCCAGTAGGTGGTGCTCTTAGCAGCAGTGCTACCTGAGAAGGTGCCCTTGGCCAGGCATTCCTTGACTCTGTTGGTGCGACGCACGTGAAAGGCTTTGGTGATCTCCTGGTTCATGAAGGCCTCGTTGTTGAGGATGTTGGCGACCATCATGCGCAGGTCGAACACCTCCAGCAGCTCTGCGATGTGCGCTATGTGCATCAGGTCCTTCTCATGCACATCCAGCTCGCCTGTGTAGAGGTATCGCAGCACCGCTCGGAACGGGCCCAGAAGAACCGAGGGGTCCATGCGCACCACCATCATCAGCCGGGGGGTGTAGGTGGCTGGGTCGTCCACCAGCTCCTCCTGGATGCTGACGAATGCCCGGCTCCAGGTGGATAGCAGGCGGCCCCTGTAGGTCCCCTCTGAAGCGCCCCCTTTCAGCGCACCGTCACTAGTGCAGGCCCGGGGCCCGGCCCGTGTGCCCTCCTCGCCGCTCTCTCGAACGTCGAAGCTGGCAGCCCGCACAGGTGGCTCTCGGCTGTAGAGGGACGGGGCCCTGGGGGGCATTTCCACCTCCTTCTCTGCTTCTTCCTCCCGTGCCTCAGAACTCAGGTCCATGAGGAAGAGGTCGTAGAACTTAGAGGAGGCGGTGGCCAGGTAGATCTTGTGAGCGAAGATGCGATGCTGCTCCTGAAGGACGAGGATGACGTCGGCACAGAGGGGGTCCTCAAGCAGGCGGCCCGGGTGCTCTTCGATAGCAGAGGGTGGGGGGGGTACGGTGATTATAGGGGGAGGGGGCTTTGGGGGCAGGAAGGGAGCCTGCAGGAGAGGCCTCTGTACATTACGTAGGTGGGACTTCCAGAACTGCAGGTGGCGCCGCGAGATGAGCGCGGCCCGGATGGCGTTGTCAAAGACATCCTTGACCCCAAACTGTGCCACGACGCTGGTCTCGTAGTATGGCACGCCCAGCTCCTTGGCCACCTCACGGCCTTTTTCTGGCGGTAGTATCTCATTGGACTTGATGGGTCTGCAGAATCAGATGGTATAAACAACTCAAACACCAGGCTAACGACCAAATAATCATACTAAGGCACAACAAATCCCAACGCAATTTAATATGATAAACAATATTGACGTATAGCACATTGAAAACCTATTAGTTCAGTCACTACCTCATGCATGTCGCTCCATGTTACAACAGACATGAATCCATAGTAATTTCTCTAAACGTGATGCATTAAAAAAATCCCTAGAAATATATTTCAGAGTTTAAAACCAGAAATAAGCTATGCAGAGAAATGTTTGATAATGCTAGATAGCAGCCATACTCATTTTAACAAACGAAAGTTAAGACAATATGACATTAAAGCAGTCCGGGAACTCTGGTGTGAATTCTGGAAAGGTACAGACGGCCCACCTGGCCAGGGGGCGCCGTGCTCTGTTTACAGCCTCCAGGTCAGCGTAGCGCAGGTCCAGCTGACATCCGACCAGAATGACGGGGGCACGTGGGCAGAAGTGTTTGATCTCCGGGTACCACATGGTCCTCACATGGTGCAGGGAGTTGGGGTTGGCGATGGAGAAGCAGAGCACCACCACATCTGACCTGCACAGGTGCAAGAGGAACAGCGTCACACTCTCGGGGGTGTCAATCGCCCCGGCTTGCCACGCCGGTGGGAGTGCGTCGGGCACACCTGCCGTAGGCGAAGCGACGGTCCTTGTGGTGATCGCCAAAGGTGTCCCAGAGGCGAAGGGAAACACTGACGTCGTCCACCACATCTCTGGACCGCTCCAAAACCTGGAACGCGTCAACAGTCGAGATGCGATTTAAAGCACAGCTTCACAGCTGCAGGTTTAACTGGGCTGAACCTGATCCTTCAATTACAGAGCCATAGAGACAGCCGTAGTACTTCACAGGAGCTGATTGGCATGTTTCTGAACCATGCACTAAAAATCCATGGGTCCTATCAGTGTCTTGGAGGGCTTTCCGGCTCGAGGTGCCTGCCAGGTTTTTAGCTATTTAAACAGAGAGGGAAGACTGCAATGCAAACAAACATTTGTTACAGAGGAAGTGCTAAAGGGGAACGAAAACTCACAAAGACGCTGAAACCTTTATTTACAGACCAAATTCAGTCTGACTCACCTCCTGAGAACTTGTTTTTCATTGCATGGTTTTGTCCTTTTACAATACAGAGTTACCGAGTGGAGCTGTACTTAATCAAAATCTGATTACCAGTCAGTAGCTACTGCTGGCTCATTCGAAATGGGATGTTTGGAAATTTAGAAGAATATCCACGTGCTAAAAACCAACTAGAAGACGCATACAGGACATTCTGGAGAAATGCTACCCATATGATAGACATTGCCAATAATAATAATCGTCTAGCATCGTGTAGCACAGCTCACCTCTTGACAGACGCGGTACTGGTCGATGGCCCAGACGGTGGGCACATGAGTGGCGAGCAGCTGATACTGGGTGAGTGTGGCATTGCAGGCCCGGGCGCAGATCAGCCGGGTCTTCCCCACCGCGTTGTCCCCAACCACCACGCACTTGATAGTTTCGACGTTCGGCCTCTCATAGTCCATGTCAAAATCCATCAACTGGGACCTGTGAGGGTTGTCAGGGAGAAGGGCTTTAAAAAAAAAAAAAAAAAGAAGAAAAAAAAAAAAAACCAGCTGCAGTGTCTCAGATGGGCGCACCTTGAAATATGCAGAACTGAATGTCTCTCCCGAGCTAAAAGAGGAGCTTGACGGCTCTCGCATAAAGTCGCCAATCGCGCGGGATCGGTGCTATGCGGGCACGGCGCCGCAACTCGCGAAAGTGCTGCACGTCCCCCTAAGGATACACCCACCTCGCCATTTGTTCTGTTCCTGTCAAAAGCTGAAGCTAGACGCTGCTACACAGCTTATGGACCTTAATTCATTTGAGCAGCAGCGGGGTTTACATGGGAGGAGGACCTGTTTTCAGCAGAAAAAAAAAAAAAAAAAAAATCACACTCGCACTCCTCGTTCTGCATTTGCACAACATCACAAAAGCTTGCCCCTTATTATACGGCATAAATACCATAAGGCTATGGAACCAGCTACTTTGAAACTTTCTAAAAACACTCCAATTCCAAAAGCTAAGCGCATGCTTCCTCCAGTGGACGGTCACAGTAAGCTTATCCCAGGCAACACACAAGGCACCGTGAGAACACTGGGGCATTTCAGAGATGCCAAGCTGAACACCGAAACCAGCTGTCTTTGTTCTGAGGAAGGAGAGCAGAGTATCCAGAGGAAACACACAAACTCCACAAACAGGTCAGGCGTGGGTCCTGAACCCCTCCACCAGGAAGTGTGAGGTGACAGCTAGTGATCGAGCCACTGTGCAACAGCTAAACGTTTTAATTGTTTCAAATAAGTGTATAAATTTCCTGCTTGACATCCTGTTATATAATGGATTCCCACGTCATTAACCAGTTAGTAACTGCTTCACTCAAAGAAATTCAGTTTCATAGCCATACTGTGAATCACGGCATGACAGAGGGAAAATCTCACAGCTGACCGTTATGCCCCTGAACCAGGTAATGCTGCAGTGCTGTCTGGCAGTAATGAAGCCACTCGATATTTTACACAATGTCGTCTGACACAGCACTACCGGATGCATTTGTCCCAAGGGCTCTAATTGAGCTCTTGGGACAGGTATAACTCTGGACTGGTGGGCAGCCTCAAAAAAAAAACCAAAAAAAAAAAAACGACAATGTGACAGTGACTAGGGGGTGTTGTTTTAAAGGAATAGCCTACTCTATAGATCCAGGCTTAGATAACATCTCCCCTGTATCACTGACGCCACCTTCTGGATCATTTCCCGCCTTGTGTAACCTGATCCCTGCATCTCATGCAGGCCTCGACTGCTGGGCCGGTTTTAAGCCTATCCGGGCATGCAAATATTACCACCCCGCGTACAAGCTTCCGCGGACACCCTCGCCTTCTCTCCTCCTACTGGCTTATCAGCAGTGGCTAATATCGCAGCTGACGGCCCACACAGAAACAAAAGGTTTCAAGCTGGCAGCAGCGTCAACTTCCTGCCTGCCTTCAAAACCCCTCAAGAATCCTTCAGTTAGAATCTGCTGGGCTCTTAGAGGTTCCTGTTACCCATAACCACCTTCTCAGAGCTTCTTCCCTCTATACCATAGTTGTACAAAGTACTCACAGTAGAAGGGCCATACAAGAACAGGTGCAGACATCCAAGTTACTCATATTATTTTGTCCCAATGCACATTAAGTCATCATTGCTTGAACTGAACATCTGCCTTTAGTCCTAGTGGTAGACAGCCAAAACTAGTGCGCCCCTACAAGTCTGACCAAGGAAACTGTTTAATTCCTTCTATGCTTACTTATTTACTGCAAATATTGCAATAAAGCACATTTTTTAAAAATGCACGGTAGTACCAGTCGAAGGGACTCGATGCCTTGATAAAAATGCTTATAAATTAACCAGAATATTTGTATGTATAGGCAGTACTGTGCAAAAGTCTAAAGCAGGCTGAGAAAATGTTTAAGGCCTTTTATCTGAGCAGTAGCTGCATATTTGCTCAAAAAAAAAAAAACCCCACAGTTTAACATTAGAATATACAGTATACACACCATAATACAGAAAGAAGTAGGAAATAATGATTTTTTTCAGTTCCCCAAACCAGAGTTGCATGACTCGAATGACCTGGTAATTTTGGTTCCCAATCCTCTTGCTCAGAGCAGACCAAACATTCCATGTTTTTTTTTTCCACCACCAGCTCACTTAAATTGTGCACTTAAGTGGTTCATTCACTTTACGAGGTGTAGAAACAGGATGCACTCCAAGTTAAGCTCCACAAGTACAAGGGTATGGTGAATATTCTGGAGTGGCATCGAGAGATGTTTTGAAATATGTAAACTGACACACTTGGATAAAATACGAAGTCAGCTTTAAATTAACATGATTTACGCATTATTTTCGTTATCTCCCCAAGATTTTTGCACAATACTGTATGTATAAGATGTGTGTAAAATTAAAAGCACACAGCACCTGTAGTATTAATACATAGCACACCACAATTGCAAATACTTTCACGGTAATTAATTTAGCAACACTCTTTAAGACACATTTTAGATAGACACTTTATATTAGACATCTATCAGCTTCGACGTACAAAGAAACACAACGCAAACATCACAAAGTTAGAAGTGTATGGGTGACACGCCTGTGGTGTACATGTATTTCTTTGTGAGCAGCACTTACACACAACAGAATGTCGCGTCAGGCTCTTCCACGACAAGAGGCAAGCTTCCCTGCAGCCCAAGACAGCAAAACCGAAAGCAAAACACGCAGGAAGAGGCGGCCGAAGCCAAGGTACACTTAGGGAGATGCCTGATCCCCCCTGCGGCTCCCTTTACAGCAGACACCCACCCCGTGTGACAGCGCCGTAACACGCAGCCCTGCTAAGGGTGTAAGGCTGTAGGTGAAGATCGCAGGGGGCCACGCTGTTGTTACCTGCTGCCGAGGCTCAGGCAGCGCTTTTATCCGGAAGAGGAGTGCCAGCGACAGAAAAAACCCCCCTCTCAGTCTGGACGGGAGGGTACGAGCATTACTGTCAGCGTTTCTCTCCCAGGATGCTCCCTCCTAGACGCAGCTACCCCGAGGTTCGACTATATCATGCATATGGTATATACTTTAACATAATTATATATAGTCCGTGACGTCACGAGGAGTCGGACTTGACTAAACGCTTTGACAACAAGAAGTACGCTCGCGGTGTTATTTATAACTACAAATTGCGATTACAAAACCTAAGAAACTGTTTCCATCTTTTTCAACGCATTTTCAAATCCATTTTTTTTATATATATATTTGAGCCTTCTGGTACTATTAGTTTCGTCGTTCTGCCGGACAGATAAGAAAGCGACCGAAGGAGCCGTTTCATTGAAATAGCTACGTGTGCATGGTCAACCGAGCACATTGACCATCAAAGGTTCAGCAAAGAGGACCAGCACGCCGATTGACGGTGACCATCACAGGTTCAGCAAAGAGGACCAGCACGCCGATTGACGGTGGCCATCACAGGTTCAGCAAAGAGGACCAGCACGCCGATTGACGGTGACCATCACAGGTTCAGCAAAGAGGACCAGAACGCCGACTGACGGTGACCATCACAGGTTCAGCAAAGAGGACCAGCACGCCGACTGACGGTGACCATCACAGGTTCAGCAAAGAGGACCAGAACGCCGACTGACGGTGACCATCAAAGGTTCAGCAAAGAGGACCGCAAACAAGGTGGCAAATTAAGACAATTCAATGGCGCTCTTATTTGGTTCTGCTAGAACTGGCTGTGCATCGGTCGATAGAGCTCATCGCAAACTGCAGGCTGTGGGTTCGCCAATGCATGCCTTTTTATAGGTTTGGAAAATACCACGAACGGCACAGCTACAGAATCATTATCATTTGTACATGCAGCACAAGACAAACACGAACTATAACTTGCTGCACTCAAGACGTACGAAAATACGACGCGCATGGGCGTCATTGAATTTATCCGACAAGGCTGCGTAATCTAACGCCTTCTAAAATATGACAGAGAAGTCATATTTTCTCAAAATTAATCTTCTCGAAATGAAAATTGGAGTACATGTTTATGACACGCCTTTAAACGACGTGACTTTCTAAATAGAGCGAAAATCCACTACTGACTTTTCAAATTTTCTTCAGCACCGTGTAGAAGATATTCTGCACACTGAAAACATACACAGTATGTGTCAAAATATACAACACTGCAAATGCAAAACAGATGCGCTGGAGTGAACGCCGCAAATTGTGTTACCTTTTCGGCTATTTGGCTGAACGTTGCCCTAACGTTTAAATAACAGCAGGAACAAGGAGTGGAGCTGACACTTTGCTCACCTCTCGTCTGGAAAATGGTGGTTGACGATTTCGCAGCCAGGCTCCGGTTTCCAAGGAAACAGAATTTATTTCCCTGTCATAGCGCTGCTCTGTCGTCGCACGATGCTCGCGTTTTACTCCAGCGAGTTAGAACTTCGTAATCCAGATGTAAGCATAAGGCATATTATAGGCTAACGAGTCCTCTAAATGATGCTAGTAATAGTGCAACTTTAAAAGGGAGGAAAGAGGCTTGATGTGTGTACTAATAAAACAGTTCACATGACCGTGATGCGAAGGAGGTAAATCAGAATAAACAGGATTTATGTCGAGGTATCCCTATACAGCCCATTCAGAATTCACTTTCTCTAAAAACGTTCGGTGTAGCTGGCCAAGTTGCCTAGGTAAAGCACGGATTAATTACGCAAACATTACTCTGGTAAAAATGCATTTCGATGTAAATACCGATACAAACGGAGAAGTATCTTAAATTTGACTTTAGAACTATAGGTCCAAGTTAATTACATCTGATTTATAAAACGCAAGACTAGCAACAAAACACAATCAAGACTGCCAGCCCAGGTTGTATAGCCTACAATAAGTATTCACCGTGTGAGCTCCAGGCCAAACCCGCTGAAACGCATTCGTAACGAGCAGATCAATCGAATGAAGTGCGCCGAGCCTGTAACTTTGTGCCCTACGATTGTTACTTTGACCGTGCGGATCCATTCAGGTGATGCTGTAGCTATGCAACTTTCTATTGCACTCACACAAGGACAGAGGCCGTGTCTCCTGTGCGTGTATTCTGACTCTGCAGTTATTGGACGCTGTCATTGCGGGGTGTGATATCATTAAGCAGTGCTGGGCCAACGCTGATTCATGCACGATTTACAGGCCAAAGCATCATTCCCTAAGTAAATGAACCGTTAATTATAGGCAAGATTTTTTTTTACATAAATACGATTTTTGCACACAGCCTACGTCCATGTTAATAATATAGCCTATGTGGCATAGATTTTTATTCCTTTATAAATAAAAAAAAAAAAACTATTAATCGGATTACAAATAACCTACGAAGAAAACATCTACTCTGCCCTAGAACTATAATATAATGGAGCTACTTAAAACAAAATACAACTACGGACATGCTGCGATGCCAACACGAATAGAAAGTAAAGCAAAGCAACGTCGATCTGAGCTTCAAGGACCGATAATGTGTTCTCCAGTGATGCATCGCAGTTTCGTCCTTGGTCTCCAAGTGGTCTATCCTAGGTCAAACAGCACTTCCATTCGTGGTCGATTAGCAAGGCCACTGACTCTTCTCAGTTGTTAGTACCGCAGTCCAGAGAGATGTCCAGTTATGGCCACCATCACAGTAATAAAACTACTGCCTTCCTGGATTTGTCTGACGTTGCATTGCAAACGATTCTGTTCAGTGATGAAGCCCCACTTGAAACCAAACGATGTCTTTCTGCTAAAATGACGTGCTTACAAATTATTATATAAATAAATCAGTAAATATATTTGAGTAAACCCAGTTTGCGTGTAAGTTTTAAATTGTCGCTTTTAAGTCATGTACATTTGACGCACGGCATTGTTACAATGACAGAAATAATATCGTATGCTATTCGACATTTTAAGAAATATTTGAGCTGTTTTCTTGCTCTGAATCCATAGAGGCACTAATTCTGAGGACCTGCTTCAGTTGTTATATAACGTAACGTATGTCACCGAATAACATCTTTAGACAAAAAGCACAAACTGGCACCGAGCTGTCATCGAATGCATATTACTGTACACTGAAAAAGCCCTGCATCGAAACACATCCGCCAGGCGTCCTGGAATAAAATCCCGTCATTCCTTACCGCAACCAAGTGAAGTGCTGCATTGGGCTGGCCGATGCTGAACAGCGACACGGACGAGCGATCGCCATCAGATGCAGTTCGCACCTGGAAACAACCGGGTTTCAGCTTCATCTTCCCGGCAGAAAAGGCCGATATTTCAACAGAAATGTTCTGCGCCAGCTTTTGCTGATGCCGACGTGAAGTTTGCGAAGTACAGCGGATACGATGAGTAAAAAGGCAGCCGCCGTATCCCCCTGTACAGTAAAGCGGGCACAGCGCTCCGCGTTACCTAGAAACGGCCAGCAGCGAGAATAACGCGTCTAACGGACGTACAGTACGGTACAGTATGGATACGCACTGTAACACACCTCACCGTTCACTAGCCAAATCTCCAGAAATCCCATTCCAAACGTAATTGCCTTCCATAAGTCCAAGTTTAAAGCTTTAAATTCCCTCAAGGACTTAAGCAGATATTTGTCCTTATTTTATTTATTTATTTTTTTGGTCTAAACCCAGTTCAAAAAAATGTAATAATGTAAGCTGGCAAATATTGTAGGCAAACACTGCTAATTCTCCCTTAAACAGTAATGGTAATTAGCGCTTGCGTTTGAAGACTGAGACCAGCAACAAACGTAACGTATTGTATTATTTGTTAAGCTATAGATCTACTCATAATAATAATAATAATAATAGAAAAACCTGCTTTTGTGGTTAAGCACGAGACACACCAGAAGTATCACTCGGATTGAGGACGTATGATGTCCTTTACTTTAGGCTTAAATGCTTGACAGAATAAAAACGTGGAGGATACATTCACAGTGGTTTACTGCATATTAAATATAAAAAAAACATATGGTATACACACATACATGTTTTAATTATTTCTATATTTACACCAGAATTTTCACTTAGTTTTCCTTTCACTCTCACAAAGTGTGCTTTACCAAAATCTGTCATACATCACAGGGGTCCCAGCAAGGGTGGACTTAGTGATTTGGGGGCCCAAGGCAAAGACAGGTATGGGGCTCTCCTCAACCCCTATTTTCAACGTATAATAATCAAAACAATTAGGCCTACACATCAGATGTCTGTCACTGCACCCTGCACTGCTGAATAGAAGAACTTCAATGGTGCCCAGGCTAGATTTTGGATTTATTCTGTAAGAAAAGTAAGTAGAGACTTTCATGGGGCCCCTGGCTGCCAGAGGCACCAGGCGTTTGCCTACCTTGCCTATTGGTAACGTCAGCCTCTGGGTCCCAGTGATTTTAATCATTTTTTTTCTTCACATTTCATTCTGGTTTTCCTTTCTAAGGAAGTTTATTTCTGAGATGCTGGAAGTGCCACACCTGACACCAACAATTATGCCATATCCAAAACACTTAAAATCATGCACCTGAGTCAGTCTAATAGTTAGCCGACCGTAACCAAGGAAAGATACAGTCATGACACGTGGGGGCAGGGCAGAGAGAACCATAGGGAGGTGAAGCACAGAGTGACGGGGAACACACGGACAGAGAGAACACGACTAGGCCTGAACTCTGTAGCATGGCTAGACAGGAACAGAGGCAGACAGGAGCAGCTCAGGGAACATCTCATAGAACAGCACACAGCAAAAAGAGCGTTGGCAATGATGCGACTCAGAATGAGGTGCCCTGGTTCAGTGAAGCTCAACGAGGATGGGACCGGAACAATACTGCATGGAAAGACAGGGAACAAGAGAGCAGAAACAAATGACTTGTCAAACTAGAAAGGACAGACCCGGACTCTGGGGAGACTACAGAGAACCAGGACAATGGAGTGGTATCTTTGAGGAGAACACAGGAACTCGATTCCAGGAGAGATGCAAGTGCACAGGAACTCTCAACAGGACAGGCACAGTGGCCCCAGGGGGAGAAACAGTTGTAGGTGTTCAACTGTTGGCATCTAGTACCTATAAACTTGCTTGTAACCCAGCCTTACTTCTATTGGCTGGGTTACTTTTGGCTACCCACTGGGACACAGTAATACCAGCCACTCAGACAGGCAGGCATACTGTGGTGCGACTTTACAGCATCCGAGGGAGCAGAGCTGGCTCAGAGCGATGACCAGGGATGTATAGGTATGAACAAACAGGAACCGTTAGGGGCAACCTACAAGAGACATAGGGTGAGGTCACCTGATAACCAAGTGCATAACAAGGCAACCAGCACCAGCTGTGGGATGAGGCAAACAGGAATGAAGCAAAGAAACTAGGGAACCAGGTGCAGCACAAGGAAACCAGGAGCAAGGTCAAGGCATACTTTTTTTCCACCATGTACATAGGAATTAGGCCTATTTTGCTTTCACATATTCCATCCTACTCTTCACGAGAAACAGACACATGTATACAGATAAGAGCAAGTTTTGTGCTTATAGCACAAGGTTGGCCAGCATTCTGTAACCCTGGAGGTGTTGTGGTTAAGGGGCTTACTCAAGAACCTAATTTGATATAATTACTGTGCTGACTACAGGATTTGAACTCATGACATTCTGGGCATGGGCACCAATTTCTAACCTGCTGAGCTAGAACACCACCCTGAAATATACATTGCTGTACAGCTAAACAGTTTGAACCTTTGACCATCTCGATGTGCTGTATGTTTTCCACCTGTATGGAGGAGCAGACTGTTTGTGATGACAATAACCTAATAAATCACTGAGCCTATGTTAGCCATACGTTTTTTACTTGTGAGGGGAAAAATCAGAATCTGTATGTAACTACGCCCTCTACTGTTTTGTCTATGTAAAAAAATGCACACTGTAGCAGGAAATAGACAAAAACAGAATAAAATATGCATGATGGCTTACAGGGTAGCACTGCTGACTCAAACCTACAGGGGTGAGGGTTCAAATTCCACCTCTTTTATGAGTGTGGAGTTTGCATGTACTACTCATTTAACATGGGTTTCTTTCCAAAGACATGCGGTATTCCTAACTGGTAATCTCTAGATTACCCATAGTGTGTGTTTGTGCCCTGTAATGGAATGGACTGGCATCACAACCGGGGTGTACCCTAGCCTTGTGCCCCGTGCAGTCTGGTACATGCTACAGTGATCCTGACCAGAATAGGTGGATGAAGAGAAGAAAATCCATCACGCAGGTCAATGGTCATGTACTGCTTGAATGCTGTGAAGAATTGGGAAAATCATGAAAAACCACAGACCCCGTAGACCAGCTGATTATATTTTTGGATACCCCTGATATGAAGCAAACTGCAATGATGAGGCTCTAACTCAGGGGTGTTCGCAGGTTTTCATTCCAACCAAGCAGAAGCCACACCTGATTCCACCTGCTTAATCAGTTGAGCTTGGCTTTCAATGAACTCAGATGTGGCTTCTGCTTGGTTGGAATGAAAACCTGCACCCACACCGGTCATTTGCAGATAAGTTTGGACACCCCTGCTCTAACTGTATCACCAATGGTCCAATGATATTATCTACAATACCCACAGATATGATTAGCTTTGTAGTATGCAAGAAAAAATAGAAAAACAAGGAGAATAATGTGGAATATTCTTAGAAGGAAGCATCTCTTTGCAAATGTTTTTCCCCTTGTCACTGTTACTGTAAATGTCTAATATACACCAGTAGGGGGCAATACATCTCTATCAGTATGATTCCTTGGTAGTTCAAATTAACTGTGGTGATTGTACACTATAATGTAAACATATCAGTTTGGGCATGGTTTCTCAATCTATTGTTCATGTTATAGTATGGACATCATGTCTAAGATATATGGATGTATGAATTGCACAAGCTGATCCAAACAGTGCCACGATGAATGCTCCATAATTAAAGCTAAAGATGGTCAAATGAAATACTGAAGTGTGCGACTCTTTTTTTGGCCAGGCAATGTATATTGACTTTTTTTCTAGTGGTTCTCTAAATGTTTAGCACTCCAAAAATTTTTGGCAAACTTTTCAAATCCACATATTTCTGATGGATAATGCAATATTTTTAATGTTAATTTTGCTACCCCAAGAAACACAGGGTGGGAGGCAAAGGCCATTCTCGCAGTATTCGATCCTCTAACCCTGGAGGGGGGAGGATAGGGCTTTAACCACTGAGGCACAATCTTAACATTATGCCCATTCAATTACTTTTTATAATGTAGATACCGCAATGACCATTTTAACACTAAACCAGTATACAAGTATTACGTTTAATGAGATAATAGATGGCTGGTTTTTTTAAATGATCCATTCATCTGCCAAAGGTGTGCAGGTCCAGATACTATCATAAGGAGCACAGGGAAGAGCACGCCACAGCTCACTGTAAGTTAAAGAGCAGATACCTATACTGCAGTCTATTAGATGATTCAAACACAGACCCACAATCATAACAGGTTAAACATCTTAATTAAGCCCCATATAGCTTTTTCAGTAGATCATTTTCTTGCCCAAACAGTTCTTCATCTCCACAGGCTGAGAATTGGTCTGAGTAGTGATCCCCCGTTAGGAACCCACCCAGGGGACTGCTCTGGCATCAGGACATCTCCCCCGGGTAACCCTTGTCCACCCCCCGAAGCAACATTGGTGGTTTAGCAGAAAATTGTGCAATGTTTGTGGCTAAAGGTGAAGTGAAACTGTTATGCAAGGGCAGTGACAGTGTTTGGGGGGGAGGGGTGTATGTTTATCTGTATGCTGCCTGCTGGGGGGACTTGGGTGCAGAAGCGGTCACAAGCGTCTAAACTCTCTGGTGGACACCCACCCCACCTCAAATCACTTGTGACCCACTCCACGGCAGCTGTCAGCATGTCTGTTCCCCAACGGGCCTTCTCTTTCCACCCGTACCATGTCTCTGAGGAGTGTGGCTTCATCCTACCCACTCCGCTGGTAAGGAAAGGCACTCTTATTTTGTCACGTCTGTCAAATTTCCTTCTAATCAAACAGGTACCTGGATACCGTCTCGCTCAAATGTGACTTTCATTTACTTTATTCATTTCCCTGTTTTTTCAGTTCAATTTTCTCGTAGTCGACTTTATGTTGCCTGTGAATTGCTGCGTTGTTATTTCCAGAATGAATCAATAAATAGTTAATAAATAGTTAATGGGACAACATAAGGATTTTGTTCAGCATTTATTTTCAAAGTAGATGTAATAAAATTTACGAACTCATAAACTGTTAAGAGGCACCAGCCCATGGTGGTACAGTTGTCTCCAAGTTGCATATTTAACCATAATCAGCATGTCACAGTCATAGCGTGAAACTTCTGATGTTTCACTGACATTTTAAATGCTTTAAGAATATGGAGCAATTCATTACATTTGGTCTCTAACAGCACTTCTAATAACAGCCGCAAAATCTTGGAAAAAAAATAGAGGTAATAAAAAAAAAATCTAGAGGCAAATGAGGAAAGAAGTGGAAAATTAATCCCAGACCCCAGAAAATGGGGATTTGAGTAAAATGATATAATGGCATACAATGGAACTAAAGGAGAACAATGGAAAGGAGGCAGTTATAAAGTAAGATAACGAGCTTTAACAATGCGGTGGCGGTTTGTTAGTAAGGCTTAAATAAAAACACTAGGCTTGTTTAACTGAACATGGGCCAAAGCCGTAACTTAAACCTGTTTATTGAACCTCCCTAAAACATACATGTACAAATATTTAATGCTTTTAACAATTTAAAACTCCTGTTTCAGTCAATTGTCTGTTGTCCATATTTATTTATTTGTTGGTATAAAAAGGACTCAAACTCTGGGGTGTCTTCAGAATCTGTACGCTTAAAAAAGGCAGCAGACACGAATTTCTGGTATGTTGTTGTATTTGTTTTAAGTGTGAACTTTATCCTTGTCAGGACAGATATCACAGAGTGAGGAGAGGTGCTGCTGTCCCATACATTTAAGTTTTCAGGAAATACCTGTGCTAGAGTTAGACACACTGCGTGTAGTTTGTATGTTGATGCCGGGATACGGGCTGGTCACTGTTGCTTATCTCCACCCTCCCACATACGTGTAATATATCAGCTCGCATCACCTTTCTCCCTAAATTTATTTTTGTGAACATGAAATCCCTCAATAAATCAGTTTCAGGACTGGAAAACACATGTTTTTAATCTCCTACTGGTAGAAATAAACTCCCAGTCTGGTTTTACAAAGTACATTAATTAAATATGCCAACAACATTAGAATTGTTATTTATTTTTGTTAGAAATGAGTAAATCCAGGGTAAAAGTCCCTCTGAGGAACATGACCTCAGCATGATGGAGGGGTTTGAGGAAAACCCAGGTGCAGCAGATCTTGACAATGGACACTGCCTTTGGGAACATGTAATGTCACCTGTCTGGCAGGGAAGGAGCTCAAGATAAAATGGTTGGCTAAACTGAGTTGGCCTTACCTCCAGGCACAGTACTGGCTCTTGATGGGGGGTAGAGTCTCTCTCGCCCTGGAGGGTCCCACTGTGAAATATATTAGGCAAGTGTGGGGAAATTCACAAGTCCCCAACTCCTCAATGTGGTGGATATGCCCTATTGGAAACTTCTGGCGGATCAGAGTTTTCCACTGCAGATGAAGTCGTTACAGTGGCCAGAGGGGCCTCTGCGGTGAGAAGGCTGTAAGTGTAAATGAAAAGCATCCAGGGATGTGGTGGGAGGTGTTGTGGCTGATGGTGTCCCTTCAATATTGCATGGAAGGCTGGTAAAGAACCTTTGGACTGGCAAACAGGGGCAATGTTCCCCATTTTTAGGGAGATGGACCAGACGGTGTGTTCCAACTGCAGGTGAACCAGACTTCTCTGGCTGCCGGGGAAAGCCAGGGTCCCGGAGTGGAGATTCCACCTGATGGTTGAACCTCAAATTCAGAAGCAACAATGAGGGTTCCTTCTCCTTTGCACTGTGCGAGGATTCATGGGAATATGCCAGCCTAGTGCACATGTGCTTTGTGGACCTGGTTATGGTGTATGACCATGTATCCCCATATCCTGTGGCAGATGCTGCAGGAATGCTGGGTACCAGGGCCATTATTGCCTGCTTTTTGATCTCCTTATGAATACAATAAGGGTTGTGGTCACATATCTGGCACAAAATCAAAGTAGTTTAGATTTGGCGTTGGCCTCTGTGAAGGCTATGGACAGAATTTCAAAGCCCAGCCTTGGAGGAATGGTGTCCAGTAAGGGGGGACAGAGTGGACACTCCCAGTGTTTTCAGATGATGTTGTGCTTGTGACATCCTGCACACGCTTGAGCAATTTGGTGCCGAGTTGGAAAGTGATGGGAATGAGAATCAGTGACTCAAGGTTATGGTAGTCTCTCTGAAGAGAGTGGATAGCTCTCATTGGAGTATGTATATTAGGTATATTTATCATTAGCGTGAGCTCATTTTGAATTTCATGTGATTTTAGAAGCTCTACTTTGAGAAGGGTGGGGACTGTTTATACGGTGTATAATAAATTATAAATATAAATGCAAACATAAGTCAACATGACAGCCAACAGTGTGTGTTGCTATTCTCGAAGACAAGGCTGCCAGATTACTACACACCCTGGATGGCCATCGCCCAGAATGTCCCTCAGCTCATACAGTCCCACAATCTGCGTTGCTGTGTCCATGAGGTGAGACATCCACCTTGGTGCAAAGCTTACCTCAAACTGTTCCTTGTCTCCTAGCCTGTCTGTTTTCCCAAACGATTATGAACCTACATTATGTCTCATGCTGGTTTACTTCTCACATGGTCAACATAAACACTCGGGCTGAAGTTAGAAACCAGCAAAGCCAGCAGCCTTTAGCTAGGGTATGGAAGCTTTGACCAGCCACCTACTGTGCTGTTTCTTACACGATTGTGCAGTTCAGATCCAGACAATCTACAAATGTGTATAGAAAAATCATGCTGGCACTATTAAAACGATAAGTACAACCTTTTCTCTGATCTCACGTCCATCAACATCAATATAATTCTTTTCAAGTACCTCTGCTGACCACCGCGTTTACGTCTGATTGATACAAATGAAACCCGGGGCAGTGAAAGATGGGAAATACGAATCACCCCAGGCTTGGCCAATCACGGGTGCCCATTTTTTTCCCAGATGCCCCTGCTGGACTCACACTTCCTTGAGAGCCACAGAGAGCTGCGACTGGCCCACCTGGCTCTCAGCATGATAACCATGGGATATGTGTGGCAGGAGGGTGAGCACGGCACAGTGAAGGTATGCCAAGCCGCCAATCACACCTGTCTACAGCCAGCATGTCTACACCGCTATAGACTGTGAATCGCCATTAGACAGGTGCAAGCTATGGTAGCACAACACCGTTTACAAGTGTGCAGAAATCAGGCGTGTGTGATTCATTTGATATGAGAGATATTTACATAAAATCATATTATGAATCCTTCAGTCCCCTAATGGCTTATCCTTACAGCATGGGCACACCCATAGAATCATTCTCTGTGGGGAGAGACATGGGGAGAACGTACCAACTGTGAAATGGAGAAATGTATAAATGTAAGCACTCAGCTCTGATGAGGTGTACTTATTGTGTCCTCTCAGGTGCTGCCTCGGAGTCTGGCCGTCCCACTCTGGGATGTGTCTCAGCGGCTGGGACTTCCCCCTATCCTGACCCATGCCGATGGAGTGCTGGCCAACTGGAAGAAAAAGAATCCAGATGGGTGAGAACACACACACAAACACAACACATGCAGGTATGTTGTTCTAGGTATCAAACCGCCAGTTTGTAGAATTCCCACAGGTCATTTACAGATATAATTTTTAATCATTTAGCAGATGTTTTTGTCCAGGGCAACATACAGCGAGACAAATACAACACAATCATGTCGTGTTTTTGAAAATACCTAAGATAGTGCAGCTAGGCTGAGCATTCCATGAGGGACCAGCAACAAAGTGTAGGTTAGCACTGGATTAAAAGCTATGAAACATCTTCCCTACAAAATGGCATTTACAATTATGATGTTGGAATGGTTGACATATTGCCCAAAGGCCTTAAAAGTGCCCTATCATCTGTGGTTCATTAAGCCAGAATCTCTATCTGTTCCCTGTCAGCCCGCTATTTTGGGGACAGTAGCAGACGTTTCCTTTATGGCACATGCTGGATCTTGGGCAGGGTGGCAGAGTTCTGTGGAGATGTGAATCAGAAGATAAGGAAGCAAGGAAAGGTGCAAACAAGGAACTCGAGAAAATTCTCAGCAGTGCGTCATGCTAGATTTCAATTTAATTCATGGGTTTTGATCTGATAGATTAACAGGTAGCAGGTACTGTAGTGTGATGGTAAACAGAGATGGATTTCTAATCAGAGGGTTATCAAGTTCTGTCAGGCTTATTCCTGCTATACCCCTGCAAAAGACCCCGATTCAATTAGTTTAGATCCACGGGTAGAGAATTCTCATTTCAGCTTTACACAAAGCTAACTGCTAAGCAGCTTAAGTCCCTCACTAACTCCGTGTCCAGCCCCCTGGCCTGATGACTGAGCTGATGGTGTCTGAGTGTCACCTGTGGTTCACAGCACAAAGCTGTTCTAAAGACATCTAATAGGAAGTTCACCTCTGTCTTGTGGCATCTCTTTTTCATGTCCCATCTCGGTTCCTCTGCCAGCCCCTTTGACATGAAGTAAGTAACCCAGTCTACTTAGCTGTTGTTCGATATAAGAAATGAAGAATAGGATCGGATGCCTGGTGCCCTCATGATTAAACCCCCCACCCCCCACATTGATATCATCCTTCCGATTACAATGTAATTCAGTGGAATCAAAAGTGGACTAATTCAGCTCCAGCTGAGAACCCTGAATAAGATTACCCGATTAGGAAACGGATGGCTAGATGGACCGATGAGTGAGTGAGCAGATGAAGCATCGCCTCTGTACCTGTTACCATGGTAATGGGGTGATGGCTCTTACTGTCCCAGGAACCTAGAACTGATTGTCACCATCCCAGGCGGAGAGAGCGCACACGGATTCTTCATGGTGACCCTGCTGGTGGAGCTGGCGGGCGTGCCCGGCCTGAAGGTGAGACTAGAAGGTAGCCTGGCAGGCTAGTAACCTGAAGGCTTCCATCTCAGACATTAGGTGAGGTGAAAAAGTTCCTTTTCCCCCCTTGAAATGGCTACCTAATCTCCAGTCCAGGACAGCCTGGAGCTTGGGGCTGTGGAAATGTCACTTTTTTTCCTGGTGCTGGGTAGGTTTCCACTGGGTTCTCTGGTTTCATGTCACAGTCCCACAACATTGTTTCTAAATTGCCTGCAGTGTATGATTGAGAACGCGAATGTGTGCCCTGTGATGGACTGGCATCGCACCCAGGATGTCCATCCATCATTATGCTTTCAGGGAGAGTCTCCCACCCCAGCACTGGATGAACATTTATGGAAATTGAGTGGATGTTTCAATATGATTCCCAGTTGTGTAGCTGTGCTGCTTTGTATGCTGTACTGTGATTCCCCTACAAATGGTTTCCATGGCAGAGTGCATTTACTGCCATAAGAGTTCAATGAGTAAACGGGACACACAGGAAAAAATCAAGAGCATTCTTAATAGTAGTTGTACCTGATCATATATTTTAAAAGCCCAAGCTTAAATGCCAGTTAAGCATTCCAAGCAGCAGACCTCTGAGATATGAGGTAGTCAGGATGAGACTGTGTGTTTCAGGCCATCCCGAAAGTCATAAATGGGATGAGGGGTGGAGACGCAGTGGGTGTGTCCGAAGCACTGGATGACATAGCGGAGGCCCTGCACCACATGACGGAGGCTCTCAAGCTGATGCATGGTATGGGTGGCACGAAAAAACACGCACAGGTCACGGGCCGGCTCCTACCAGCATCCGTGGATCCGCCCGGTCGTCACGAGTTTCACATCTCCTAAATCTCCATTTCCTCTGACTCTCCATCTTGTGTTATTCCAGAGTACGTCGACCCAGCCATCTTCTACGGCATCATGCGGATCTACCTCTCCGGGTAGGAGCTGGTCGCTCTGGGTCGTGGGGAGTTCACGTTGCCCATCCCCCACTCCCTGCCAGTAGAAGACACCGGTAGGTTAATGATGCACTTTCTGATCAGGTGGAAGGACAACCCTTCCATGCGGGAGGGGCTGGTGTACGAGGGGGTGCGGGAGGAGCCCATGGAGTTCTCCGGGGGGAGCGCGGCGCAGAGCAGCCTCTTGCACTGCTTCGACGAGCTGCTGGGAGTCCGGCACGAGGAGCAGAGCGGTAAGGGGTTTTACGGGGGCGGGTCCTAATGAGAGTGTCCTCCACTGTATGTTGCTTTGGAAAAAAGCATATGCTAAACAAATGAATGTAATGCAAAAGTTTTCACAGTAGCGGTGTGCTGAAAGTGATACCTGTCTGGACAGGCGCTTTCCTGTCCCGGATGAGGGAGTACATGCCCCCGGCCCACAAAAAGTTCATCTGCGACATTTCGGCAAGCCCCTCCCTGCAGCACTTCGTCCAGGACCGGCCCGTTGGTCCACTGAGGGACTCTTACAACCACTGCGTGTCCCAATTGCTGGTCCTGCGCAGCTACCACATTAAGGTAGTTGGGCGATTTATAACCGTGCCGGCTGCCCGCGCCCGTCAACTCTGTGCTCAGGGGAATAAGGAGGAGGAGGAGGCTCTGGGTAAGGCCCCTTCATCCCTAGAGGAGAAGGGCACTGGGGGATCGGGCATCATGAGCTTCCTGAAGACTGTCCGGGACCGGACCCAGGAGACCTGCCTGATTAACCCCATGCCAAACCACCAGGACTGACCTGTAACTGTGATAAAGACTATGGACGAGATGTATGCTCTGCTAGCGTTCAGCAGAAAGCGGTCTGCTATAAAAGCTGGTTTTAATTAAAGCATGAGATCTGTTTTAAAATGAGATAGTCCTTCCCTAAATGAAATACCCCCCACCAATGTTTAGCAGCGGTGCCCACTATCAGTGCTAGAGACAGCTGGCTCACTCCAAACCACAATTGTAACCATAGCCAATCATTTTCATATAATTCAACTTCGAATCCACCAAGAAATCTAAATTACAATGGTGGTGGTGGGGGAGGGGTCTTGTTTTCCTAACTCAACCCAATTCCAGTCATACCAGATCTAATTCCCGGACAGCACGCGGTCGCCACGAAAATGCTGCTGGAATTCGACAGTTATTTTTAGAGCGAGCCGAGACCGACAAAGAGGAACTGGGCGCACTTCTTCACTGCAAAAGGGGTGCCATGTTCCCATAGGTGTGGGACCACGGGGAACGGTGCTACGGCGCGTGATGGATCCTCCATCATCCCCAATGCCTCGCAGGTGTGCAGGACGTACATTTCAGCCAGGATCCACTAGAGGGTGCCATAGCACACCGAAAATCCTGAAGTGTGGCACTTCAGAGGGCCGGCACACACACAGAAGCGAGACACCAGCTTGCAGGAATCCTATACATCGAGCCGGCTACTAACTACTGGCTCCTGCTGCCAATTACAGTTTGGGGCTAGGTAAACTTCTATCTGCCACTAGTTACTTCCATCCATCCATCCATCCATCCATCCATCCATCTTCTAACCCCTTATCCTGATGAGGGTCACAGGGACACTTCCAACCACTGTGATGCATCTCAAATCCTCATTCATTTCATACCCACATGTGTACCTAATGTCCTGATTTTATATGACATATGCTTACAATAAAACAAGAAAACTCATAACTTATACCAGTTTGCACAGGTTATGCCATCAAACTGTCATGCTGGTGACTGGCCATCCCAGAAGTCACACTGTGTGTGACAGCATCTACTGTACTTAGGCTTTATGCCCAAGGTATTATAACACCATGCATTAATAAGAATACGACATAATTCAAAAGTACTCTGGTCATTCAAAGGAGTCAGTCAATAATATAAAAATGAACAGCATAAAACATTTTGGCACTTCCCCATATAGCACAGTTAATAATACTAAATTCTATGTAATATTGATACATGATTACATATTAGGATCCATTAATTATGGATCTAGCACATTTTTATGAAAATTGCCTGTCATACAAAATATCAAAGGTACATTATGTGACATTTTAAACACATGGAGGGGCATAAAGGTGTATACACTGCTTAAAGATTTGGTGGTGACACTAAGGTCATTCTAACATAGGACTCCTGCTCCTGTTAAGATAACAGGAGCAGAGTGTACCATCACAGAATGGGGGGACATAAGATAACAGGACTGGCATGTACCATCACAGAATGGGGGGACATAAGATAACAGGACTGGCATGTACCATCACAGAATGGGGGGACATAAGATAACAGGAGCAGAGTGTACCATCACAGAATGGGAGGACATAAGATAACAGGAGCAGAGTGTACCATCACAGAATGGGGGGACATAAGATAACAGGACTGGCACGTACCATCACAGAATGGAGAGGACATAAGATAACAGGAGTGACGTGTACCATCACAGAATGAGGAGGACATAACAGGAGTGATGTGTACCATCACAGAATGAGGAGGACACAAGATAACAGGAGTGGCAAACCATCGCAGAATGGGGAGGACATAAGATAACAGACGTGGCAAACCATCGCAGAATGGGGAGGACATAAGATAACAGACGTGGC
>JAACJT020000034.1:9097191-9122671 GCA_009936485.2 Gymnarchus niloticus
GAAGGCAAAAGGAGGAGGGGACGGCAGAAGATGAGATGGATGGACAGTGTGGTGGAGACAATGAACATGAGTTTGGGTAGGCTTCGAGAGCCGGTGGAGGACAGGGCGGCCTGGTGTGCTGTGGTCCATGGAGTCGCGAAGAGTCGGACACGACTGCGTGACTATACAACAACAACAAGTAAGAACAATATTGGTCCAAACACTGACCCCTGTGGTACATTAAGTTCGACTGGTGTCACTGACGAAGCACAACCACTATTAGACATCTGAACATAGTGATAACGATTCATTAAATGAGCCACTTAATCACCGTTCCAGACAGGCCAACTTCCGATTCAAGCCTATGCAACAAAATAGAATGACCAACTCTGTCAAACGCAGACGTAAGATTGAGGAACAACAGCACAGCCACATTGGCAGCATTGGTTACTATTAGTGTGTCATTCACAATTTTACTTAAAGCAGTTTCGGTGCTGTGACCTTGACGGAAACCAGACCAGTATATACTGAGTGTATTATTTACATCCAAGTACAGCTGAAGTTGAGTGGCAACAATTTTCTCTAGAGTTTAGGACAAAAAAGTTACACTAGAGATGGGTAGTTAATTGCCTGAGAATCTAGTTTGGTTTCTTCAGGCGTGGTCTAATGACTGCTACTTTAAATTGATCAGGCACAACACCAGTATTCACAATGGGCTGTGATTTAATGTTAGGAAGTATAAAGCTAAGAGTCTCGATTTTAGACACTTTACAGTGGTCCCCTGCAAAACCAAAACTTATGTAATGTAAATACATCTAAAATTTGTAACATCTCAGGCCAGCGAGTATGTGAAAACAAAAAACAAAGTTAGTGCTAACTGGTGGAAAGGGACGCCCTGCATGTACTCAAGACCGTGGGGACAAGCGGGGTCTTTTCATCACAGTGACGAGGCCGGAAGTCTGCAAAATGCACTGGCAGTGGGCCTACAAAAATCTCCTTCACACATCTTCATCCGGCCTGTGTTCTGGTGCCAGTTTAGCCTGGAATACAGCCTGATTCATTAAGGCACTGAAATTGCGCTGCTTCGTTATAGTGTCGTGCACATTATCAGGGGTTTTCTTAAATGTGTAATCTTCCCGGACATACAGTAATCAAGCTCGTTAGTTCAATGCAAAACTGCAACTGTCTCTTTTAAGGAATATAGAAAACGCAAACTTCTGACCCCACTCACTGAAGATATTTAACGTCTGAAAACTGACTACCAAAGAAATGGGATAACTTCAATGTAACGTTCCGCAGTTGAATATATCATGCAAGGGAACAGCTGATTTTCTTCTAAAGCCTGAATTTGCTGCATCTGTGTGCACCTTCCAAAATAAAGCTCAATTTATCATTGACAATTTGATACTTGTTTTTCTGTATATCAACACTCCTTCAAGAAGATATATGTTCTGTCGGAGTCTACTGACCTCCTGCTAGCTTAGGCATGCGGCAATGTGACAAAGGGATTTGATGATTAAGGCTCTGGCCTCAGATAGTGCGACACACTCAGAGCTGATTTCACATTCCTACGCAAAGCCCCACGTGCGCTTGACTACCTTGTGACTGGGTGTTTCTTTATTTTCTGGTCAAAAGTTTATCAGATAACTTTATTCAAAATGCATTTGGCCTCCTGTGCATTAGCATAGGAAACAAATGTGGATGACCTGCAGAAATATACAAATGAGCTGACTCAAGATATCTAGATTAGCTGCAATTTATCCAGGAACACCATCGTAAATCGAGCCATTTTTTGAGGCATATCATTATCACAATGCAGAGTTGTACAATAATACTGTCGGAGCTTTGGGTAAAAATTCATCTGTCCATCCGTCCGTCTGTCCATTATTCTCCAACATCTTATCCATGGTTGAAGGGCTTTGTTCAAAATTTCAGATCATCTCAGTATCAACAATTTTGACCAGTAGTTTAGGAGAAGGTATAAGTATAGCCTTGAACCACACTATCAGCAAAGTATAGGCTAATCAGGTTCTTGTTTATCAGTGAATTTGCGTACCATCTAAATTATCAGTTTCCTATCATGTTTATCCCATAAACAAACCAAAACTCTGCACTTTTGTTCAGAACATGTTGGTCTCCCAGTATCATGCTTACCATACGTTCAGTTGCCCCATGATGTGGTCTTTCATGACTGCAGTGAGGCACAACCCAGAAATCAAGAGTGTTTATTACAGCCCTGGAGAACGATGTGAGGTTATGACACTGCATCAATTCAGTTGGCATCGCTAAAAATGTATCACATGCATTTAACACTGGGAATAGCAATCCCCCAGCCTCAAAACTGGTTCAAAGTAACACATTTGCATATCGCAAGCATAGCCCTCATGTTTAACTGGTCGGTGTTTTAGAATGTCAAGCAAAATCCATTCCAGCATCTGTACAAATTGTATGTGTGCATACAGTGCCGGGACTTCCTGCTTGCTCTTTTGTGGAACAAAATGTTGTAATGGAAGAATCTGGGCTTTTAAAAAGTGAAGGTTTGTAGATATAATCATGATAGGATTCTAAACTGAAGCTGAAATGTCAGGCTTCTCTTGTCTTCTAAACCGCACTGAGTCAAGGGATACATAAAATAAGGAAGAAAAAAAAAAAACATTCTTGGTTCCATTCCAAACAATTTTTGTTTTAAAAAAGAAAGCCAAGTGATGTTGGTTCAGGGTCCTAATCTTAATGTAATGGCTGACAGACTGGTCCTGTAACCATACACAACAGGAACTACGTTAGCAGCCCAGTGGTGGCTCAGTATTTACTTTGGTTAAATCAAGAGAGGTGATTGTTAAGTGGCCTTACGCATTAGCGAATGGACAGCTGTGAAGGCACAGCTGCCTCGCTTCCACTAGAAACGTCCTGTGACAACAGGCACTAATGTTTTTGTGATACCAAGCTGGCACTGAGGTACAAAAAAAAAAAAAAAATCAAATAATAACACGCTGTAAAACTGGCTTCTTTCCCGTTCACAAATTACAAATTACTCATCATATTTAGTAGGAAATCGTGTTTCCTGCGATAAAGACTCCCATTCTTACACGAGACGGGACCTCGGTGCAAGTGTGAGAGAGAGAGAGAGAGAGAGAGAGAGAGAGAGAGAGAGACCCGTGTGGAGTTTGTGAAAAGGCCGGATTGTTTGACTGAATGGGTGCAGTTTTTCTGCAGCCTTTCAAAGTGTCATGCAGACAGGAAGGTGTCGAGGCTGCCTATACAAAATGTCTCTGTGAAGCTGCTGCAGGCAGGTAAAATATATAAATGTATATATTGCTGACTGTATGTGAGTCACATATGTACACTTGTGCATCTGTTCCCAGCTCCAGGACTGCTGGTTGAAAGCCAGTCCTGGCTGCCTCAACTCGTATATTTTCCCTGTGTTTGTGTGAATTTTCTCTAGGCATGCCTCAATTCCTCCCACAGTCCAAAGGATGAACATAGAGACTTCAAAACAGTATATATACAAGCAGGTTCTGTAAACCTGTGGAAAGACTGCCAAGTGAACTTTAATCAGCCTTTGGTGTGTCTGAGAGTCCTGTGATTGACTGTTGTCCAGTTCATGGTGTGCACTGCCTTATTATTTATAATATAAAATTTATTTGGCTTGGGTAAGTATTGTGCTGGGATTGGCATATCTTTGTATTTGTAGTGCTGCTTGAAAACAAACACCCCCTTCGGGATCAGTAAAGTTTTATCTTGGTGCAGGTACAGCAAAATGCAACAAACGAAAGTCAAACGGACTGTTAGCACCTAAGCTCTAAAATTGCGAGTCCATCAGTCTGCAATCAGCACCTCTCCATCTTATGCTTGGGGAATCCCTAGGTGCCCCTCTCCGGTAAAAACGGGACATGTGGACCTCCCGCCAGCAGCAGAGCCTGTACCTCCTCCAGAAATAAAGGTCTGTCTTTCAGCAGAAGCTAAATTTACCGTTATCTCTGGAAGGCTACTGTGTCCAGTCATCGGCAAGCAGGAGGCAGCTGCCCACCGTGGGAAGAAGCGGACGGCCTCTGCGCGCGGCGGCGACCCTCGACGCGTACGTATATGAGGAAGTGAGGATGGAGGCGCTACGGAAACACACAGGACCCATTGCTTAGCGACGTGCGAAAGGGGAAGGCAGTTTATATACACACACACACACACACACACACACACACACACAAAAAAAGTCTCCCGGGGCACTTCAAAAGCAGGCAGGCACAATCAATAAAGCTAATCAGTGGAGCGGCTCGCCTCATTAAAGTACGAATAAATATGCGTGTGAAGCAAAAATAAGCAACTGGCGGAAGAAACAAGACCTGGAGGAACAATGTGACAGGAGTGACAGGCAGGGGAAATGGAGTCAGGTGAACAGGAAGTGCGCGTGCTTCCTGGCCAAGCCTTCCGATGATTAATGTTGCCGACGGAGACCGCTGCATAGCCCAGGTGTTCAGGCGGCTGATTCCATTCAATTACCCTCCCTAGCTAATTATTTACCGAGGTTGCCGGGTTTCTGTTCTGAGTGATTCACAAAGGAGGCAAGTGCGGTGCCCGAGAAGAGGGAGTTCCTGGAAAGGAACAAGTCAACCTGACTGACAAGCCGTCATCACTGCCACTGCCATGCAATGGGTGTCCATAAGGTAACAAACGTGCAGCCCCGAAACCTGCCCCTTCAAAACACAAATCGCCCTTTCAGTAGGGGAATTCCATCCGAAGTAGTTACTGATTTTTTTAAAGTTACCAGACACAAGTAAGATGTATTCAAAGATAATTTTACAGTACCCTTAACAGAGAGCAGCTTGTGTTCTTTAAAAAAAAAAAAAAAAAACCCGACACTCCTTTATTCATGTTACCGCTATAGTCGGATCTACCTGGGAAGTCAAGGAAAATTTCACGTGTCCTGCACTGATCTGTATGTGTTGTATCATTAGCGGTCATTGGATTTGGCTTGTAAAGTCCACGTTTACAGTTCCTGATATTTGGCCTACAGGATCCCTCAACTTTTCCCCACATTTCCTTCCCATACATCCTCAGCAATACTAAGAGGGAAATATCAGAGCAGATGGTGGCTAAACTGCTCGCCCGGATTAGTGTGGTCCTGAAAGACTCGTCCTCGATTCAATGCCAAGAAAGGGACCCTGAGAATGGAAAATAAAACTAACCAAACACTCAGTTTGGTGATGATTTCCACCACAGCTAACTTGAGTTGGTGTGGATTAGTCCTTTAATAAATAATAAAATTAAACCAATTCATTCCTCCATCATGAAAATTTAAGCAATGAACTACTGCAGTGTCAACAGAATAAAGCATGACTTTTAAAAAATTAAGTTATTTGGTGAGTTAGACTGGTTCACATAAATAAAAATACATATTTGTGGCACAGGTATTGACACAAGCATGCAGTAACATTGCATACACTGTATTAAGATTTTATTAGCGATTATGTCCACAAGTTTTACATTTTTTTCTGGTCCAAGGAGACCATATAAACCAAAGCCATTAGCAGAATTATTTACTGTGATTAAAAAAAAAAGAAGTCATTTTCTAGATGTTTATTATCCAATGAAGTATGCAGCAATTTTATTTACCTGATCGTTGTTTTCCTAGGTGATATTATACAATAGAAATGTCTGGTACAGTATATTTATTCCAGACATACATAATAATAATTTCACACACTAGCAAGTTCTGGTATCATTAACTGGGGTAAACTGTAAAGCAATACATGATATATGACTTGGCTTGGCTCAAAATAATCACATTAAAAAACTGAAAATAATGCCAAAGACTCATTGGATGATAGTGAATTTGGTGTCTGACAGATAAATAAAAACCTCCAGTTTAATACATCATACTGAACAGCAACCCACTAATGGAAAGCATTACACGCATTTTTTTTAGCCTGAAAGCAAACATATAATTAGGGTCATATTAAAAGCAAAAAACAATTTTGAAATTGACTTACAGCAGACCTCATAACAAAACTTCAAGCCAGAATAAGAACTTGAGCTCATAGGGTTTATACACAATTTTATGTATAATATGTATATATACACAACAACATGCCCATGGGCAACTACACCTATGATGCAAGTATGAATGAATGAGCATTAAAGAATGGGCCATTCTGACTTAATAAAATAGCATGTTATCCTGTATAACTCCTGTGAAAGTGCCTCTTTGTCCATGACAACAAAGGTTACCTCCTAAGAATCGATATTATCCACACACATCAAGAGTGAGAGCGAGCTGGATCGGACTCTTTCGGGACTAAAGAAAATCTGAAGACACTATCACCAGTATGGATTTACAGTGAATATTTCAAAGGAGCCTGTGACCTAGAGTCAGGAATGTTTGAGATCTATCTGAATGACTCATGGATGAAGAACGTACCCCATATGTATGTGACAGCTGAATTTCTCAGCTTCTGCTGATGTCTGGTCAATGTGTAGTGTGTACATCTAGAAAAATCTTTAAAAAAATCTGGATTTAAATTTCCATCCACCCATCTTCTAATCATTTATCCTGGTCAGGGTTGCAGAGTGGATATAAATTTATATGCGGTAATTTTAGCTATTTTTGTCATATGTATTGGCTCAGAAAAGGCCATCAGCATTCGTTAAATACCAAACACTGAAAACTGCTGCCAGCATTTCTTGCAGTACATTCACAGACACAACTATGTGTGCTCCATCAGCCACTAACAAGTCAACTTTGGTACATTATTCATATATTAATCCCTCTTGGATATGATGAAGGAAATAGTACACATATGTATAAATATAGCTGTATGTGATCAATGAAACTGAAAACGGGGGCAACAACGATAATTAGCATGGAGATGAGGAGGAAGAAGCTAACAAAGTCAACAAAGCACCATTAAGTATGACTCAAGGTTGCGTCCCATGGAGGTAGCAGGAGGGAGAAGGAATGTTTACATGTGGTCTTTCAAGCCTGCAGGGATGCCACTATAAAGTGCCAGACTGCACCGTGACTATTCCTGGAGTCATCTGCAGCAGTAGGCTCTAGAGAAAGGCACCGCACGCCTACAGGTCTACACCTGTGCCAACGGCAGCCCACCCGGAGCCAGGGTCTGGGTGATAGGCCTCTAATTGTCTAGTCCCATGCCTGTTTATTGCTGCGTGCACCAATTTTCAGTCATTCTGGCACAGACTCATTTAATTTATCTATTGTATAAATGATGGGGGGGATAGGGACTTAAAATTCAGACATTGTTGTTAGGAGATGGAAGGCTTCTCAAGATTGTTTGGAGAACAGGGGATGAAGGCTGGGCCCTTGTCTCATAAAGTTCAGCTTCTAATGTACTGTTAAAGTTACAGACCCAATACAGAGCAAGAGACCACAGGCTGTTTGGATGGAAGAGTCCAATACTTCTGTAGCTCCTGTAGCCTTTCAGACAAAATAGCTGCACTCCTTCCAGAGAAAACCACCCATCATCTTCATTTGAATAAAGTGAAAGAGTTTACGGAGACAGTGGCAGATTGGGTCTATTAAAACTAGGGCCGGAGCCACTTTCTTTTCATTTCAGATATCGTTCTTTTGTGCTACTTACTTAGCAAGCCATGACTAGTCTTTCACTGCAGCCTCTGTTCTGCGACAGGTACCTCAAGCCCAGTGTATTGTAAATGGCAGTTCCCACACAGGGCCCGATGGTTACCCAGGGGTTACATCCTACCGTATAGCTGCCACACGCAAAGGTTTTCACATCCACCGGAGACACTGTGGCTAGAAAGGAGGCCCGAGCAGCAGGGGGTTCCAAAGAGGCATGACCGGCAGTTCACTTCGGTGGCCAAGCACCGGAATCAGACACCTGTTTCAACCAGTCCCGACTGGCCATATTTTACAATATAACCCAAGAGACGTCAGGTTGCGGAAATTTAGAGCAAAGAACATTAAGTGTAAGCACTAACCCGCTTTTCTTTTGTATGATGTTTACGGTTTTGTTATGATCCGGTGGGACGCAAATGGCCCAGGTCCCCTTTCGCCCACAGACTGCTTTCATGAAAATACCCCTGGGTCACCAGTCTCTCGGGAAAATCCCAGACAGCCAGAAGATCCAGTTAACAGGTGTCCCTGTATCACTGGCAGCAAGCTGGGTCTTACGCGGCTATGACGACAATGAGGAAACGGGAGCCTGGAACAAAGCTTTGAGTAGAGGAGGTATGTTTCACATGAGTGCAGTCATGAACCAACAGGCATTGCAACGGGGATGTGACAAGAAGCTAAACTAAAGCACAAAATTGCAGCTACCTGACCAGGAAACATTTTGTGTTAATGAAAAATGGAAGAGGCTAACAACAAACACAGGCTCAACCAAACTGCCTCACATACTTTGGTTAACACCTCCATGGAAATGAAATGATACTTAATTGGCTGTTGTACAAGTACATTAGAATTCTTTAGTACTCACACATGTCATATTGCTCTCCATGAGACAAACACGTATATATAGGTAAGTGCAAAGCCATTTATCCACCATCATGGGAGCAGTTTTTTTGGGTTAAGGGTCTTGGTCAAACTGAAATAGTCTGACAGGTGAAGCTGCTGAAAATCAGACAAAGGCTTCATCCCGATGCCCAAGCAAAGCATGTCAGTTGTGCATCTGCAGCCAGTCACTCAGGCAATTTCATAAATGGCCATAACTGCAAAATGCTTTTATAAGTATTGGGTTTATTGATATTTCTGTTTTACCATATTCACTGCAACCACTGGGCACAACATATATTTGTGTGGGGGGGTTGTATGTAATACTCGTAATTTGTGAGCAGACTGCGTACAACTATACTGCAAACGCTTTAAAGAAAGACCAGTAAAATCAGCAAAACTTAACAAGATAAAACAAACACAGGTTCCACCCAAAACTCCTGTTGCTGCTATAATCCAAGAATATGTTCCCCTGTCCTCCAGCCATGCTCTTCCCCGCTTCCCCTTTCCCCCATCCCCATCCCCATCTTCCTGTGCCCCTTTCCCCCTGTTCCCCTTACTTTCGTCCTAAACCCCAGCTGACCCTCTTTAAGCTGTAATGCATTAATCTGAATCAGCTGGGTTTCATTACTTGAAGGAGTCCTTGGCGACTCAGTGCTGCTGATCTATCAGCAGAGAGACACAAGTAAACCATCTCCTTACTATACCTTTTGATAAATATCATATATATATATGTATATGTTTCCCTGCATGAATATTTGTCCAGATTCCTCAGGTAAACTATGAGCTAAAGGTACGTAAAAGGGTGTGTGTACCACCAGTGCATAATTACACATTTCATTCCCCTCCAAGAATTGCTGTTGGATACATTTTCTAATTACCACATTACAATCTCTTTTGTCAATACAAAAAAATAAATCACAATGTGATTTTAAAACCAGCTAATTTAACTCTGGTTGTTTATTACTGAGAAGTCTCCACTCCTCTTTTCATACCTTAAGCTTGCAAACCAGCATCAGATACCAGTTTAACCTGACTGGGCTCATTCCGGTGGATAGCCTTCCCACAATTCTGGAATATTGTCAGAGTTATATAATTTTATTTCCTCTCCACCGTGCCACAAGCAGCCAGCATGGTAACCACAAATAGACAACGATACGATTAAATTGTACCTGATGCCTCTCCTGTTCAAAATTGCTCACCTCACTTAAAAGGCTTTGGAAGGACAGGTCCCCGCTTTACTAACAGAGCTGACGTTGACATCTACATTTCAGACCATCTCTCGGCGGTCATTATGATGAGCTTCGCCTCAACAAACAAATAACACACGTGTGGGCCACTTACTTTCTGGAACAGTAAGCCTGCCAAATTAAGGGATGCTCCCTCAGTGTAAATATTTACATTTATATATTTAGCAGACACTTTCATTCAAAACAATGTACAAGCGAGGAAGGATCAGGGTCAGCCAGCATCCAGCAACTTTAGAGCAATATTGCCTTAAGGGCTTACTCAACAACCCAACCATGATGATTACGCTATGGGACTGAAACCCACATCCTTCCTGACACATGCCCAGATCCCTAACCTACAAGGCTACACTCTGCCCCTATTTAAAACTAGACTAAAGTCACAAGTACAACTGGCATTATGTTAATTTTAACGCACCTTTTGCTGGTGAATTATTAAAGGTGACATAGTATTAATAGTGGCCCGCAATGTTTCTTTCCCCCGTGTCAGGGTATTATCTGTTTCCAGGGTGAGATCAACCAAGCATGAGCCACAATACTTGCAACCTCATCTCATGCCTCAGACACAGTGGCACAGCAGGCTGTCCTAACAGATGGCTGATGAGAAAGTCTTCATTTCACTCGGATATTTCGCTCCAACAATAAAACACACCTGTTAAGGCTTGTGCAACATTAGCACACCTGCAGCACAGCCAGCTGGCCTTGAACTTCCAGAGGTTTTTCAAACTCCAGTAACTACCATGAAAAGCTGAACTTCCCCTCCTCTGTTGTTTTTAACATTTTCCTGTCATGTGACTGTTGTAACGTAGATCAACATTGATCTCGTCAAATCTTTGTGCTTTGGACTGATGATGTTTGGAAAGGCGAAATAAACTGTATTAAATTTAAATACACTAGTGTAATTTCTTTACAAAGACTTGCTCATGTTCACAAAGCAGGACAACCCATTACATTCCTGAAAAACAGCATAAATATTACCTGTAAATACAGTAAACTGACATTTTACATGTAACATTATGTGTCTATAAAGCAATTTGTAAACCCTGTGGTTGAAACAGTGTTATATAAATGAATGAATGAATGAATGACTACTACTTTTCTTTCGGCTGCTCCCATCAGGGGTTGCCACAGCAGATCAACTACCTCCATCTTCTCCTGTCCTCTGCATCCCGCTCTGTCACCCCAACCACCTGCATGTCCTCTCTCACTACATCCATAAACCTCCTCTTCCGGCCGGCCGGCCGGCCCGCCCGCACTCTCTTCTTCACCTCTTTTCCACACTCCCCATTACTCTGAAGTGTTGACCCCAAGTATTTAAACTCATCCAGATTGGCTGATTGATTGATTGAAATGCTGTAATAGATATGATTGAAAGGTCCCAGGTTCAAGTCCTGCAGCTGGCAAGTGTTCATATTACCATTGGGCTCTTGAGCAAGATCCTTAACCTGAACTGCTCCAGGGGCACCGGACACTGGCTGCCTGTGCACTGACCCTTGGCTCTCAACTTGGAGAGCAAGATGCGAAAGCACAAAAACTATGAATTTCCCTACGGGGATTAATAAAGTACTGATTGTTAATTATTATTATTAATAATCTCACAAGTCAAAACAAAATGTTGTCCAACCAATGAAAATCGAGGAGATCGTCATGGTAAGGTAATGACCTGTCTGCACAGAGCCGCTATACAGAATGAGAGACCACTCAGATGCAACTGAGACTTATTGCAATGAGAAGCCAGTAGCACTTGAGAATGTCAGTTGATAACTAATGCAGCTCCAGTCTGCACCTAACCACAGGGGGCTCTTCCCGAAAGGATGGTGGATGCTTTGGTGGAATTAGGAACTCGGTGGTATGAGGACTGCCAGGAATCAACTAAATTTCCTTTGTCCAGGCTATTACAATAATTACAGCAACACTAGCAGGGAACATTTTGTCTAATTACATGTAGTACCGATAGCTCACTAGACAACAGTGCCTCAAAATGACCTGTTAGGACAATGCGGAGGCATTGGACAAAATAGCAAGAACATCTAACAGTATATTAATATCAAGAATCTAGCAGGGAGCAAGGCCATCCTTTGCATTCAGAGCAGCTTCAGTCCTTTTTGAATTGCTGTTATACGCGTCCTAAACTGTGCGTAGGGCGCTACTGCAGTATTCTTCAAGAAGAGAAAGCCTGCAGCTCTTTGAAGCATGAAGAAGATCTAAATGTACTTCACACTCTGCATTGCAGAACTTCCCATAAAGGTTCAATGATGTTTAGATCAGGTGATTGATCAGGTGATCATCAGGTGGTTAATGACCTGGTTGATCAGGTGATTGAGGTAATCATGGAAGGCATTTGACTTGATCCTGGTGTTCATGAAACCACTCTTGAATTTGTTTAACGGTGCATATGGGGACATTATCATCTGGGGACTTAATGAGAGGACAGTGTTTACACCACAGGGTAGACATTGATATATATGGCCTCATATTCCGTGGCTACTATATGATCATGCAAAGCAACACCGGACCTAATGACTCCCATGAGATGCCCATACTACCCCAGATCCCCCACCCTATTTAACAGTTGACAATAGACATTGCAGATTTAAAGTATCCTTGAGTTTCATCCAGACCTAAGGTACGGTGGCCCGGAAGGGCAAAACACAAAACATTAATGAAAACACAAAAACATAACATTAACAAGAATACAAAAGCATTCATGAAAACAAAAACAATAATGAGAAACAAAAACATTAAGGAAAGTGCTTTTTTGCTTTTTCATAAAGGTTTTTGTGTTCTTGTTAATGTCGTGTTTTCATTAATGAGTTTGTGTTTGCATTGTTTTTGTATTTTCTTAATGTTTTTGCGTTTGCGTTAATATTTTTGTGTTCTTGTTAATGTCATGTTTTTGGTAATGCTTTTGTGTTCTTGTTAATGTTTTTGCATTTTCATGAATGTTTTTGTGTTCTAATTTTGGTGTTTTCGTTAACATCTTTGTGTTCTTGTTAATGTTTGTGAATTTTCATTACTATTTTTGTGTTCTCACTGTTTTCGCGTTTTCATTAATGTTTTTGTGTTCTCTCTAATGTTTTTGCATTTTCATTAATATTTTTGTGTTCTTGTTAATGTTGTGTTTTCGTTAATGTCTTTGCGTTTTGCACTTCAGGGGCCACCGCACTAAACCCATCTGGATGTAGAAAAAAGG
Source organism: Gymnarchus niloticus (assembly GCA_009936485.2). Lineage (NCBI taxonomy): Eukaryota > Metazoa > Chordata > Actinopteri > Osteoglossiformes > Gymnarchidae > Gymnarchus > Gymnarchus niloticus. Next base: position 9,110,075 of record JAACJT020000034.1, read on the forward strand.
GTGAAAGATGACTCATTAGACCATATTATTTTTTCCATGGCTCAAAGGCCCAGGTTTTTTCCTCTTTAAATCAGGTTATGTGTCTTGTGCATATGTTTATAAGGAGGTTCTTAATAGCAGCCCTACCATAAATTCCAGCTTGCCACAGAGTTTTCCTTGAGTCCGGGTCACAGAGATACTGATCTTTGTGGTGTTTAGCTACTGTTCTGTTAAGTGTTTGTCTATCCCTGACAGCGCCTGAGCCTGAACATATGAACTCTATACCTTTTTGGCAGTAATTTTTGCGTGTTTGGTATATTTTGCCAAGATTTTTGAGACTGTGCCCCTTGACACGTTATTAATTTCGTGGCTTTTGTGATCAATGCACCTACAATTCAGGCTCCAATTATTTGGCCTCTTTGGAGCTCTGTTAGATACCTCATGCTGCTTTGAAAACTCATTTCAAAGTGCTGATTGTCAGACCTTTTTTATTGCTGACACTATGACAGTAATGTGACTCACCTTTGAAGCTGCATTTATAATTTTGATTTCGTTACTTCAAAGCTGAAGTCCGTTTTCATGTGGTGGTTTTCGTAATTTTGTCCACCACCCGTGTTTTTCCTTTGCATGGAGTACAGGGATACTTCTGTTAAAACATATAAACTAACATTACCATGCTGGCCATAACTAGTGAAGAGATTTCCTGCATGACCAAATAAACACCTGGATACCAGTCCATCAGGAGCAGCCTAATTTATTTAAGCATTTCCTCTGTTTACCACACCTTGGGATCCACACTCAGTAGTTGAGTATTCACTCTTTGGCAATTTTTAACTGATTCCACTGAATCTACGCGTTTGGAATTTCACTTTGTCACCTTGCACACGTTGGCCTGTGATGGCCTGTGGCTCGGAAGAAGGGCTGGGAGTTTCAGCCAGTGGAGAGGGTGTGGGTGTTGGCCATTACCCAAAGTCGTACGAGCCAAAGGAAGTGCCCTGTTTAGGACTCAAGGGCATGTGGTGTACAAAGTCTGGATGTAAGGTAGAGCCGAGCTCCATGGTGCTACACTGGGACTGTTTGCAACAGTACCTGAGCTGCCAAAGTGGGTATCCTGATACTCCTGGACTCCTCAGCAGTGTCACCTTCCATGCCACAAGGGGACCACAATCACTCTGTGGCCTCTGATGGGTATCGGAATTCTCAAGAGAGGTCTACAGGTCTTTGACACGGCAACCACGTCACCGTGTCAGAGGGAGGTGTGTCTCATGGTAGTTGCAGGTAATGTAGCCAACAACATATTTGGTTTTGGGAGAGAGGGGCTGTTTAGGAGTTTCATTTCCTGGTGGACATCCGAAAGCATAACTGGGAGGGCAATGGTGAATGTTATTTGGTGAATGTTAATTAGTTAGTGTTAGACACTCGTTTCTTGTTCTGGTTTATTTCTCTTGCAGGTTTCGTGCTTGTAATAATGCAGTACGTGTTAATAATTATTTGTGGGGGTGAAGTTTTATACACACTGTTGGCGAGTCCATCAGCCAGGGCAGTAGAACCTGGCGTTAAACTCTGTTTACCTTCAGTGCCACTGACTTGTGGGGAGCATTACTCTATTTTAGTCCATGTCTCCAGTGGGGCTTTATTAGAAAGTATAATCTACTCTATTGACAGTAGGAAGTCCCATTGTTCTAAAACACTGCTATTTTTACAGAATGCTGGTTGGCCAAATGTGAGTAGAGGGTGGTGACAATCCTTGCAGGAAGAGCTTTCACAGCAATATCCACCCTCCCCTGAACGTGTGGACAGAGAGAGTCGGGTAAGAGGCATAACCTCGGTGAGCAGAAAAATCACGCAGCCCCGTGGGACTCATTAAACTGTGAGATGAAAGACACGGAAAAAACATTCCAGGGAGTCACCGTGAACATATCTGTGTCTTTTCCCGTGTCGTCTTTGTCCCCTCTCTTTTTGGGCACATCTTTTCTTTGTGTGTCGAACCTTAACATCTAATATCCTGACCAAACAAGGTGGGAACAAAGGCAGAGATATTCTTACTTCACGGTTTTGTTTCCAGAGGGAAGGACCATGTAAGTGCTGTTTAAGTGCTTGATTGATATGTGGAAAATGCAGGGCGGTTTCCCTCGGCGCTCGCCAGATCTGAAGCTTGGGATCCCACTCTAATTGGAAGCTGTAAATGGCTGCCTGTTAAGAGGCAGGGTGACACTGCGTGGCTGGGCAGGATCCCCCTTAAGCCTCCTGCACCTGCACAGACATCAGTCCTGGCAAAGCCACTAGGCAGGGGATGAAGTTTCCACTACAGGCTGAATGACAGAAGAGGCCTATGACAGAAGTGAGCGATCAAGCCTCAGGATAGTTACAGAGCTGAAATGCGGTGTGTTTGGCAATGGAACAGATTGCCTAACTTTAATGCTTAGTTTAAACATTTAATCACCTTTGCCTCAGCAGGAAAAAAAAACCTTATGGGGAAATGTGCCAATCAACAAAAAAACAAGCAGACAGCGATTTACTTTTAACCCAAATCTGATAAATTTACTTTAAATTTCTCGCTAAATTTCAGTGGTATGTATCTCTCTGACCTTCTGGAATCTTCTGCTGCCTGCTTTCAAAAGGGCTTTTCTACAGAGCACCTGGAAACGTTTTGGTCGGAGTTTGGCTAAATACCAATGTGCTCATTTCGAGCAACACGAATGCTCTGGGTTATAACATGTATACAAGACTGACAAAAGCTTCCTGAAACATGCATATTCAAAATGTTCATGTTCAAAACAGAACTAAGATGTAGGTTTGATTCTAAAATTTAGGAAAACATCAGACCATTGTCCTGTAACTTTCAACCAATCGATAATTGTTCACATTACTAAAGTCATTGTTAATAGTTGTCCATATTATTAAGGTAATTTGCAAATAGGATTTTTGAGTTCATTTAGTGAGAGGATTGTTAATAATTAATGAGAATATTTGACACTTTGACTTTTTTCAGTCTTTTGCTGTCTATTGTAGAAAAGTGCACAAATGGTTTTGGAAATATATGAAATAGAAACAATAATATGGCACATTTGCTCTATGGCTCCCAACAAGGACAAGCCATATTTAATGGTGCTGAATTGGCTTAATTTAACTTTTATAATTAATTGTCATAAGTCACATATGCCGAGTTGTGGTACATCTGACCTTGTAATTAGGCTCAACTGAGCTTCTTCCTGTACAATTAATGCATTAACTGAAGATGTTTTAATTTTTCAATTGTGTTAAAAATAATGTTTGTAATAACAGCATAGGGCACAAGACAGGGGAACACCCTGGATGGGTTGCCAGTCCTTCACTAGTCTCACTCACTCACACACACACACACACACACACACACACACACACACTTCTAAGCTGGTGCAGAGACTGGATGTGCATTTTTATTATTAGAACTCACCATTTTATTACAAAAATTCTCTCGCTTATGCAAATCAGTATACTTCCCAAAAGCATATGTTCTTTACATTTCCCCTAAACTTAGAGACCACTGATTGTTCTGGTCACATATTTATGGTCTATGGGACCATAAACCAAGGTACTTTGAGAAAACCCACACAACACAGGAGAACATGCAAACTCAACTGGGGCAGAGCAGGCATGGGATTTGAACCCGCATCGTAGAGGTGCTTGCTTCTGTACCACCCTGTACTGTGTTCCTCCATTTGTTTATATGAAAAAAAAATTACAAAAGGGTGGATAATTCTAAACAAAATCAACTAGGGAATATTTTACATTTTATTAAATTTGTTATTGTTATGTCTAACATTTTGAACAATTCGTGTAGAAACTTATTAACACTGAACTTTTTGCTAAACGAAGGTCACTTTTTTCTACCTAACTTTTGGGACAGTGGCTAGTTCAGTGGCTAAGGGAAGAGGCTCGTCAGCTGAAGACTGATGTCCTTGACAGTGCCCTGCTGTTGCACCCTTGAGTGGGGTATTTAGCCCCTGTGTATCCAGTAAAGTACTTAGCCATGTGGTTTGGAAATTGAAAAACTGCACACCGCTTTGAATTCTTTTCACATACATGTATAAATGTACACTATTCTACACGTGTAAAGCTCACCCAGCTGAACCTGACATCCTCATGCTTGAATCCAAGCACCCAAGGTAAGTTTTCAGCTCATTCTTGTACCCAGTGAATGCCCCAAAGTAAACGTTCATTTAAATCACAGGCACAGTGAAAACGAAGCCTCTCATTCTGGCCTCCTTTCTCTTACGTTATTGATTCAAGACCCCGTCTGAGCTCTTTCGCGTCTTTCGTGACCAATCCTAGGGAAATAACTTCATCAACGTGACTGGATAGTTTGTTCCAGATAGCTGCTATTTTCATTTCTGAAAAGCCTCTGCATTTCATTTCCATTCATGTCCACTGGTCTAGGCGATAGCACTGGACCTGGAGCGATCTTAAAGGCCATCACTGACTCTACACATCCATGGTGTACTGTACACCTACAAGATGATCCAGTACAAAAATGAAATCAATAGGCCTAACAGTCTTGTCACTGTCAATCCAGTGCAACAGCAGACCTGCTGAACCCTGGGTGCCCCAACTGTTCTTCAAGGCAGAACCGTGTCCCCAGTGTCACTTCTCAGTTACATCACTTCCTTGCTTAATCGCGACACATGAAAGCGTGCATGTGTTCCAGATCGCAGTTGTAGATACATAGCATGTAACTCCAACACAGGTACAGGGTACCGGACTACAGAGAAAACAAGTTCCTTCCAATAAGAAGAAAAAGGGTATATGATAAATACACATTTTTGTAAGGTGTCCTTTTATGAGAAGATTCTTTTTCCACATTTTAGATAATGCATTCGAAAAAGAAGTATTACAGGCTTATAACAAAAATACGGTGAAGCTGTAATTTTCAGAGAAATAAATGAGAATAAATCAGAAATCCAAAACCAACAAGGCAAATGCATAGAAAGTGGCTTATTGAAGAATGCACCCTTCTTCCAGTATTTGAAAAGTGTGCAGCTCGCTCAGGGATTGTGAGAATTTGTGAATAATCTGATCACAGTATGGAGCTTTATGAAGTTACTGATCCTATGAGCGATTACCTTAAGTGACATTTTAACCATAATGATAGACATTTCACCCCATGTACTCCTGGATATTTAACTGGATATCTTTATCCAGGGAGTCCCTTACCTCATACTGTCTAAGCTAGGCTCCAGGTTCACCATGACCCTGTTTTTGATGAGCTATTAAGGAGGAAAACAGATGCTGGAGGAATTCAGGTGTCATGCTATCCTGAAGGATATGACCGAATGAAGTTTCCAATGAATGAAGCTGCCTACTTAGAGCTCATGAGCCCATGTCCTTAACCACTATACCACCTGGTACCCCAACATCACACAGCAGCAGAACCATTACTACGAAATCATGTTGTGGCATGAGGCTCACCACCATCACAGCTGAAGAGGTTCAATACACAATGCAAGGTACAACAATTCAGAAACAGTAGGCAGAAACCACTTCAGTATTGCATTTCAGGATTGTGTTCCAAGCTGCGCAGAAGATGTTTGTACGTTGAGAGACACTCGTCCATATGTATGGCAGCCTAGTAACAATGTGTGACGTGGGAGGGTGTGGTAATCCTGGGGGGGGGTGTAGCCACGACTTGTGAATGGTGTCATTGTCCACATGTGGCCTCGAAAGAAAACCTTCTCCAGGGCTTTCTTCACACTTCTGATGGGAATAATGCATGCTGCTGACTGACTTCTTTCAGAGCATTACGAAATAGACGCGTCTCTTTGTTACAAGGACGAGGGCACTGACTAATGTGATCCTCAGTCAATGAAGACAAGAGTTCAATGCTGCTATGCCAGTTCTCTCTGAATACGAGTGTGAGCCGACACATTTTGTGATTATTCATAAATGGTCCTTTTTTTTCCAACCGAGGTAGCCACATTTGAATGTCACCTTTCTACAGATTTTAAATGAAGTAAACGCGAAGGCTAATTTAAACCCCACACAGGGGAAATACAATATGGAAACATGACAAAAAAAAAAAAATTAATAGAAGATCTTTCACAAGGCTTTCTTTACATTATGGAGCCATGTTCCACATACGAAGACGTCATATTATTGTTTGTTTGCCATTCATTATTTGCTGACATGTGATCCCTTGAATGAGACAGATGAACTGAGAATCTGGTTCCAAGACCTCACAATGTTTTCCTTCCTAGACGTTGAATTTGCAACCTTTGGCCAGAGAGGGCAGTACTGTGCCTGACCTTACAAGAACTCTCGTAACCTGACAGGCATGAGAGTTTGCTGTGCCCATCCACAGCACATAGCCCTGGCACATTTCACACTTTTCTCCTGTTTCGTCTGTTCTGTCCTCCACAATGACGCGGCGTACGGCCACTTGTGAAAGGGGGAGTATCCCTTTAAGGGGGGGAAGCAGGAAAAACGAAAGGGAAGGGGGGGGGGTGAGCGTTCCATTGTTAATGGTATGTGCTGGATAAGAGTGACCTGTCAAAGGAAGAGTTTTGTCGGTGAGCTGCTTTGGTTGGAAAACTCAATACAGAAACTGTGCCTCTCATTTCCGTTGCATTACTTTTCACTGTGACTAAATTCTCATTAAGGGAAAGAAGATTATCTTCGTAGCACGGCTAGGAAGCTTGGCTTGGGGGCTGGAAGGTAGCACACTGCCTGCTATTTGCTTCTTTCTCTGAGTAACAGTCAACAGCATGCCAGCCCTTTACTGGTCACGCTCGCCATCTGGTCACGCAAGCCAACATGCCCGGCTGCTGCACACCATCCAGCACCCTCCTCAGTGCCTCCTTCAACCCAAAATATCGCTCCTGACATATTCTAGGGAGAGCCACCTGTGGCTCCTGTAGATAGCACTGACAACGCATGCCAGTGCATTCTGATGTATCAATCTCCCCTTTCCTCAAATACATGTGTCACTACTATGGCGCACGGTGAATTGCCATGCCCAGGGGTTGTGGCTTTGAAGTGCTGAAAAACTCCTGTTTTCCTTCAGCAACGTGCACGTCTGTGCAGCTGGGGAAATGGCCGGTGGCAGGACGCCCCTGTCCAAGCACTTAACTCCTTCCTCACCATCGTGTACATGGGCCAAGTTACTGCCTGCCAGGCAGTCTGACAGAAATACGGCCCCCACTGTTTTCCCAGTTTTCTTGGCAATGACAGTGGCATGGCAGAAAACGCCTGGGCAGAACCGCCTATACCTAAAGTGTAGGGTTCTTTCTACATAGACCTAGAACTTTCCAGGATTTGATGGGAGGGAAACCTGATGTTCTTTTACCCTGTCTTCCCTTCTGCTGTGGAGAGGATGACACTTAGCCTAGCCACACCTGGAGACAGGACCAAGTTGGAAGGAAACCTGCTTCCATCTGGAAAGGTCCACAGAGGCACAGCCCTGTGTGATCAGTGATATTCTCAGATGCTTTGGGCACTGTCTCTGAATCCTGTCCAGCAGTCTGTCAGCTATTTTCCCACCACCAGCACTCACCAGTGTCATGGTTAGATTTCTATGAAAGCTCTATCAGAAACATGTGATTTTTCTTAACCTCTAGCCAAGATACCAGAATCAAATGAATGGAACCTAAGTTACTATATCATGGCTGTGTTATTTTGTTATGGATCTCTCCACATGTGTGAAAGGGAACCCCGAATAAAGCGGAGTCCTCCTGCAAGGTCGCTGACACACCTGCTGTGTTTCCCAAAGCACGGCCCCAGACAGGGTTTTTTCCGGATTTGAACATTTTGAGCGACACAGTCCAAATCCAAATTCAACTAGGAAGGAAGTTTCCATGGCAATTAACTGTGGGCTGCAGAGGGAGTCTTCCCAAAGAGGAGGAGGCAAGACAAGATCCAGTTCCTGTCAGCTTGGATGATTTTATGACCAAGGATGCGTAAGCAGATCCGAGGTTGAGGCGTACAATAACAGTCACCTGCTCAGTGGTGATTTCATCTAAAAAACAAAATCATAATTGTGGCAATGCTAGAATTGTGACATGGGGAGCTCAGTTATCTCACAAATGTGTTCATTTTTACCTGTGGCCCGCCAAACAGCTGTGTGCAATAACTGGTTATTCCTTTGCCCTCCATAAACCAAAAATCATTTTATACTAATAACCAAATTTCGGTTTAGCTCGGAGGTGCTCTTTGTTCCACATGGTATTTACGATTATTGCCGTCCTCCACGGAAATTAATTCTGGGGAACATGTGACCCATCTGATTGACAAGAAAAATAACCTGTGGAGGAAGAGCTATGCTTTTGCCACTGTCGAAAACGTGAGCAATCCGAAACGACTGTGATTTTGGCACACAAAAACCCCACGACCAAAGTCATTCCTCCCCATCTAAAGCAACAACCCAGGGTACCGTGTTAATTGGCTATTGGGAAGTCACGTGAAAACAATTAGCCTGATTTGACATCAGCAAGCGATAGGCAGCACTGGGCAGATCTTGGAAGTGCTTCCAGAGGTCTCTGGAAAAACTGGCTACCCAATAATGGATTATTGGAAACAAATGACACGGATGCATTTTTTGTCAACTAAAATAAATTCCTGTGTTGATGTTCTCTTTGTGTCGTCAAGATGACTTTTCAAGTCACATACCTAGCAGTTATGCTCAAAATATTTCTTAATGTCCATGCTGTTTTGTATTAGTGGCATTCCGAAAACAATTTCCAAAACACAAATTAACATGTCCTGGGGTCTTATCCATGTCTTATATTTATCTCCTTGTGATGCAAAAAGCTAAAGGTGGAAATCATCTGCTTGTAAATCACACAATATGCTGGGATGGCTGAATATCTGACCGGCGGCCCACCAAACATGGCACCAGGAAGGGAGAGTCACTTTGGGGGCAAACAGGGATGGAATGGCACACAGCCATCAAGATCAAAATTTAAAAAATAAGCATGGTACATGTGTCCAATGATCTATTGCATCTAGCCACGGTATCACCAAAAAACAATGAAATACAGCAACAGACATAGACACCTGAAAAACAGGTGGAGCCAACCAGGGCGAACAATAACGGTCACTTGATGCTTCCTGCCAAAAAGGCCAGGCAGTCTTCCCACTCCTTCTCATAATAAAAATTCTATGAGGATTCCTTGGATTTAATGACCGCAGGGCTGACATGGATTGACCAGTCTGGGGGCCAATAATTAGCTTCCAAACGAGTGGTGGGTGGACCAACTCCTAACGCACATGCTCAAAACACATGCCTATACGGGAGGTGTCCTTAGTGACTGTGTCCTCTCCACTATTTGAAGGTGTCATTATAGCCACGTATTCTAACTCCCTTTGCGATCTAACACCCACACTGTGTGCCCTGCTATGCAGATCGGAGTGAAGCGGGGAATAGCAGAGGGTCAGTGCTGCAAAGGGAGGGATCACTGTACTCACTGAAATAAACATCTTGTAGAGCTTCACAAAGAGGAAATTTCATTAGCGCCACTGAGTGCAGCGCAGACAAACACACTTTCAAAGGCATGTACCGGGGGTCATCCAGTAAAGAAACACGATTCAGGATAAACAAATCGGCAAGCCACTGTTCTGCATTATAATGTGAGTTATATCGAATCTCATGCTAAGTCTCCTGCTAACTCAGGCAGGAAGTCAACCACAACCGTGTCGTGATGATTTAATTACCCAATGTCGCTACCCACGTTACGCTTGCAGCATGGCACTGGCAAATGCCGTTGTGGAAAGCATACAGGTATTGCTAATAAATTATAATGAACAGAAAATGTTAGCGTCAAATTCTATCCAATTAAATAGACTAATCAGAATGCTGGTGAAAAGCATGGTTATCAAAAAACAAATGAAAGCAATAACAGAAAAGTAACCTATAAGTGGCTGCATACCCTGAAATAATGTTTACTTATACCGCTTTATTTAAACCACAGATCACCGTGCCCGCTGTGCTATATAGGCCTGCTTTTAGACATTTACTTTGCATGTAGTTTACAAGTCTGACTCAGTCTCCACCTGGGACCTTTAGGTCCTCACAGGAAATGTTTAGAAATGATGGTTTTGTTAGTGCGTGTTGGAGGAAAACAGCCACGAACAAACAGCTCAGCACTCTGTACATCTGTCCTGAAGTGTCTGGACCTGGTGTGGTTGTTGGGGATACACGGGCCAATGTTTTGGAAAAAGGAATTGCATGTTTCATAACTTCACATTACTGTTGTTGGGTTCATGAAGGGTTACGAACCTAGATCATGTAGGAAATACACTGCGTCCTTGGGTAAAACATGTTAAAATGCAGGTATCTGTAACACATCTGTTGTCATGACAACCATCATAATTCACTAGTCTTGCTAACGATCACAAAGGCAAGAAACAGTCATTTTATTCTTTCGGGCATTCTGCAGCAACATAGGCATGTGAATGGGTCATGGGTCATCACCAATCACATTAAACAAGGCCTCAAAACGTGTGGTGGGTGGGAGTATCCTGAAGGACCAATCAAATTAGAAATTGAACCTCAGTCCTGGAGGTGTTAGCCACCTTTAACTTAGCAAATTAAAATAAAATTTTTAAAACACTGTTCTTTTAAAAAGGGGAGCGTATCAGTACTATTGCTTCAAACCTCTATAGTGTGTGTATGTGTGTGTGAGTTTGCATGTTCTTCCCATGTTGCATGGGCTTCCTCTTGGTCCTCCACAGTCCAAAGATGAAGAGTCAGGCTAATTCGCATCTCTACCTTGGGCGTGGTGCGTGCATGTTTATGCCCTCCGATGGACTGGCATCTTTGCTTTGTGCCCCCTGCTGTCTGGGACAGGCTCCAGGTGTAAGCCTGAGCAGGATGAGTGGCTGGAAGCTAGATGGAGGTTCTCATGACTAATTATGTGGAAAGCACGAGTTCTTTAAAAAAAATGAAAAGCCTCATTCAACAGGCATTCGTCCCAACAATCCATCTTGAGTTTCATATTTCGGTCAGATTTTGGATGTTGAGATGTTAAAAACATATGATTTTAATAATGACAAGAACTAAAAAACATAAAGATCAAGTAACTACCTTGTTTAAGAGACATTGCATGTAATATGACAGATCAGTTCGATTGCAAAACTATTAAGAACACAAGTGCAAGCTAATGTGTGCACTGGTAGTTCTGATAGTTATTCTGTGAACCAACCAGGAATGCTTGCTGATTTATTTGGTGGTGTAGCTGTCGGGGAGTAGCAGATGATTTGGATGTTGGACAGAGTCACCCTGTCATAGGGACAAGGAAAGATGGGTATTAAGCCTCTGGAGGGTTTGGCAAAAAGGTGAACATCATGTCCTCAGCTGTGGTCTCCACTCTAGAAACCTAATAAAGCCCTTCATTCTGGAGAGGATTTCTCACAAGAAAAATGTATACATTTCAAAATAGTAAACCTCACATACTCGTTTTAACAGCTCTGATTTTAATACAACAGCAAAAACACATTTCCGCAGATATTGTATACAAAACAAACGATTCTGCTTGACTTGATTGAACACTTCGGAAGCTCCCCTAATATGGAGCCACCATACAAATTGAATTGTTGGCTTCACAGATTGTTTTTTTTTTGCCCCCTCTGCTAATTGTCATCATCAGAAAAACCTTTTCACAGAGCTGAACTAAATATTGCGGCTGAAATGAACTATGAAAGTCGTGCATCGTTCCACAAGGAGGCAAAGATGGACCCTGTGATTTATTGTGACTTGTGTGATTGCTCAGGAAGGAAGTGGCCTAACTAATTTGAAACACGGTGAGAGGGAAGAGCGTGACGGAGAACGTCGTGCAACCAGCGGTACAAAAAAAATAGAAAACGCATTTCAGTGTGTGACAGAGCAGCATCTTGTATCACTGATGGAGTTTCAGTTCCTTTGAAAAGCTAAGACTTTAATTCACTTTCATCCAATTAAATGATAAAGGACTGCCTAATCTGATTTTGGCGAATATTCTGAAAATGAGTATACTTGCGAACTATTCCCATCTTCCATGGCAGACATGGCGGTCTGGGTGCTTCAATGTAATTTCAGCTCAAAATCCATTTGCCAAACAAGACGTGAGATTAACATACATTGTCAACATCCCACACACTTATACAGACCGCAAGCATCTGGGCTCCATTGATTTTGCCATTTTAAATCGACATGACGATTGAGTCGTTTGGGTGCTTGAAGCCCAATAGAATCAAGATGTTTCAAGGATTATTCATATAGGATTTAACCCATTAACCCCAATCACTGAAGCCATGTGACACTCTTGGGTCATTTTTAAAGGAGATTTCTAAAAGGTGACCTCTGACTTTTTCATGCCCCAGAGGCCAAAAACAATGATGAAACTATTCCTGTGTCTTTCTGCTGACTGCATTTGCAGGTGTGCTGATATGGACCAAGCTGAGCTCAATCTTCGGGGTCCATGTGAAAGCAATTGCAGTCTCATGCCCCCACCCATCGTGGTGGGCTGAATATGACTGGAGCGAGTGCAGAAGAATCTGAATGAACTGCATAACACTGTATAAAGGGATTCACGTGTGTGTGTGTGTGTGTGTGTGTGTGTGTACTCACAGATGCAAGCGTGCACAATTAGTTCTCTGCCCAAAAAAATT
>JAACJT020000034.1:9123570-9169451 GCA_009936485.2 Gymnarchus niloticus
GCAGAAGAATCTGAATGAACTGCATAACACTGTATAAAGGGATTCACGTGTGTGTGTGTGTGTGTGTGTGTGTGTGTGTGTGTACTCACAGATGCAAGCGTGCACAATTAGTTCTCTGCCCAAAAAAATTAACAAGCGAATGTTATTTTTTTTTAATTTCCTTTTTAAAAAAGCTATTTTTAAACACCCTTGGGCCACCTTTACCTTTAAGTTATAACTCTGCTCCTTTCTGTATCAGATGAAATCAAGAACTCCATTAGTATGCAAATTGGAAAAAAGGGGGCTATGTTTCTTTTGGATTAACTGGTCGCTGCTGTGTGTGACAGAGCAATATCCCTTATCAACATGCTGCTTGTAACAGCCAGAGCTAGTATGAGCCCATGGGCATCAAGGCTTCAGCTTGCACTTGTCAATTCTTAGAGCTCATTGAGATGCGAGGCATTGTATCCTGGATGCTAAATTAGAGCCAGGAAATGCGAGCAGATTTCTGACACAGCATTATTCATTAATCTGGGAAAGGGGGGCAAGGGGGCCTGTATCCAGACTCGGCCTCTCAGCTGGGAGGTCGTGTCAGCTGTGGCGTCTTGTCCAAGCCGCCAAGTGGTCCCGGCAAAAACCACGACCTGCCGGCTCGGCCCGGGCATCAAATGCCAGGGCTCACCTCCATGGGACATCATGAAAGCTTTTGAATTCAGAAATTGCTTGTGATAAAAAAAAAAAAAAAATGATAAAAGCCTACAGGGAGAATATCTAATATTACTGCTCTGTTATAAAAGCTGTGCTTGTAATAACACGCTGTGAAAGGATGGCTGAAGGTGAGATGATACTTATAAAAAAAAACAGGAGCGCTCGCAGAACATCCCGTTAGGAAACCAAATACGGTACAAGCACTATTTATTGGTGAGACATAGAAAAGACCTTCCACAATGAATTGTGCAAAACAAATCATATTCCATGAAACGATGGCATATGAATGCTGAGACTGGCAGCCCCTCCCAAATATCTCCAGTCATAAGAGTGTGACACTGCCAGTGGCGTCCTTTTATTATTTTATTTTGCTTTTGTTATTTTGACATTCTTTATGAGCTGACACCTCAGGGCATACCTTTATGGTTTTTCCAGGACTCAGGCCTCAAGCTGGGCTAGCCTATGCCTTGGGGGGCGGTGTGGCTAACCCTAACCCTAACCCTGGGCTTACCAGTTTTCCCTTGGTTCTGATTGGTAGCTGGGGAGGGTGGGACTTTTCTAACTGCCTGGCCAGCACCCAAGAAAGACAAAAGGATGCTTGCCCCCCCACCCCAATGAAAAGCCGAAGTTGACGGCAAAGACTCAACTCGACAACCTATCTCGAGACTCTACTTGAACTCTGTGTGTGCTTAAGACCCCTCCTTCCTTCTTGGAGTAGGACTTTAAAACAGCGTCTGCCAGCACCACCTACTCCCTAAAAAAGGCTCCATAGCTTTGGGCTACCAGGCACTTCGGAGACATTTAAAGCAGAGTAATTGAAAACACTTGTCTGTGTGAACGGATGTGGGATAGGCTCCAGCATGTATTCTTGACATTCCTGGGCTAGAGTTGGGTCCAGATGGACCAGAACTGAAACCAGATGGCTAGCGATGAGAGGACATTTGAGGAATTACTTATATAATTCTAATTATATATACCTACATATATGTGTGTGTGTGTGTGTGTGTGTGTGTGTGTGTGTGTGTGTGTGTGCGCGCGTATGTAATATCAGTTTTCATAAAGCTTCAAAGCGTTGTCATCTGAATATGTGATTTGAATTATGCTGTCGCCTAGCCCATCTCTTTGGGTTGAACAAGCATAGCCGAATGGACATCCTTCAAATTTATGTTTCTTGAAAATATACCAGTACGACGTTTTCATGCCAAGGAAACCAAAGGAGGTCTTTGTTACAGGCCAGCAAACATGATGAGGCATGATGCAAAACAAGAACTAGGCTATAACAGGCTGGGAAAATTTGGATCGAGGGCAAAATTGAGACGAACGGACGATAGTCTTTTCGAAACGAGCTCAAAATTTTGATAGACAGAGAAAGAGCTTCTGTACTGGCTGCTGCCTTCCGAAACCCAGCTGGCTGCTTTAGCTGTGAGCAAAGAAAAGCTGCACGTGCATCTTTTACAACACTAATAAGCTACGTTTCGCCTGACAGCATAGACAACTTTGGAAAATATTTGTAAAGACAAACGTTTTTTGTTCATATCAATCACAAACATTCTTAATTTTGCCATGGTGTGGTGTTATTTTTAGCTACATATTCCCATCTGCCCATATCCTATATAACATTAGAGTGTAACTCCATAGCACCGAAGCATCTGTATAATTAGGCCAGTTAGTGTATTGGTGTAAATTTACGCAAGACTCATAGGGACAGTGTAGAATCACGTGACACGGGAACAGGACGATGAAATGGCAACTTAATTTGTCCATGGGGTCAACACAGTAGTGGGAAGGAATGAAAGGGGGAAAGAAGCCATTTGCACTTAAGAATATTTAAGGGAACTGCACTGGAAAACATAGCAGGCTTCATTGTACATTACTGGCAACAGGGCAAAGACCCAATTTCAACCTGCCTCAGGATATCCACGTCCCCTGCAACCCCTAACTTACAATCACCCTCCCTCTCACCCATCCATCCATCCATCCTCACTTATCCAATGCACTGCCATTGTTCAGGGTCATTGCAATCTTGTAACTTATTACTTAACTGTAGTCTTTTATATGGTGCCTATATATATGAAGTCATCAATAGCTCTATGTCTTGATTTGCCCTTAAGCTGAGTCAGAACAGAGCAAATTGAATGTCATATGACCCACCAACGGATGCTGAATACAGAGGGATGACTGATAGCCAACTTTACACCCGAGCTCAGCTCTGTAAGGCGAGCACTGATGCAGGCCTCTGATTAGTTACTGCAGTTCTGTTTCTGTACAGTTGGCATCTGTTCACTCACTGTAACGTGTCAATCCATTAACTCAAGACGTCTTAATGTTTCATGTCAGATCACAGCTTTAGTCGTCTGATGGTAGGACAGAGTTCTTCTCACTGTCAAGACTAAACTACTCTGCAGCTCAAAAAACGGAAGACATCATCCAGATATAAAAGTCAATTGTAAACGAAATATCTTGCATGGAATACAGTTTTCAGTTTGAACTGATCATATTCATGCATCATACAGTACATGTACTGACCAGTAAGCTGTTTTAGATAAACCTGGTTGGCGAATAAATTACCATTAATTCGTTAACTGATTTGTCTTCACGTGGTTATTTGGTTTCTTCTCCATAGGCGATCTAATGTAGGAATTCTCTTGGACTCAAATTTCCATACATTAAACCTGTTTTCCCACCCATTGACAGAAGCACTATTTTATATAATATTTCTTTTGACTGTTTCTTTTGTTACGTACTTTATTTCTTCCGTTTTTTTCCTGCTCCCTTTCCCTTTCCTTTTGTGAGAGAAGTGACTCAGGGGCTGTCTTGGGTCTCAGGAAGCAATGCATTATGGTACTGCAGCCTTTACAAAGAAACACAGGACTTTGCTTAACAGCCCAGTTTTTCCTCTAACTGTGTGACTCCTTCAACTCTTTGTGCTGCAGCCGCTTCCGTTTCCCAGGACCTGAATAAGAATCCACAACCAAAGGACATAAAGCACGCTTCTCATTGCCCGTAAGTGCCAGTCATAAGAATAACTATTCCTATTTGCATCCTAATAATATCGCAGGTGATCACACAGAGTATTCCTTGTGGTGTCCTTCTGTATTGTTGAGGTGTAATGCTCAAACCAACAACCCACACGTAGTCTTTGAATACACTACACAAATCATACAGTGAGAAATAGTGCCACCTTTGATGTTCAGGTGGAGTTACTACGCTCCATCTGACCGTCTTCATCATGCTCCCCACCCCCCCAAAACCATCTGTTCAGGAATTTGTTCTCACGTGAAAGTTCAGCACAATTAGAATGCAATCCACTGCACATCTGCAGCAATGTTGCTAATGCCATCGAGTCAATCGCATTGTGGCTGTTCTGCTCATAATGCATTTTACCATGAAATATGTTCCTAATAAGGTTTATTTGCTGGGGTAGATGTAGGCAGCAAAGCCATGAGGCTCCCGGGGATGGTGTGCAGCCCCGAGACCCTACCATCCAGCATGACCTGCAGAAGCAAGCAAGCCGGTCGAACTGGGCTGCGTTATGACTCTGGAACTTTCTCTGCTGCCTGGGAACCTTTGAAAAGAAGAACATGAGGGAAACCTCACCAGGAAGAGTTTATTTATAGCTTCGCCTCTCAAATATGAATCAAAGTGTTTACTCAAGTGTTTGGACTTGGAGTTTGATTTAATCTATTGAGACCTAACTAAATAAAAGGATAATCTAAACAGCAAGAATAAGAGTATTAAATAACCCATGGTACTTCCACTCAATCTCCTAAAATCTGTCTGAGTGAACAGGTGCAGGGCCATCAAATTAGAGAAACAAAAGTTTGGCAGTTGAAGATGAATAATATTTAAAATGTCTTCCTTTTTGAAGAATTAGAGCCTGAGCGCTTGCAAAGGGCCCCTATCTCTTTTCTGCTCATTCTCAGTTCTCCCCCATGTTTCTTCTTTTATGACCGACAATTAGTGTTTGGATTCAGCACAAATTCATCTGCTGCTCAGAGGATGATTGGCAGCGATTGGTAGTTCAAGATACTCCCACCCACTGCGGGTTTGGAATCCACAATGAGCACCACCATTGACTGGGTAGTTCATGATGCTCTCGCCCACCATGGGTTTCAAAGCCTTATTTAGCACTGGCATTGATTGGATAGTTTACGATACTCTCATCCACCGTGGGTTTTGAAGCCTCACCTAACGCCAGCATTGATTGGATAGTTCAGGATAGTTCCACCTGCCACAGGTTTTGAAACCTCATTTGTCCCATCACTACTGATTGGAGCACACAACTCAGCAAAAGAAAATATGTGGTACCTCCAAGGTACGTAGCGCCATAGCTACCAGGAAGCTCTCGGCGATAACATATTCTGGGAAGTCAGATTTGGAAAGTGGGGATCTAAGTAAATGTCTCTGTATCTGGAAATACATTAAAGCACCATGCATATTTAAGAAAAAAAGAAGTCATTTTAACACAAGGTAAAGGCGGATGACTGGATGACTGGGACTTAGCAGTTCAAATTGTGCCTTTTTGAAAAAGAACTTGCAGCATAGGCCTATAAATAAAACACAAGAATTAAAGGTAAATTCATTATTCTCCAGTCATTCCACAGTCAGACAGAATTTCATCTGAAAGGAACCCTCCACAATTTCATGGAAGGTTTAGCCTGGCTACACTGATTATACCACAAGTTATGATAGAGGAATTAAATTCAAAAATACTATTACAGATTCTGAGAAACATTTTTCACCGAAAGGAATTTGAGTTTTTCGTCCCACTGAATTATAGTTGCATTCTGATTACTTCAGAATGGCAGTTTTAAATCCTGGCCACCTCTTTTGGTTAAATACAATACAATTTCAGACAAAAAAGCAAAAGAACAAAGTAATACACATATTTTATACCCACACTAAATATGTTTAACAAGAACTAAAGTTATAATTACACCAACATGGCTTAATAAAATGTTCCATAAATAACGAAAAGAATCATTTTACTGAGGTCTGTGCTGGTGCTTTGGAAACCACAGCTTAGAAGCCATCTAAAGAAAATACCAAGAATTTATTTTACTCATCATTTCCAATGACGATTCTAGATTTTTAATGCGAACCACCCACACATACAATGACACCTTTCCAGACCATTAAACACTGGTGCCCAGTGTCAGCGAGGCTGTTGATTTCCTGACTGCAAATCAAGAGATTTGTTTTATATTTTCTCATGGATTGGGAATGTTTGGCCCATTTCTTTGGACCTGATGCTATAATTGGACCCACTTCAGCTGTGTCATTTTCTCCATCTCCACACCATCAAAAGGTCGACATGCTCTACATACTACACGAATATTTATGTACAGTTTTTCTCAATAAACCTATTATGGAATTAAGCATTTCACCTCATTCCGACCTCCAGATGATGATAAAACTTTTTGTTGGTCATAACAACAAAATCAGACAAATATTGGACAAGACTGGCCAAACACGAGAACCTCAAGCAATCGGGAATATTAGATAGGATTACAGCAGCATCAGTCTTATTTGGATTACCCAGTCAGGAGCTAGATCACTCAGGCCACCAGGTAATGGAACTGTTGGGCAGGGGGGTGGATAGAGTGCGGAGCAGAGTAAGGTCAAGGACCTTCATTCACTTTCTTCACCTATGCTTTATAACTTGTGTCTTACATCTTGTGTTATACTTTTCTACAAAATGTACCTGGTAGTAGGCTTATACATGACTCAACGACTATTATTTTGCGTGTTGTCTTTTGTCTTGACCCTAGAATATCTAACTATTTTCCTCCGCTCTTAAACCTTTATCCAAAGACTCGACAGCCTGCCTCTTTGCCGGCGTTTTTCCCAGGGTAAAGTGGAACAATAAGGCAAGTTTTTTTTTCATCTCACTGCCCCCAAATAAAGCCCCCATTCTTCTGTTCTGCTCTCCTGCCCAACTGGAGCGGGTCGAGGTGCACACACCACTGGCACGGGACAGCGAGTCTGTGGCTGGACTGTCGTTCAACACATACATATAGTCACCGGAGCAAAGAAACTGTGTGCATTTCCGCCTTGGTGCCATGCCGGTGGTTATTTAATAATAATTCCTACTGAGTTGCAGGTATTGATGCTTTTCTTTAACGGTTCCTTCTTTGATTAAAATGTCAAAATGTAAAACTCAGTGCACTAGTACTGACAAATGGAGGGGTACTGGCTCAACTCTTACATTCCTCTTGCACTCGCTCCATAGTTTGTTTTAGTTACTTTTCATTTTCACCATATGTTGCCATTATCGAAAACATAGCCAACGAAACTTAATTGCAATTATGCAGTCTGATCCCATAATAAAACTGAGTACACATTCACATATGCAAACAGCAGAAACTGTGCATTATGGATGCGTATTTGGAAGGGACAGATTAACTGCAATGTGCAACATTATAGAATGTATGCAATATGAATGTTATTTGAAAACTACCAGGGACTTGGAGGAAAAATGATACTTGAAAGCAAAGCTGGAGTTAAATTTGGAACCATCTGCTTGCCACATACTCTGCTAGAGAGAGACTTGGCATACTTTTTAAATTATTATTATTTTTTTATTTCCAAGATGTGTGGGATTAAGATATATTACCTTACTCTCTCTAAGAAGTGTGTCCTGAGAAAACCATTTTCCAGGAAATCTCTTTGGCATGACAGACACTGAAGAAAACATGTCTTGCCATGCTATTGCAATGCTGTCCGTCGGCAAAAGCCACAACAGCGTCTCAATCTTCGGTCACAGTGTTCCCCACAAGCAAAAATGCATCAAGTACTACAAAAGTAACAACCGCAGCAAGCATGTGATTCCACTGCCATCCAATTGCAGTTAGGCGACCGAACAGCCAGCCCTCTGGGCCTCCAGTTTTACGACTTAATCTCTCTCCATATGACCAGTGGCTAGCTAGCTTTAGAACATTTATACAAGTTGTCAGCGGGTCACAGAATGTTTGACACAAATCACCTTCAATCACCTTGAGCCAGAAGTCTCACATTCCATTCAACTGACTCCGTGTCAGCATGCTCTGATGCTCCTCAACCATGGCTGCAGAAATGATTTTCACTTGTCTCTGATTAACTTCACATACGCCAACCGAACCTTTTCACTAAGCACTCAAATTTACATTCTGCCTGTTAGTACATTTTGCGCTCCCTAACTAGTTCTAGTCAGCAAAAATCTCACAAGTTTAAATCCACATCTCCACTAGTGAGGAGCTTGTTCAAAGTTGGTCATCCATTATGCAGCTATAATCCACAGAGCATCTACATCCTCATTCATCATACATCTCTTGCCGTCCCAGAGTAGGATTTCTTATATGATATATCGTGGGCTAATCGCTGTCTTTTTGGGTTTCCAAAAACATCTCCATGCAATTCTGTGTACATGCAATGGACTCTGGGTTCTTATATACCACAATCTTCTTACATCGTTCCCTGCCCGAAGGTCTGGGCGGCTAATTGACCTTGGACCCCCAGCAGTTTCTTTTTCTCCTGGTTTTGAGCTTTTGGCTCCTCTCCTCTGTTGTCTTCTGGCCTTTTTTCTTTTTCATCAAAGTACATTGTAATGACCACACACTCCTGTTAAGTGCCGAGAGGCAACCGTGTTGTGAAAGACACTATAGAAATAAACTGAATTGTTCCCCTGCCTCTTGCCCTATACTGCCTGGGATAAGCTCCAGGCTTACCACAACCGTGTACTGGATAAGCAGTTTTCAAAGAGGGATGGTTTGCTGGAGAGACGCAGAATCATAGCAGGGCTATGAACTGAAGGCTTCCCTATGGCTGTAAAGTAGCCTAATGACACACCTCCACATGGGTTCTGTTGCATAAGCACTGGACAGTAATAAGTATATGCAAAAGGTTGGCGCATGTAACAGATGGAGCTCCCGCGACGGCAAGCTAGGAAATAAAATTCGGGGTGTCATCTCAGACGTGCAGCGAAGCAGAGATACTGCTGTGTAATGCGGGCATCACTCCAGAATTATGTCTATTATATTTATGTTTTCATTAATCAAAGCACCATACAGGAGTAACAAGACAAACGAAGGCAATCGCTAATCGCTTATGTACGAAAACACACTGAGACAATGGGGAGTGACTGGAGTGTGAGGATGTTTGATTGTTCAGTGAATTTACAACAATACCACTGATAACCAAAACAAACTGTCAAAAAGAATGACAGATGAAATACGACAATAACAAACTGCGTAAAAACAATATTAATATAGTGCATAGGATTAGCAGCAACGCTATGCTGTGCATCAATGTTTAAGAATAAAAGAAGATGTTCTATGCATTTAGGTCAAGCCATACACTCCAGTATTCTAAAAGACAGCACATGACATGAAGATAAGCCCAAATAAATAGATGCTACTAATACTAATTTAATCAATGGGAATGGGAATGAGTGGCAAGCAAATACAGCAGAGGATTCTCTGTACTGAGGGGGGAGTAATCTTTTCCAGGGTACGCAAGAGAGGTTTTTTTTATTTAAGTGTGGTTTATTGAGCACAAGGACGGAGCTGTCAGACTGTATAGCTAGACAGTTAGCATCTCTGAAATACTAGAAGTCCAAGGCAGTCTTGCCTTCTGCCAAGAGCATGTTGATTATATAAGAGCTCCGAGGTGAACCTCTAAGTAAAAGCCTGGAAATGTGGCTCAACTGCCCCAGCCCTCAGACAGTTTGCATAGAGCATCTGTGTGGATGAAGCTGGACTGTGTGAGTCAGCTTCGGTGTCGTGCCACGCGACGGTCTTGCATCTTTCCCCCGCATCAGAAGCAGAGCTGGCTTAAGTACCTGACCGAGAGGCTGCTCTATCCTGTCGTGTGGTGAAAGCTAAATTCAAACATCTGAAGTACAAGGAAACGTCTCGTCCGTATAGAATGGTGACCCTTCAGGGAATTTATCCATATCAGCACGCTATGATCTGCCCAGATCCAGGTCCTGCTGCAGCAGAGAATGCTGTGAAGCTGGAAGAGGTGGACCAAGCACAAGAAGCAATTTTTTTTAAGCGTTCATCACAACTGAATGGTATTTTCAGCCTCGAGAGCGTGCTGTGGTAATGACGTCCAGCTGGTGCTCGTTTGGCTGATTGTGTCGATCTGACATAAAAGATATCTTCTCTGAACAGGGCAGAAAAGGATGAGATGTGAGAATCTGAGGACACTATTGGGATGTCATTAAAGGAACAGGAACACAACACATCACAATAGCAGTGGGACAAACTGGACATAGAAATAGGCAGTTGTTCACCGTGCTCCTGTCAATCCCTTCCTGGCTTAACCCAATGCAAACCCATAACGTAAAAGTGAGTAGGTAAGACCAGTAGGCTAAATGAACAAGAATTCCAAAAAGGTTTTGAACCCTTCTACCTTAAGTGCTAAAGGCATTTTGTATTGTGTTGATAATACACTAATCTTGTTACCGTCGAGCTTTGCCTTCAGCTGCACTACAGTAATAATACGCAAGTAATCAGCATAGCATGAGCTTGCAGGTAATGCGAATTCCTACTCTTGATGCACTGATTTGAACCAGGAAAAGAATTTTTTCATGCTCGGTCTTCTCTTGCTCCATTTGTCTTCACTATGTAGCCTCATAGCCCTGTCCTTGTACTCCTTAAAGCAGCTATTAAAATGACATCCCCTGTGGACTGGACCATTTTTATCCCGATCCTTCCCAGAAGGAAAGAAATGCATCATGGGATGTAAACGATAACTCGGGACAGTACAACACTAAATATGCGATGGAAACAAGTTTACCTGGGTCATTCAAAAATGACGCGATATTTGTCTAGCATAGGAGCAGAGCAGGCAACCAGCAGGACTGTGCCACTTGTGCATTGTGGTGGTAACGCTGGATGTGTTGCAGTCATGTGTGTCCTGCCGATTTTTTTTTAACTCCGACTCGGATCATTTTGAGCCTGTCCCTTGAGATACTTTAGGTATTTCCATGGCACCCTGTTGTAACTAAAGCACCGGAAAAATTGCACGTTTTATTAAAGGTCACCAGGTTTTATTTTACGGCATGCTAGCACAGAATACTGAAGACAAGTGGAGACTGGTTTTATATGTGTGTGTGTGTGTGTGTGTGTGTGTGCGCGTGTGTGTCTGTATATATATATAGGGGGCCCGCAATCTTTGTTTCAATTATGTCTCGAACAATCACACACCTTCCGTTGAAATACACCCAGATAGCTTCGTGTTACTATGAACAAAGCTTTCATGGAGGTAAGGGTCCAAGTGAAGGGAACATAACCCATATTATTGAGAAGTGTGATCCATTCAGCTTTTACCCCTAGGGAGAGCCTCTGGTACAGATGACGTTCAGATGTGATATATTGCAAACTGTTAAGGGCATCAGATCAAACTCAATAAGACCCAGCTCCCTGATAAATTGGACTTTCTTCCATTTTAAGGGGCTCTGTGTTATTTTGCAAACACCCAATGTCAATGTTTAAAGCAGAGTAATTGTACTGCTGTCTCTGAAGATTTCTTTTCTGGGTTCTTCAGAGGACCCCTCACAGCTTGGAGCACCCCACCCACATCAGCTGTATATGTTGTACAGTGCTGATCGGATGGGTCTACCCGGTTTGTTGCCTTGTCTCTGAGTTATGCTTTTCATGTCAATGTCCAAGGCAAGGACACCGTCTTCATCCCAGTGCTGTTACAAGGGCTACCCAAACCTCCGCCTTTTCTAGATATTCACCCAAAATTTAAGAGAATTTGAAATAAGTAGCCTTGGGAAATCATGCATAGAACAACAACTGGAGGATTTGACAGATATGAGCAATTCACAAATGGCCAAAATAGTGTTTGATGTCCTCCCTGTGATGTGAAAACTATACATACTTAGAAACCTATATACATCTTACACATTTTGACTTTTTAATTTTAATTTCAGAATTGTTGTACTCTTTCTTAAAAACAACTTTCAGAATACGTTCTTCTGGGGTGACACCCAGAACAGTTAATCTCAGAACACTATAGGAGGCAACAGCTGTAAGGAGGAAGGATCCACCCATGGTATGGACTTCATCCAACAAGTAAAAGCACAAGGTAATGATATACTCTATAAGAATTGATCAAGGTACAGCTTGCACAACAAATGTAATTAAGAGAAAATGGGTCAACGATGAAATGAGTTTGATTTCTTCCATAGGCAAGTTTTGGCTCATCCACAGCCCTTGATATTGAAACTCTGCCTCACCACTAATGAACTGTCACAGCTTCACAGCAGATTACATGGTCGTCTTATTATACAAACCGCTGGAAAACTGCCCCCGGAACGGCAGGGTAGCCCTAGCAACAGAGGAAGGAGAGAAGATCAATGTACGCGATTAACCGTTTCCGTACCCAAGCACAAACAAAGCTTACCAGCCTGGGCCCCCTTTTAGACAATGTCCGACACTCTTGCTTTCGCAGGTCAACTGTTATTCGTGTAATTCGGAGAGGATGTTCTTTTTTGCTCAAACTACTATCCCACTGGGATTATTCTTGGAGATTGCATTTGCCTCTGAGGTTCATCAGGTGTTATTTTCTTCTGTTTTTCTCCTCACAGATGAGCACAAGCTGGACTGTTTCAGCACTAGTGAATTTTGGCTATCACCAAGTCAATAAGACATAAAGAACCTATGATCACTAGTTTTCATCAGAATTATGAATGTATAGGTTCAGTGCGTGCCCAGGTGTATCACAGAGAAAATGTAAGCTCTCTTCCTGCAACATGGAAATGCAAGTTCTAATTATCTAAAATATTCTGCACACATTTCAGATATATAGCCCAAAAAGCTGCCCTGTTTTATATTCATCTGATATTCAGCCAGTCCAGACACTCCCTTGTTTCTAGTGTCTTTGTCTCTCCTCACTGGCTCCCTATAAGTGCTCACATCCAGTTCAAGTCCCTGGTGCTGGGCTGCTTAAACCTCAATGGACTCGAACCCACCTCCGCTGAGTCACACTCTGTCTCGTGATCTTCGCTCAGCAAGCCAATGTGGCATGGTAATCCCATCTCCAAGTGAAAAGTCTCACTGCAGATGATTCTCGTGTGTGTGGGCCCTCGATGGTGGAACGAGTTGCCCATGTATTCAAGAAACACCTCAAGACTCATCTCTTCCACCGCTAACTCATCCAATGACTGACCCTCCTGTCACGGACTCCCCCTTCAAGTTCTAATTCCAGTTCTTATCTTCAATGGTTTTTATACTGATCTACTAGAACTTCATGTCTGACCGTAAATACCTTCTGGTAGGAATGATGTCTTATAGCTCTTAATTCAGTGCTAACCTGCACTTTGTTGTGAGTCCCTCGTTGGATGATCAGCCTAGCTGCACTTATCTCTTAGGCAGCTCCTTAAACTGCTGCATGCTTGTGTTGTATCTGTCTCTCCGTATGTCGCTTTGGACAAAAGTGTCTGCCAAATACATAAAATGTAAATATTTCCTGAGCCGTCACGCACTGCTATGTTGCAGTAGAAAAAACTGAAAACGTCAAAGTGATGGAATATGACTTTGTAATAATGAAATGACATTGCATTTGTTTTCATAACATGATATATTTACATTTGGCAGACACTTTGTCCAAAACAACATACAAGTGAGGCAGGTAATACATAACAAGCAAACAGCTGTCAAGGAGCCAACTTGGGTACGAGTGCTGCTAGGCTATACTTCCAATGACTCACCAGCATCAAGTGCAAGACAATAGTGTGGAAGAAGCTTCACAAACGTTACTTAAAAAGCTCTCATTTGTAATCAGAAACAGTATAAACCTGTCATTAAGCAGATCGACTCAGAAGCAACATGCAATCATCACAAATCTCTCCCAAGAAAGAATCAGGTAAGTAACCAAGTACAGTATACAAAAATACAGAACAGCTATATAGCCTAGAAAACCACATCACAATGGAGTAATATATTGCTGTGAATCAGTTTCTTGTTTCTACAATTAACATTTAATGTAGAAATTATCTTGGTATTTTTTTGCAAATTCTTATTCAATAGCATAGGCTTTGCAGGTGCTACCTGTCAATTAAAGGCCTTGCACTCATGACTAATAAAATTTGTATAATTCTTCAAGGGGAATGAGGGACTAATTGGCCAGGGTATCTTAGATACATGCAACAAACTCAGCTTTATTTGACAGGGTTGTCAATACACAGCAGGACCTGCCAGAGGTAGTGATGGTAGAAATAAGGCTTCAAAACTTGTGATGGATGGGAGAATCCTGAACTACCAGTCAATGCTATAGCCAGCATTGATTGGCAGTTTGGGATACTCCCATCCACCACCGGTTTTGAAGCCTCATTCGTCCCATCACTAGGCAGAGGTGAACACTGTGACAGTCCTTCAGTCAGTGGTCAGCTATTCTGCATGATGCCATATGATTGGTGGTATGGGGGAAAGCTGGAAGCTGAAGGAAGCGTATGTCAGGGGAGCAACAGCAGATGCATTCTCAATATGTAAAAACAGAGCTTGCTTAACTTGTGAAAGCCACAAAAGTTTAATTATCCTAATTTTAGACTAAGGAATAATGTTATCACATTTTTTTTGCATCCTAGTTGCATTCATCCAAAAGTGTTTGCAACCCAGTTAGGTTACAATTGTACAATTGAGCCACTGATGTAGACTTTTATAACGCAATCCGAGATAGTAATTCTGCTCAAGGAAAATAACCACCAGATTTTCTTAGGGTCTGAAACTGCCAGTCCAGTTCTTTACCCACTATGCCATTTTCACTACACTTATTTTTTCCAGGTAGATTTGCAAAAATGATCTGAGGTGTATTTGACTATTTTCAGCAATGCCCTAATATGAATGTAACATTTTTCCACATACTTTTCAACACCACAGCACCTTGCAAGTGATCAATATATCACGCTAAATGTCATGTTGATTGTGACATTTAATCATTATGATGGTGTTGATTCCCGGCGACCACAGAGATGGTGTTTCTCCAGAATGTCCCGCCTTCTGTTTGCAGCTTCAGTTTTCCTAACAGCATTTTCACTATGGTGATGCCTGAGTCTGATGCCCATACTGCTGGTTGACCTCTTCCTCCTTTACCTCCAACTTTTCCAAGCATTACAGCATCTTCCAGGATTAAAATTTTAATTTAGCTGTGAATTATGTCAAGCTCCACAGCCTATTAGGAAAAAAATATCAGTTTTTAAAAGGCTGTGGTAAAAAAACATTCTTCTGATGTTGTGCTGAATTTGTGAAGGGGTGTCTGTTAAAGACCAGAATGAAAGGTGCTGTGAGTCACTCTGACTAACAGCTACACCGTGTCTTGCACATTGTAAACATTCAGCACTTCTCCATTCAATATTTGCTTTAAGAAGAAAAGCACTGGACACATGAGCGCTCCATAATTTTATGTGATTATTTTTTTTTTTTCAATTCACTTTCACGTCTTTTTTTCTTAAACTTCAAATTATTGGATTAAAAATCAGGTGCCCCAATAGCATGGATAGTCTAAGGTAGCATGGCTTAAAAGGTGACAATGTGTTTGCTGGAGCAGGGGATAATTATGTTATTTTACCCTGAATGAAGCATACTATTAGTGTAATGAAACACTATGCTTTGATATTTTGAGACTTAACTTGGCCCCAAATGTTCTTATTCAGTACCTCAACACACCAAAGTGTTTTGTGCAGTACTGCTATGAAAAGCTGCACGTCCTTCTTCCCCTCAAGCAAGGGAAACAGAGTCCTGGATCTGGCACTCACTCCGCTCCTCATATTTGAGCTAAAAATGCTTGTTCATCATCTGCTTGTTAATGGCAGTCACATGACTCTCTTCCTTGTACCACACAGACGGCAGCTGCTACTCGTTTTATGGCCTCCATAGCCCCCAAGGTCCTACAAGCTCTCAGCATAGATTCATCTGAGCAAATGCAGCAGAGGGTCATGAAGAAATTATCTGTCACAGCAGCTGGGGCATCAGAGGAATTGGAACACATTTTACGGAGGAGCTATCACTCTCATATCTTCTCCTGACCCGATGAATCTATGATGAGGATGGCTATCAATGCTCTATCATTTCCATCCCCTTGCTGTACATCGATGCTGAGACCTGACCTTCTCAAGGGACACATTTAAGTCCTGGCCACATCAAACTGATGGTTATTAGATTTTTTTTTTGATGGACATCTCATTCAAACAAAAAACTATGGGAAAAGTAGGAGACGCCAGGGAAAAAGGCTTGGGAGGCAAGCAGGCACGGAGGACATGACAATGCAAATCATCACTCCCTGGCTGCCCCATCACCGTGGAACAAGTCACCCTGAGTGGGGGTAGGGGTAATGCGCTGGGTCATAGCTGCCATCCCTCGATCACACTGTCAAGACCATATCACAGGCAAGGAGTAAGCACCACTGCTAAAAATACACACAATGGGTCAAGGAGGACAGGGCGATGGAGAGTTTCCCAAGTACAGAACATGGAGCCTGTTAACAGACCACTGAAAATAAGTGTTGCATAAATAGATTCATTAAGGTAGAAAGATTATATGAACTTCCTTCTATTGCTAAATAACAATGTGAGAAGCTCCCAGAAGAAAGTACTGATCTCTAACAATAGTAATGCGATGGTCTGTGGGTTTGATTCCTGCCTTTGACTCACCATGTGGTTTTTGACATTCACTCTTCCTCCAGGTAGGCCAGTATTTCAGATAGCCTACTTAAATCCATTGACACTGGTAAATTTGTGTCTCTAAACTGCCTTTAGTAAGGACCCTATGATTAACCAGCCTACCGTAAAGCCTGTGCTTCCTGGGATGAGCTCCATTCTCACCGTGGCTGGTTATGGAAAGCGGATGACATACAGTGTACAAATGCAAATCCATACTAAACAGCTGGATCATCATGGAAGGAATTCAGATGGACTTACTACAGGGGACACGTCTCCTTCAGTTTACTGCATACTGTCCATCTGCTTTCTGTACTTATTGACCATACCAACTCAATACCCAAAATGCAATGCTTCTGGAAATCAGAGATATTCTTGAAATACTTGACATATTCTTATCTGGTGCTTCTAAGACTGGAGGAGAGTACAAAGTAAATACTGACCAAAGAATCACATGTAAATTTCACCATTGCATTACCAGGGTCCTGCATTAAGTGAAGCTTAATCCTATGTTGATCTTGTCATGAGTTAATTTCTGCTCAGCTAGTAGCAGGAACAATCTGAACTCGGCTCTCCCCTCACCATTTGCCGCTCACCTGTTCATATTTATTCACAAGTCCCCCTAGTGGACACACTTAAATATTTACACATCCATCAAAGGCTAAATGCAACAGCAATGCTGCACAAAAAAGAAACTCGTATATTGTATGTACCCTGATTGAATTTGAAGTGTAAAATTGTCACTGCATGCGTGTGAACAGCAGAACCCTGAATCCAAAGATTTTTAAAACCATGGCAAAACACGTTATGCTATTATTACCAGCAACAAATTGCCCACACAGGAATGTCAGTGCGATGTCTTAAAATAGTGTATGTGTTTTCTTGTGTGCGTTCATGTACACTCATGGCTTCATTTGTATGAGTGGTTGTCGCTCACCTATGACAGTAAAACTGCTCTGAGAGTAAAAGACATCTATAATCAAAGGCTGACATAAGTGGTGCCCAAGTACGCATAACCTGACAAACATGTACTTATTTTACACTGTGGAAGTTGCCGACACGTTTTTAATTTCTCAAATGAGTTTTCTGATAAGACATATATAGGTGTGTGATTATGACAGAACAACCCCATACACCATAATTATTTTGCCATGCATCCATACTTGCCTACCACTTATGTCAACCCCTGTCTATAATCTCATTTACGGTTTTTAAAATTACCCAAAAAGCTCATGTTCTTCATCTGGGTCATTGAAGTGATATTAAAACATTAAATGTCAACGACACGTCCACAAGCAGGCAAACAGCAGGAAATAGAGCAAAATGGCTCTTTCGGGTAAAAACCAAGTCACGACGTCCACATCAGGGCGACCTATGCAAAGCTGCCGTGCGCTGCTGCACCGGCTGATCGCAGATACAGCGAGGTGCATTCGCCCAGTTTTGACCCCCATTCACTTCCCTCACCGTGTGAGCGCATTCTGTGCAATGTGCTCTTTCACACAACCTTATCTTTGCATGGATAATGTTCAGTGAATGAGCTCAATGAATCCATTTGACATTTGCAGAGACATATGCCATCCTCATCAGCAGGGTCCAAAGAGACTGATGTCAAACGGGGGACTCACCACCCACCAATGCACAGGACATTGAAATGACCGCACGAGCACCTCTAAAAGCTCAGAGAACTTTAAACATCTTTTCAAATCAGCACACATACGTATCTTTGTACATTTCACGCATTACTTAACAGCTCTGATTATAGATTAAAATTAAAATGATGACAAAATGTACCTTTCTATGCTTTTCAGTGGCAGACTTAATCCTAATAATGCTATAACCTGGATTTAAGAAGAATCAGTTAGTGACTTTCACAATAAAGCCTAAGTCACAGTACTGTCACAAGTTGTTACCCTCTGCTTAGTCCATGCTCGCTTATAAACAACACGAGGGGGGACGTAAGATGTTAAAGGATGGCATAATGAGCCCAGAGACTCATCCACAGTGGTTTTTGACTCACAGGACAGCCTGGTGGTATCTCCATGGAGATGCAGCTACCGTAAGGGTGGCCAGTAACACTGTGCTGCTATGTTCAAATGACCACACAGGGACCTTCTGTCAAGCGAAAGCTAGTCAAACTGCCAGATTCAGAATAAGGCCCCGGGGCACCTCCAATCACTGGAAGAGTACATCCACAGCCAAGGCAATCATAAGAGGAATAAACCTTTCAGAAAGCGCTCCAAAACTTAGCTCTTTTAAATTCAGGACAGAAAACAGGTCTAGTCTCAGGTGGAATAAGGGCACCGAGCAAATGAACACATCACAGGTGAAAATGAAACTCACTGCAGCCTACGGCTTTTGTGGCTAATGTACAATTTCTGCCTCGTATTTGAAAAACATAATGAGAGAAAGAGATGCATTATGGTCTCAAAATGCATCAATCAGTATTGCTCATTGATATTAATAAAGATCTAGATCAACCGAGAAGGACTAGTAAACCAAGTTACTGGAAATAAAATCCAAGGAAAAAACTGGTTTGATATGTTAAAAACGTTGGTTTCTCCACAATGAATCGGTAATTACTTTGATATTAAGTACTGAGAATTGAATACTAATTTCTCACCAGAAAACAAACCGAAATGTATGTTTCCTACGTGTGTGTGGTTCTGTGTATGCGTGTGCGTCTGTGTGGTAGAGCAACGGGGGTTGAAGGAGAGGACTGCATGCCCTGAAAGAATTTTCCAGTAAACAGTGGCTACATAAAAGACAAAAAAACTATTAAATGGGTTCAGGCCTTCAATTGTTAAACAAAACAAGATGCAGTCGTGTTTTTTCTCACCCTCCTTAAACCCAGAGAAGTAGCTTTGATTTTTGGGGGGTGCACACTGCTATTTTTTTTCTTGTTTTTAAAAAGCATTTGAATGAGTTAGTTGCCATGAAGGCACATTATCTCCAATTCTCCCTGATAACAATGGTCTGATTTCTAAGCTTTGTTCATCTCCTTCATTTGTTTGCTGTTAAAATATCCAAAAATGTCACGCATGCGTCATTTTCTTTTCTGTACCACACAAACACGTGCAGTTGTGGTTTAATTCCAATGTTCTGGGCCACTTTCCGCTAACTAGGCCTACATTCATGCAGTTCGCTTCTCATAACAATGGAAATAAATAACTGGATAGCTTTTGTTCTTTATGAGCTCACAAAATGATAACCCTTCCAATCTACACTGTAAGCAATTGCTGTAATTTCTACGGTAAAATCATACAGTATAGTGCTGTGAAACAATGTTACAGTGTTGCACTGCAACACGTCATCGGTTATAGGTCGCCATACGCCTGCAATTATTTACTGTGTATTTAATAGTAAAATATCAGGGAAAAACAGGCGGTTAAACTTCCCTCTAGAAAATACAAGAATTTACAATATTGCTGGACCGAGAGCCAGAGTTGTCTTCATGCTGCACTGAGGCAGTTGCTCACTGAACAGCACAGCACTGTGAAGCCCTGCAGAAGCTTTTTCCAAGAGTGTTTTTAAGAGCTTTGTGCACGGCAACTGCAAAACGCCCCTGTAAGTAAATTTATCATTTCTTTTGGTATAGGTATGTAGTGAAGTCTGATAGCAATATCGACTAGCCGTGTTATGGGTAGAAGTCTGCAATTTAGGCGTAATCTCCTTTGTTACAGTATATGCCAACTATATAATATCGTTTCTGGTGAGGTATGAGGCCAAGCTTTCCTGTGCGTCTGTACAAATGCAGTCCGCTGTTGAGGTTTGAAAATCTGGTAACCCTGCCCCTACCCTTAAAACGCTTCTCCCTAACATTTTAGCTTCCCTATACTTTATATTTACATTAAAGCAAGACAGTTGTACGATTTATTTTACATTTAGAGTCATGTATATTTGCAAATTGTGTAACAGTGAGTGTAATGCAATGCTAGCCTTTATCCAGCATGTGAAGCTGCACAGGAACGTGCCAAAGCGAGCATTTACTTTTGGCGTCCCTGATGGCTAACGTTCGTTCAGAACGTTTACTCCCTTTAAATCTTGTTTGTATAGAGATCACAAAAAATATCAAAGTTCAAGTAGAAGTGCACTGTTTGAATCAATAGACTCATCAATAATTTGTCACATGCGAGGTTGTCAATTTCAATGTGGTTTTTTGAAAGACTTCATTTCACACTTGAGAGGACATTTGCTAGAGGGCAGAGAAATTGGTTGTCCTTTCAGGGGATGTGACAAAGAATTTAGCGTAAAGTCTACATTTGCGTCTCATATATCTGGATTGTACAAAAAGAACACAGATAATCATCTGAAAGAAACAGTGTTGGTAAGCCCAGCATAAGCAGAATCTTGACACATCTTTGTGTGACCATGAATATGAAGAGTCAACTGAGGCTATTGAGCCTCAGCCAAGTGACATCTTTGACGTGGATGAAGGTCTCTTTTTCAAAAATTAGCGCTGTTTTATTTGAAGCTTCGAGCAAAGCTATTGCTACATGCTTCTGTAATTCAGACAATTATTGAAAAATTCTGCAGTGTTCATGATCTTGGACAGTCTCATTTATATGCAAAGTTATATGAGTAACTGACATTGCTAGAAATTCCAGACATGGCTATCAGAAATATAATTGAGGAACTTAAAAAAGATGATCTTCTTAAGGCCTGCAATACACTTCTAAAAACAGATCAGCGTCACAAGACAATCTTTAAAAAAAGCTTCAACTATGTTGAACCAGTGCTTCTATACCGAGGCAGCAGTGACTCTGGAAAAGAGCGTTTTGCCCAATATATCCCTTCAAAGGACATTCTTAGTGCATTATTTGAGTCTGACTCAGTCAAAACACATTTTAATGAAGTACATTCTTGCCACCCAAACAGTGATACTATGTTAGATATTTGGGATGGACAGATTATTTCACAAAACCCATTATTTCAAACAGGAGGGTCATCTTTACCCTTAATGCTATACCAAGATTCACCGGAGGTTGTAAATCCACTGGGATCAGGGAATAAGAAACACAAGATACTTAGTGTTTATCTAACCCTAGGTGACATTTTACCCTTTTGCAGATCAAATATTGATCATGTGTAACTTGTGCTTTTGTGCAGAGAACAGGATTTCAAGAAATCTGGACAGGAAGCAGTGCTTGATAAACTAGTACAGGATCTTAAGGAGCTGGAGGAGAGAGGCATTCTTTTAAAGGATGGCTGTGTTTTGAGAGGTGTTCTGTATGCAACAGCGGGGGATAATCTAGGATCTCACAATATTGGAGGCTTTGTGGAACACTTTAGCAGGAGTGCGTAGATTTTGTTACATTGACAGAGAAATGTTTCACTGAAATCCATTGATAACTGGTACAATGACAACTGCCCAGTCCTATCAACAGAATCTACAGAAAAGGCAACCCATTTACAAGGACAGAAAGGGCATCACATTTGATTCAGTTTTCAACAAGCTTAGGTACTGCCACGTGTGCCAGCCTGGTTTGCCTCCCTGTCTAGGTCATGATCTTTTTGAGGGTGTTGTATCATATGATTCGTCGATTTTTATTGTCGATCTGGTTAAACAGAAAAAGCATTTTACTTATGAAGACCTGAACAGACGTATCACTCAGTTTAAGTATCTTGGTCCTGATGCAAATGACAGACCACCTGAAATTAGCCCAGGCAGTGAGAAGCTGTGTGGACATGCTGGGCAAAATTGGTGTCTTTTAAGAGTGATACCTTTATTAATAGGTGACCAAATTGAAAATTCAGAAGATTGTCCAGTATGGCAGCTGGTTGTACTCCTCAGACAGATTGTTGGTTACATATGTGCACCCAAAATAAGTTTAAATCAGATAGTATATTTGAACATTCTCATTGATGAACATATTCATTTCAGAGTTCAAACATTTCCAGACCATCCCCTCAAGCCAAAGCACCACTATCTATGCCGCTACCCTGAGCTCATAATTAAGTTTGGCCCTCTTATACGTCTCTGGACATTAAGATTTGAAAGCAAGCACACTAACTTTAAACAGTGTGCTCGAAAATTGCACAATTTTAAAGATTTGTGTGCAACACTAGCAAGGAGGCCAAAGCTGCCTCAGGCATACTTGGGTGCTGGTGGCATATTTCTTCCTCTTATCCAGATTGAAAAGGGAACAGAATTTTGTTGTAGTGATTACAGTGACCAAATTAAAAGGGCACTTTGCTCAATTAACATTGTGTTCCTAACAATACAATTGCTGCTATTGAAGTTGATGTGAAAGGAACAAAATACAAAAAGGGACATTATGTTGTCATTGGTAGGGAAGAGGATGGATTGCTTGTTGGAAAAATCAAGCTGATTTTTGATTTATTGTGATTCTCAAGTTTATTTCATTGTAGAGCGTAAGCAGGCTGTTCAGTTGATTAATTTGGGTGTCCATTCATTGATTGGCATTACACAGGATTCTGCTTTCATTTGCTTGAGACATGAAGACCTCCTCGATTATTACCCTTTGTATGAGTACAAGGTCTATGATTTGTTAGTAATAATTCTCCATCACTCCTTTCCTTTTTGGTAGAGAAATGTCAGTTTTTGCTGAGGAAATCGGGCAGGAAATCATAATGGCGCTGCCAAGTTTGCCAGAACAAACTCTACTCTCCTACCTAAATAAACTGGCAGCTATAGGAGTAGAATGTAAAATGAACTTAAAATTAGTTAAAGAAGAAAATCTGCTGGAGGACCTAAGGCCAATACAGTGTCACAAACTGTTGCATGCATGGAGCTCTGAAGGTATTGCACCCACTTAAATAATGAGAGATAGGCTAAAGGTTTCAATGAAAAGATTTGTTATTGATATAATTTGACCGGCTTGCAGTTAAAACAAATTAAGCTTTTGTGTTCACCTGTCAATGCGTACTGTTGATGACAGTATTTGTTTTACCTTTAAACAAACTTCATTAATGATTTCACATTATTGTACTCAGAACACATTAGGTGTCCTGCAGTTCTGGAATCAGAGGCCAGTGGACTGTCATCTACAGACACATCAGCGAGCCCATTTCAGTGTGCTTCATCAGTCTCCAGCACACCAAGTCCAGCCAGCACAAACAGCAGAAGCAGCACAGTTGACCTCAACACTTGGCCTGACAGCTTCCAGATCCTTTGAAGCAAGATGCCCAATGGACTGATAACAGCAATAATTACAGTGCAACGACCTAAACCCAAAGACCGCAGGGAGATGATAAGAATCATTGTAGATGAAAGGAGACCTGTTGAGCGCAATCCATCTAGGTCAGATTGCCTTACTGTGGCCAAGAAGATTGTTAAACATATCTTAAAGGATGGCACCAAAATTGGAAGTGGGTATGACTCCCTTGTGAATCCGCTGAAAAGTCGTGTTGAACACCTGAACCGTGATAACATCTTGGCACGACGTAGAAAAGGGAAAACGCTCTCCACTTCCTCTACAGTAAGTGCAAGAGGAGCATCAGACCAATATGGGTGTGTTGGATGGCAGCCTCGATGTCCGCCAGGAGAAACTGAAGCCAGTTTAGAGGAGAAACGAGGAAATGAAACAGTTTTATTCCAGCGAGGGGCCAGCGGGAGCAGACAGATGCCATCTCACCCAGCTCATGCAGGCAACATTCCACCTGCAGCGTAAAGCTATCAACGCAAACCAAGCACTAACAATAATGGAGTTGAGAAGTAGCTGGCCATATCTGCTCACCCAGAAGGAACCTTACAATCACTTCACTTAACTTGCAGATGTATCAATCCTTGAGAAAATGCATGCAGCAATCGAGGGAAAAGGAAAGATGATCTTCCAGTCTTTCCACCAAAAGCCAACAAACGAAGAGGTCACACAAATCCTGTCAAGGTTTGACACCAGTTGCTCTACTATACTGGGACCGTGTGTCATCCTTCTGTTAATGGCACACTTTAGAGAGAAGTCTGATGCTCTGATTATTCAAGTTGATGTATTTAGTTAGCATGCATTTAAGCTGTTCATACAATTCCTGTTTTACCTTTCTGCCTAAAAATGTACAAGCTAATGTGTGTTTATATTCTGTATTTCAGATTACAGCCACTCCTGCAGAGGTGGAGAGATCAGTACAGATTGCTTGTTCAAGGTAGTTCAAGCAAGTATTCCAAATAAGGTATTACTGTTTACAAAATGACTTAATGGAAGTGTTGGCCTGGTCTAATTTATTCATATGGATTGTGTTAATTGTTTTTAAGGTGACATGCTGGCATCAACCCAGTGGATCCATGATAAGTATTGAGGGTCAGGTGGTCATTTCTCTACACACTGACTTTGTAGCAGGACTGGCAGCTTTATTTGCTACATTCTACAATTTCAGCCTTGAATACCAAGAGGGCACTTCCTGCACTCTGGAATTCATCCAAAGGTAAATAATCGTCTAAAATTACAGTAGTGCCAGAGTAAAGTGTAGATGCCGAATTTAGCTATCTAAAATGTACATCTTTCAGTGTCATATAAAATGTATTTTTATTATGAATCAGGAAGTTTCCCAGCATTTGTAACAGTACAATTAAAATTTCTTATTGGTGCTATATTTTACAGGTGTTTTTTGGGAATCAACCCAACTACTGGCTCCAAGACCACCACTACAAAGATAGTCTGCAAAAACAATGGAAAGGTAGTGGAGAGGAGGAAGAGGTCAATGAATAACAGTGTTTGCAGTCTTCTAAGGAAATGAGTGGTCTTTGAGTGGTTGTGCATTTAAGCATCGCAGTCAGTACTCCAACAGCTGTAAGTGTCCAGATTTTTTTACGCAAATTTTGTCTTTCATTTGTTCACTTTAATAACTATTTTCACTTGAGTATTTATGTTGTTACCTACATGGTCTGGATTGTTACAAAATACTTTGACAGACACACCTATACATAAAGAATAAATGTACGTATGTGCACTCCTCACACACATGCATGATACACACGCTTACAGGCAGACACAGACACAGTTTCACCTATATACATACGTAAATAAAAAGGCACATCCAGACATTGCCTCACAAAAACACTCATGGACTCACTGAAATACACACACACCCACTCTTCAAACATACACGCATACACACTTGCCCATATGCATACACATACAGAGAAAAAGCATCTGCACACTCAAACCTAAATACACCTCCACATATGTGTACATACAAAGTGTGTTGATTTCTTTACAGCCAAAATGTAGGCATCATATTACATAAGACATCTGATGGAACAGTTAGTCATATGTTTATGCTTTTTGTAGCCGTTTCACTTGTGAGGTAATGTGAGAATTTGTTTCACTTATGGAGTGCATTGGAAATGTTTCTGAACAAATTGGTTATTGATGCTTCGAGCACTGACTATATTGTGATTTGTTTGTTTATGTGTAGTCTTGAAAATGGATGTAAAGTTAGTGATAAAATATCAAGTTATTCTTGGAATATTTTACATTAAAATGCATAAAACCAATGTGTGATATGTGTGTTTAATGTAGCAATACTGTAAAACGAAAGTCATTTGAAGATTATTGATAGTAGGAATTTAATCATGCATTGCCGTAAAGTAAATATATTTACAACAATGTAATGGCAATACTTTTACAGGAATGTATTGGCAACTCAAGCTGCCAGGTAAACTGTAATGTACCCAATTACTGTAAAAAAGGTAATATTCTGTAATACATTTACATTAAATTGATGTTTTTCTTCTACAGTAATACACTGCAATTAATTTTCACAGGACATTGTTACAATCTTTATTGGCAACTTTTTTGCCAGTAACTTACTGTAAATTTCAGGATAAGTTTTTTACAGTGAAAACTCCACTGCAGGGCACTGCTCCAGCAACGTTAATTGGTTAATTATTCAATGGATAGCAATCAACCGAAGGAAATCATCTGAGGCCAGCAGGAAGGCAAGATCCTGGAGCAGAATCTCATGCTTATAAACAATAAAACTGAGAGTCTGAACTGATAATAAACGTTTTCCCAGCGACCAGTGACTGACTATCACATAGAAATAGAGGGGAGCCCAGAATGGTTTATAGTGTACCTGTTCTGAATCTGGCAGTGCAACATAAAACCATGTCTACCCAACTACAGACAAACAAGAAGGAGAAGCCGTAACATCATGTAATGACATATGCAAATGACACAAATGAAGTCAGCGCTAAATATATTCATTTGCGTAGCTGTGCTAACATTCCCATTGAGAGTTGTTCCCCTTGTTTAATTCCTGCACTCCATTACATGGCTTTACTACAGATTTGAATCTCCTAAAGATATTCCTCTTGTACTTCTTTAGTGAGAAGAATGTGAGCGATAAAAAAGATAAAAGTAGCTTCACTTCACTTTGGATGCCTCCTAAGACATGGCGGTATGAAGCAAACATGGCACATTATATATATAATGGTCTTACGGACACATAGGCATCCATTGCATCCATTCTGGATGCAAGTTTAGTCTATTTGTACATATGTGCATATTTACCTTTTGAAGCAACCGGCACAGAAACTGAAAAATAAGTAAGAACATTGTGGGTTAGCCCACTCGTCCATGGGACCATCCACATATGAATTGGGTATCTAATAATTCCAGGA
Organism: Gymnarchus niloticus; assembly: GCA_009936485.2. Lineage (NCBI taxonomy): Eukaryota > Metazoa > Chordata > Actinopteri > Osteoglossiformes > Gymnarchidae > Gymnarchus > Gymnarchus niloticus. The sequence goes on from JAACJT020000034.1 coordinate 9,150,480, forward strand.
TACATACACACACACACACACACACACATACACAAGACTTTTGGCTATTTAGGTTTTTTGATTGTATTCACAGACTTTTACAAAACTGAGTCGAGTTTTCCCTTGTGGGGATATTGTGTCACCACAATGTGATAATTAAGTGTACACACACAATGACTTCAGCGGGTATACAATCACACTAACTTTGGAACATACCATAACAAAAGTGGTCTTCTTTGAGATATTCCTAGCAGTGAGCAATGTGCGTTTCTCTCTATAGGGGGGACAATGGCACACCTAAAATACCGTTAATGAGTTTCTCTAACACGGTTTTGACTCCACTTTGCAGCTGATAAGGAAGGAAAAGACCGAATTGCACGGAGCAATTTTTTTTTTTTTTTTTGATACCGGTGCCAGGTATCCGTAACCTGATTCAAAACTCACTCTAATGGAATTCTCCTGTTAAATACTACAATTGTTTGTATTTCCATTTGATTTGCCCTTTAGCTAAAGATATTTCAAGACATATAATTAATGAAAAGAGCAACGGAACTCATTGTCTACCTTTAAACATGACATGTCAATAGGCACCACGAGACCGCGCCGTCCTGCACGCCTCGCACGTGCAGCCAGAAGCCGGTGTAGTCGACGCGGCTTCCCGTATCTTTCCGCCATTAGGAAGTAATACGGAATAAAGTCAACACAGGCAGTTTTCCATACACAACATCATTTAACTCAGTGGTCGTGCAATTTATCTCTATGCTGAAGACAGCCAGTTCACTGCATCAACAAAGGTCCGGTTAATAAGTAGGGTTCAGCTAAATGCCAACCCGATAAAACTAAATTATTTGAATACGTTTATCTGATAGTTTTTAAAGATATTTAAGCACGGCAAAGACCATGGTACATTTGACTGTTAACACCTGTTTGTAAATGAAACACCCACTGTACCTCCTGACACCTAATACTCACAGTGAATTAGACTGGGCGCCATGAGCGCACCTGCCATAATAAATAGGTTGTGCCACTCATAATACTTAACGCCTGTAAGGTTTTTACTGGAAATCTTCACTGTTTCTTCCCTTCTCTCTTTTCTTTTCCTTCTATACGTAATATATATCAGCATTCGGGGTAATTTACTTACACCTACACGCAGAGCATTCGATAGCAACAAATTACCGTCGTAAGAAACTCAGTTGCGAGTCTTCAGTGTTTATTCCTACAACCCTCATTTTGAATAAATCACCATAGACGGTAACACAACCAAATGTTCTTGTTACAATTCCTCCTCCTAAGACCACACCTGAGTTGCGCTGCGTCGCTGAGCCGTCGTATTATAGTGGTGTTCATATTCTTTCTGTCTTTGCAAATGTAAAAAAAACGTGATTAAAACATTAAAATGTCTCCGTAACTGCTTTGATATTCATATTCGCCAGTGTTTGTCTAATGCTAAAGTAATGACAAATGTATACTTTTATCAGAATAGGCAAGAGATGTGTGACTTTACCAGCACCCAAAATGCGGATACCCAGTTCATACTCGTAAATGGGAACTGACCGCGTAACAAACGAATTAACCCTTCTTTTTTTTACCAGAAATACGGTTGCTTTCTTTTGTACCGTGAACATTTTAGCACCAAGTAATTCACACTTTACTTCAGAGTACGTCCGCAAACCCCATTTCAAATGAACGACGTCGTATATTAGAGACATCAAATGTCACAAAAATTGTTCAAAAACTTATCTGAATTAAACCCATCATCTGAGAAGTTGCATTACCCGTCGAGTAAAGATCACAAACGTAGATACAGCCCCAAACTTTTTGAAAGAGCCTGTGATTTAATGTAAAATTCTAATGATATTACGCCGCGATGTGATTGGACTAAGCGGCGGGCTCGTGATGCGCTTCATGTTATCATTGATACAGAATGCCTATATAAACTGGACCCTGCGCTCCTTCCAACATGCACAAGAAAATAGGTTGCAATACTTTACTGTATAGAAGAAGCAGAACGGGCAACCTCCGTGAAACATATCTGCAAAAGGCAATAGTTAATACGGCGAAGTTCCACCGGAGGAGGATTCGTTTACACGTTTCGTTTAGCTTTTTTCTAACGACCTTCCATATCATCATAAAACCATGCTTGAGAGGACCGGAGTTTTCCTGCTGCTTGCGCTGACTGCGTCCGCCTACGAATCGGATCAGAACGAGTCCTTCTCGCCGAGAAGACCTCGCGTCTCCGCCAGCAGCCCTTGTAAGAAATACATGCTTTTTACACTTTCTACTTTTCTTAAATAAGGATGATTGGGCGAGTGGGTATTTCAGACAGATCGTACCACCGTACGCTCACAAATACAAAATGTTCCGAATGCAACATGACATTTGGGATCACCGCAGAAGGTTTAAATATCTTTTCCGAGGTTGTTTGTGACTTATATTAGACATATGGTCAGTCATAATGCTCGAAGCGGTGTGGCATTTATGAACTACAGGTGGTGGTTGAATTTAAAACAGGGCGGGATTGCCGCAGGATAAGAAGTGCACTGGGAAGTCCCTTAGGAAAGAAGACAGACTCCGCAGGAAGCGCAGAAACTGTAACGACTCCACGTTCCTTCAGCCCGTTTGATCGCCGTCGCACTGAATCATGCAATTTTTATATTTTTGAAGAGAAAAAAAATAGCAATGACCAGGTTTGAGCTCGCTCTTCGGGCGATGTTTCTGTGCTCTTCAGACATCGTAGCTTTACCAGTTTACAACATTCAGGTATAGTTTCTCACGCGGTATTGCAAAAGTAAGCCGCGTGCCCTACCTTCAAGTGGGAAATAATGCCACTTTTATTATGTAATAATGCCACTTTTATTATGTGCATCTACTTTTAAATGGCGCTACTGATGCAGAATCATCGCCAATCACAATTGCTATTCTAACAGTTATTTATGACATTATGTCTAATCTGCACGTTTCACAGAAACTATAGTAATGCATTTCTGGAATGCATTGTTTGCTACAGTATTCATGTTTTACTAATTGTATTAGTTGCACGCGTCTTCATTCTGAAGTACATTGTTTAATATGCAGAAAGGAGGACTGGGAGGGGTGATTGTTCAATTTTACTCGTACAGGACCGATCAAAATAGCCAGATATATGGTACGCCAGAGTGAGTAAGCAGAAGGGGGAGTGAACCAGGCTGCTTCTCGTCCATGTCGCTGCGCTGTTGCACATCTATGACTGAAGGAATACTGCTGCATTCCTCTGCCAAAAACGCCGGAGTAGGAAACTATGCGAAGACAGCGCCAAACGCAATATAGTTTGATTTTCACAAGTGTTTTGGACAGGTACTCGGCAACTGCAATTAAGTCCCCATTGTCAGCAATCAGTTTGGACCTCCAGGCCATTGTAATCATACGAAAGTCGTCAGAAATTCACGGTGAACAGGCGCCGTAACCGTCACCCGGCGCTTTACTTTTGAAGTGCTGTCGTTGCGCATAACGATTTTATTTAACCATCTTTCTTTAGTGATCAATATGCTGTTTCACAGTTCTTATTCCAGATTCATCTAGATAACATCCACAAGGGCAGTACTACGAGAATCTGTTAACAGCGGCAAACCTCACATTTTAATCAACCCAAAGACTTCTAGGAGTCGAGTAGCAAGATTAAAATGTATTTCAGTTTACATTAATTAATTTGGTAACGATTGACTTGGAGTCCCAGCCACCTGACCAGAATAAGCAGTCAGAGGTTGGATGGATGGAGGACTTGAAGTAAATCAACTGTCCAGATATCAGTGCATAACACTGGACTGTGTTGGGGTCCTATATCCTGTGCTGAGCTAGAAGGCTGAATCAAGCTTTTGTTTTTAACAATTTAATGGCTACAAGGAACAGGATGGTGTAAACTAAAAATGATACTGTAATGCAAAAAATCTGGATTCAAGTCCCATGTAACATATAATTCTGTTTGGGCAATGTCAGTGGAGAATCTGTGAGGGTTGTCTAAAAATGAACAGTCAATGCATCATAAGTGGAATTTTGTAGTGAAGGGATAAATGAGCATGTAAAACCTTTGGTGGGCGGGAGTCATCTGAATTTACCAATCAATCCTGACACTAAATGAGGCAATAGCCAGCATTGATTGGTAGTTCTGGATTCTCCCACCCACCATGAGTTTTGAAGCCTCATTTGTCCCATCACTAGAATTTCTTACCCATCGATAATTATACATGCTACATATGCTACAATACATTTGGTTCCCTACTTTAATGATCTTTTATCAGAAGCATTCAGATTATCAGCAGTTTGGATAATCCATGTGTAGCTGGTATATGACGATCTATAAATCAGCAATGATGATGAGTTGAATTCCTGACGTTCACTTTCCAATGAATAGAATACCAACCGATTTTGCATGCATATAAGGCAAAGATTGGGTGGTCCTAATCGAAAAGGCTAATTTAGTAACCCAACACTCATCACTGATGCGATTTAGGCAAGCAACCGAGTGAACAAATCTAATGAACAAAACGTTGCTTTGTCTATTGATTCAGCAGCTCAGGATAGTCTTGACCCCAAAGCTGTCAGACCAGTCAGCACACATCAGGAAAGAGTTCATTCATAATTATGGTCTGTATCGCTGGCTCACTTTCCTGTGTCGCACAATGGAGGTCTATAAAGTGAACAAGCCTATCTTTGAAGGACCTGCCAGAGTTAGTGTACCTTAATCCAATAAATGTATGCTGTTGTAAAACAAGATCTTATCTGGTGGTCTGCTTAAGCCACAGCAGTGACTTTATGGGGTCAAGGCGAGGGGAGGCTCGAGGAGAGGTTCTGCGGTTACGTCACAGACACGTTTTGAAAACACAGCCAAAAGCTCGAGAGGAGGGCTGTTATAGTGACATGTTTTCAGACAGGTGTTCCAAGAACCAATGGAGAAGGCTATTGTCAGAGGTGGGGCCTATCCTAATCTAGGACCAGTCCTGCAACTGCTTATTTGTTTGATTATTCATTATGGGCTGGCTCAGCAGGTGACATCTGCTTTACTCCAGCACCTTTCTAGAGCCCCTCACATATCCTTCTGAATGGTTGAGTGTAGTCACCTTAATATGGACAAGCTCAGGTGCACTGTCCTGGTGCCCTCATGTGGCCAGTCTTCTCCAGCTGCTTCCACAACTACAGGCCTGTCCCAAATGGCACACTTACGCCACGCGGCCTTCCTCAAGTGCACACTTTAGTGATGTGTGATGATGTCTGCCAGGTGTGAATCTGTGATGCACAAATGCTCAGGGGTGCTTGGCTGGAATAGTCAGAATTTGGGATGCTTTTTGCATCATGATTTTGCCAGTACATACATGACAAGACTCACAGTTTTCAGCAGTTGCTGCTGTCTTATGGCTATGAGATGTAAAAATCTCGTGGTTTGATATATGCTGTAACCAAACAAAAATTAACTGTCTCCATCCCAGGTAATTCTTTCAACCTTTTTTTTTAGTAAGTCTCGCTGTTTTCACCAAAATACACAGGTTTTCCATCATACACCTCGCACTACAGTTAGGTTTACGGTGCTTTTGCAATGGCATCCGCAATACAGAAGGGGCTGAAATTTCTGCACATCTGCACACAAATGCTTGTATCAGCAAGCGAGCAACAGCTTTTTCAACCCATGGAAATATTCATATGACATAAATCAAAGAAGCTATGAATGTGCTTTATCTGTGCAAATGCTTTTCAGTCATGGCATTTTAATCTGTAGCTTGTATATATGCAAAATACAGCAAAGACAGCTTCTCAAAACTTTTCAAAAAATATGCATTACAATAACTTTGCAATTTTATTTAAATATGCAAAGAAATAAGCATCCATCTTCCAAACTGCTCAGTCCTATTCAGGATCATGGGGGGCCTAGAGCACAAGGCAGTGGATGCCAACTTATTACAGGGCATGGTTACATGTGCACTCATACACTTTGGTCACACCAATTAGCCTATAATGCATGTCTTTGGGCCACAGGAGGAAACTGGAGTACCTGGAGAAAGCCAACAAGGCATGAGGAGAGCAAGCAAGCTCTATACACACAGACCCAGAGGTGGGATTTGAACCCACAACCCTACAGGGCCAAGGCAAGACTGTTAGCCACCTAGCTACCAAGCCCCCAGGAATAAATATGCAATGGAATAATTCAAAATGTAAAAAACAAATAACTACAATGAGGACGTTTCAAAAATAAACTCAAGTTTCACCTCATCTGTCCCTTAAACAAATTATAGTATGACAAATATTATTAACGGTACCACATAGGCCTATATTTGCCTAAACCAAAAAAGTACCCTAATGTATTATAACTCTAATTAGTGGCATTACAAAATCTATATATGTCCTTTAAACCTAAAGTACACATAAACCCTAACTTGTCTTTAAAAGGTATAAATATGTAAGTCACATTTAAATGTCTTAACTCTGCTCTTGCACCATCGCTACATGCCAGGTTTGTTTTGGTCCTCATCTGCAACCACACCCACAAGATCACAGTGCATCTTGGGTAACAGTCCACTTTGAGTCCACTATCGATGGATCGACTTTGCCGAAGGCTGCATTAAGACCTCATAGGGGGCATTCGTGAGCACACCTTTGAGAGCAAAAATGTGAAATGGGACACCATACGGCCCTGCGCACTTCACAGCTATGAACAAATGAAGACTGCAAGGGCGCAAGTGTGCCATTTGGGACAGAGCCTACATCCTCATAAGGCTTTTAACTGTAGGGACACAGGCTGGTGTAGTTTCATTGAAGAGATAGACAAGGGTACCTCCTCAGGATTCTGATGATGATCTGATACACTGTATAGTCAATTTGTTTTGATCATCATATTTGCTCCTGGTCTACTGATCTGCTGTGGAATAGTTTATTTAAAATTTTAAACCTTTCTATTGCTTCACCAGTGGTTGACAATGATGAATTGTGTTTGATTGTGTTATTTTCAGTATATGTTCAACTGTACCAATATACTGATGCAAATTGAAATGAGTTAGCTTTTTCAAGCTGGGATATTTATCAGTACACATCACATAAAAAAACTTGTTCCTAATAGCTGGAGCCATTTTGGAAAATTTGCAATAAATAATTCTGCCTTCAAAGTCATCTTTCCCAGGCAGCATAGGGCACAAGGCTGCAGTATACCCTGGATGGGACGCCAGTCAATCATAGGACACATGCACACACATGCAATCACAAAGTGGAGGTGGGATTCGAGATCCCAACCCTACAGGTGTGAGGCATCAGCGCTCGCCACTGAGTGGCATTCCTTACACCTGTCATATTGTCTTTCCATTACCACTGTGTTGTAATTTCACCAAAGGTATGATTTACACCTCCAGCATGTAGCAGAGTTGGCCTGTACTTTTGGCAGGCTAAGAACAATATCTCCTGGTGTCTCTTTCACACACACAGACGCACACCACTGCGGGTCTGCTCTGAAAATACCACTTTTGTTTGGGATGCAGAATATCAGATGTATCCCGAAAACAGCCCTTTGCGGTTGAGCGCGTTCCCGCTAATGAAACACAGGTGCCATACCATCACTGTCCATGTAATGGTCCTGTCATACGTAAGGCTAATGGAAACAGTGGGCTTGGAGCGAGAAGCCGCAGTCAGCAAAACACACAAGTCTCACAGGGCGCCGCCCCCTGAGAACAGCCTCGGTTCATCTGCAGGGCAAACCTGAACCAGCTTGCCACTAAGTTAGCGGGAGACACATCGGCATACACATCCGAGGACGATGCGGCAAGGTTCCAAAAATAGAAAATAGGGAATGTACGCAAGATGAATGATGAATTGCGGGGAGGATGTTGATGGACCCGATTCCTTGCTGCTCATCGTGTGCGACCGAGCCAATCCAATTTGAGGTGAGGTGAGACGGAGGCCACCATTATGCTCTGTTGTCTAGACTGCAGCTACTCTGCTCCTCGGTGTCTCGGTGAACCCCTGACTTTGTATTGGCGATTCAGGAGGGCACGTCAGCCGATTCAATCAGTGTTGGAACTGGGAGCGACAGCCACCCAGGTCTGGACCGGCGAAGCGTTCCAAGCCGATTGTGTTAGTGTCAGGTGGAGACAGGAGTGTGATGGATGCTGGATGAGAAATGTGGGTTCCTGACATCATTTTGACGTGCCTCTTCCTGTCTGCAGCAGATGTGGCTCGCTGCCTGAATAATGCCCTCCAGGTGGGCTGTGCTGCCTTTGCCTGTCTGGAGAACTCCACCTGTGACACAGATGGCATGCATGAAATCTGCAAGTCCTTCCTCTACAGTGCTGCTAAATTTGACACTCAGGTACGTGCAGAAGCAAAAGGACATTGGAAAGTGGTTCCTGTTAGTGATGGAAGAAATGAGGCTTCAAAACCCGTAGGGGGTGGGAGTATCCTCAACTACCAGTTAATGCTGCCACCATAGGTTTTGAAGCCTCATTTGTCCCATCACTAGTTTCCGCATATCCCATCTTGATCTCTTCATGAGATGCATACAGATACAGGTTGAGTTTACATACAGCATGGGGTCGGAATACAGAGTCACACATTTTTCTAGCACCCCTGAAGCAGTTTTGGGTTTAAGAAATTTGCTTGAGGGCCAGATACACTATATGGACAAAAGTATTGGGACACCTGCCTGTGCAATATCTCATTCCAAAACCAAGGGTATAAATTAGAAGTTGGTCCTCATTTGCCTCCACTCTTTGGGAAAGGCTTTATGCTAGACGTTTGAATATCGTTGGTGGGATTTGCTGCCATTCAGCTATAACAGCATCAGTGAGGTTGGGTATTGATGTTGGGTCATCGGGTCCCTTTCTGTTTGTGTGGCCTATGACATCACAACTGAACTCTTGTTGTTTATAGAAGTTTCCACATCACAATCACTTCACTTGCTGTTAACCAAGGCAGAAATTTAATACTGACTTTTTAGGAAGGTGGCATCTTTGGATGGTACGACGTTGAAAGTCACTGTTCTCTTCAGTATGACCCATTCTGCCACCAGTGTTTGTTGCTGGAGATTCCATGGCTGTGTGTTTAATTACACATCTGTGTCAGCAATGAATACAGCTTAGTTAACCAAGTCCAAAAGTTTGTGAACCCCCCCATTAACTGGTGTCCCAATACTTTTTTCCATATAGTATTGGTAATACAGGCACTTCGCCAACTGTGAGATTCGAATGAGTGACTCATGGATACAGACACCTAACCAGCAAAGTCACGTATCACAGTCCTTAGTCATTCTTGGTGACACATAGATTTCACTTCGATCCCAAAGTGTCCCAGTGCTGACCATCTTGGTATGTAGCCTGAGACCCAAGAGAAAGTGCTTTGTGACATTGCCTTTTGTGTCTGGTGAAGGGCAAAGCCTTTGTGAAAGAAAGCCTGAAATGCATGGCCAGCGGCATCACTTCCAAGGTCTTCCTTACCATTCGCCGCTGCTCCACAATCCAAAGGATGGTGTCTGAGGTGCAGGAGGAGTGCTACAATAAGCTGGACATCTGCACTGTGGCCCGTTCCAACCCAGAGGCCATCGCTGAGGTGGCTCAGCTACCCAGCCACTTCCCCAACAGGTGAGCCCCCCGCTGCCCCAAAAACCCTTGCATACTGCCACAGAGCCCTGTGCTAATGACACCCCCCGCTTTCGTGCAGATTCTACAGCAAGCTCCTCCAAAGTCTGATGGAGTGTGATGAGGAGACAGTGGACCTGGTGAGGGCCAGCCTTGTTTCCCGGATGGGTCCAGAGATGGCCATGCTCTTCCAGCTGCTGCAAAGCAAGCCTTGTCCGTCTGGGGAGGACAGGGCTCCAGCCGGGATCGAGAGCCGCGGAGGATGGCGGTGGCCAGTAGCCCCACACATGCTCAAGGCTCAGCCTAACCTGCGCAACCGGGACTCGGCCGCCATCTTCTCCAAGAAGCGCTCCACCGGAGACAACTCTTAACTCGTCATCAAGTACAAACACAGCCTACACTGCAAATCCCATGGGGAAAAAAAAAAAAGAAAAAACAATGCTCTCTTCCTTTGGGTGTGCAAGGACATTTCCTTTCCAAACTTGGAAAACAAGTACCTTTAAAAAAATATATATATTGCTTGTGTTTCAGTCTTATATGTTGATAGCATATGAATACATCCATTGAGTATCTGGCCACTAATCCTAAGTTTACTCTTGGTTCAACAGGTGTATTCATGCATTCAGTTATAAAATGTATTTTTTTATATTTAAAAAAACAAACAAAAAGAAGGGTCAAACTACTTTATATTTAATAGTCATACCTAAAAAAAGACCATTTTACTCACCATATGGAGTATTTCTTATATATTACAATTACACCAATGAAAAAACACAAGAAATAATTATTTGAGTGTTTAGGGTAACTGGCCTGTGCTGTATAAGGAATTATATATATATCCCATCAGACCCCAAAGCCCTTATCATTTAGCTGTGGTGGAACATAAAGATACATTCGTCCCCCTCTGGTGTCCTACAATTGTAACTGACCCATGGGACTATCACACTCGCAGATTTTTTGTGGCAGATAGGGTTTATTTTTCCTTTTAGTTTTGGAAATATGGGAATCCTAGTGACTTTAGAGGTTACTGCAGAATGCCAAATAATGAAAATGACATCCCCCCCCCCCCTCCCCTGGTGTCACGTAAAACGCCTTGAAAACATGCTGGAAAGGGCTGGAGTGGCAACCATAATGGCACAGATATGTCACACCGAGAATGATATTTTCCCAGACCCTACAGTGCACAAGTAGGGTGGACTACAAAACGTCTCCAAATTCAAACGGGAAACAGATTTTTTTTTATTTTTTTTTTCTTTAAAGCATGCTCTCTTCCTTCAATGTGCAATGTGTAGCTGTAGTATAACTGGTGAGTGAATCTGTCCCAGAGCTGTAAGCCTCCACTCTGGATTAAAAGACCAAACGCTCCCTGACAAACACGGCACAGCACTGCTGCTCGCAGAACGCTGACTTCCAGTGTCTGTCAGGAGGGAAAATAACTATTTAAAAGCCTTTTTGGAATACTATTAATATTTATTTTCCTACTATATTATTTAATTTGTTATTTTAAGTTGCTGTGGTTATTCGTTTTGTATGCTAGAATTAGGTTACAGGTTTTAAAGAAAGTTTTGGCCGTGGCTCTCAATTTCTTGGGGGGGGAGGGGGCATTGTTGAATCTTAAGACAGTCTTAAGGTGTTTTCTGAGTTGACTGAATAGGATGCATGTTCTGACTCTGTGCTGGTCATGGGGAACATATTGGCCAAGCTAGTCGGGTGAACTTCTTCCCTAGTGTTAAACAGGACCGTATCTAAAACAGCTTAATGAGGTTTGGAACTTACGTATGTGTGGAGGGGATTGAGAGACTACTGTGTACTCCTTTAGCTCTGAAAGACTGTACTTACTGAGAATTTTAAGCGTAACTGTACCTAGGTCCCAAATGGCCGGTCACACAAAGAGGTCATCTGAATTAGCCATTATACTGTACAAGCAACCCACACTATCTATCTGGAATCGTGAAATGCAAAGTGTTTGCTGGATAAATTTTGACACTATGCAATTTAAAGTGTTCGTCTTTCGTGAAAGTTTGCCCCTGAGAATCTGGGGGGGGAGGGAGGGGGGGGGTGATTTCCAAAGCGAATTTCCTGGATACAGTTTCTATAACTGTAAACCAGGGTCAAGCACTAAAGAATGCTCTTGCACGTTGAGTTTGGGAGTCATGTAATTTTAAAGGATTTATGTGGAAAGGCAGAAGAAAGCTAAGAGTAGACAATGTGCATCTGCATCAGAATACCAAATGGTGTGCAAAGTGTAAATAACTCACAACACTATGCAATAATGTCTGAAAAGGGGGCTCTGCACTAAAATCCTTACTACAGCTGTGGCTGGTGTATTGACTAGTGCCTGCAGGTGATGTGTGGATAGAGTAGAGGCCTCCCTACTCACACAAACAGAGAAGTTTCCTACCCCTTTCTTTCAACAAGTATAGAATTGCTGTTTTCCCTACATTGCTGTCAGGTAAAAAAAAAATAACATTGCTTTAAGTAGCCAAGATGTATATGTTATAAAGAAATGTGTATATAAACAGGACATGTTTAGAGCTCCGTGTGTGAACATGGGGATTATTTAGCTATACCTTAACTTTAATAAGCACTTTGCATCTCTTTTGACCGCTATAAAAGGGCATTTAAACTTCCAGCACTCGTTCAGCTCAACCACACTTTGTTCAACTTGTAAGCCTAACATTGAAGTAGCGGGGATAAGTGATGGGACAAATGAGGCTTCAGAACCTGTTGCGAGTGGGAGTATTCTAAACCGCCAATCAACGCCGTCTAGCACTAAGCAGCGTTGACTGGGAGTTCGGGATACTCCCACCCACCACAGGTTTTTAAACCTCATTTGTCCCATCATTAGCGGATTTAAATATGACTGGACTGTTTTATTTGCTGGTTGATTATGAGGGGCTAAATTTCTGTCCATCTGAATGGGGTAGTTACTTGTACTTTCAATGGTTAGTGTTGGCGGATGGTTCTGTTTCCCCAAAATGCCGAAACAGACCATCACCCGACAGTTGCTGCTAAACCAACCTGTTCACCCTGGCTGTCCGACGCTGCTGGGTTCTGTTCCGATACCCAGTACCAGCAGGGTGATTTCATGGTGTCATACGTCAGCTCATTGTGTTTGAGTGCAGAGGTCAATGGCTTTTAACTGGCCACCTGTTTCCATACGTTTTCAGAGCAGACTTTCGATTGATGTGATGTGACAAAATGGCATAGGTGGACCTTGTTTATCTTTTGTTCATTTTCAGCTTGCTTAGTCTTGCTTTGTTTCTGATGTTTAATTTTTTTTTTTTTTCCTGAGGCACAGATTGCCCCCTCCTGGTGAAATTATGTAACTTCAGAAGGGTGTTTTTTCCACTATTTTGACTACGTGTAAATCAAGGGTCTATAACATTTGGTGAACCTTAGAGAATGTATTTTAAATCTCAATGTCTGTACTCGGGAGAGGGAGCCCAAGCTCAGATGGTTCTAATACTCAGCTGAGTCATTTAACTGTAGCTCAATCAAGTAAAATCAGTTCAGACTGAGTACCTGCTCACTAGAGTCCTTGCTGCAACTTAAGACAGCTATACTGGGGGTGGGGACATTTAAATTAGTCAGCAAAACAGAAGTGCACCCCTTAGATTATCCTTTGATGCTGGTGACTTCAATGTAGACCAATGCCAAAAGCATTCGCCTGTATTGAAATGAATACTATCTAAAACAACTTACAAAGCAGCCATGTTCCAAGGCTGAGGAACCTTGTCAGAAACCCTATAAATGCATCCTTATTTTCAGAAGATGTTGGGCTTTGGGCTCCCTTTGCTGTGGAAATCAATGGTACTCTTTTCTTTCCTATTAAGACTTGAAAACAATCACTTATCCCACATGCAAACAGATGTTACTTTTTGAGCCGCTTCTGTCTGATTCTTCTCAACAACTTCATCCACAATCCTTTGATTCCACAGAGTAATGAATGACACCAGAATCATTTAAATTGTTTTTCTTTTTCAAAGTACATATGATAAGCATGATTGAACCTTGTGATTTTTTTGCACTTTAATACACATGTATTTAATTTTCACTTTGTGCCATTTCATTTGCAGCTGTATATTTAAGATGATGAAAGTTGCTAAACCCATCAAGCTATTGTCTTTTGTTTTGGCCAACGAAAGAAATAAAACTAAGATCATATCTGGCATATGGCATCATAGTCATTCATTCTGGACTCGTACTTTCCTTGAGGAGAGAGATTTGATTCAATTCTTGATTAGCGATTCAGACGTCTACAAAGGTACCATACATTCAGTGTCCATTCGAGGAAATATTAGGTGACAATCTGAACAAAATGTGAGTGGCTAATTTGTTAATAAAACATTCCTCAGATAACCTTGTCTATAGCAGTGATTACACATCTCACAGATGTCAGATTGCTAATGTGATGAGAAACAGCATCTCATGAAAGATGGAGTAGGGAGGGTAGAACTGAAGTTGCACATTTGAGTATTCATTCACCAAAACTAAAAACCCATAAAATCCATACTGATATGCTGCCATTTATAATCCAAGCTGAAAATTATAAGCTAATCAAAGCGCTGGTCAGCAAACAATCGTTCACACCTGTGCTGTTCTAATAACTGGTGCCGACAGATTGATGCATTTTTTAGAACCTGAGACAGCAAATGTCTGGGGGAAAAAAGCCCACATCAATTCTGATAGTTGTGCTTCATAGACCTCATGGGTTGCATCAGACTAATAGCGTTGCTCTGAAGCAAGAAAATGCAACACCATAGCCCAATAAGTACCCACAAATTATGCAAAGGACTTAGGATAGACTCACTTAAGAACAATGAAAAAAGCAAAACTGAGCAGCCTTTGAGTCCCTGCTTGAGTATCCACCAATCGACTTAGGCTCTTAACTACAGAGTTGGTGTGACAAATTCGAGATCACATCCCTGTGAGGAACGAACTTTTCTCAAATGAGCTGAAACTGCAAAGTGTGTGTGTTTCATTCCAGTGCCCCAGGAGAAAAACCCAACATGGACGGCAGGAGGCTCCGCTATCTTGGACTGAGGGATATATAATTTCATGCCAATTTTGAGGAGTTCTGTAAGGCTTTCTGATCCTCAGCAGTCAGTTTCAGGGATAGGTGATGCAGCTGCTCCTTACAGATACCAACTTGTTCTCCTTTAAAGAGACACAAGCCGAAAATCCCCAGCGAATTCTCATCCTGCACCAGTTCTACGCTGTTACGTTTTGTCTTTTTTTTTCCCCTTTGTTGTCAGTATGATTTCAGATCCCCTCAGAATGAGCGGTTAATGACTGCACTTAGCTTTTGCAAAAGCTGCAACAGTCGCAGGGGACACTGGGTAACGGTTTGAGTTCCAGGGGTTTTAAGAGCCAGCGTGAGAGAGTCAGTGAGTTATTTGGCACCGTGTAAAATGAATTTGATTCCCTTCTACTTTTTAAGGCAACTTTGAGAAGTCAGCCTGCATTAGTTTACCAAGTGAACCTCAGAATGAAAACACGCCTGTAAGCACATGTCGTATAGAGATAAAGCCAGGTAGGACAGCCATGTAGCACACAAGGGTCATTATTTGATGACTGGCTCCTGCCTGACCTTTACAGATTCATGTCTCTGAGGTTTTTACTGTTAAAAGAAAGATTGAGGTGGCAACGAGAGATTTAGCTGCTTGATGAATAATGTGTTTGGACTTTTCTTAAATCCCAGACTGATAAAAATTGTCTGAGATTGCAATGCAAGGAAATGAATTATGATATAGCCAAAGCAATGTAGATGAGTGAGCAGGTTTTGAAGATGGATGCATGGAATTAGAGTGACTTTTGCCTTAGGCATATACTGGGCCAAAAAACCCCAGCTCTGCAGGTCATAAAACTATCCAAAGGAAAAGATGCCTAGCTATTGTTCTTTTGTACAGGCTATCTGACACAGAACGGTCCAGAATTATTGTGGTAGAATGCGGCTTTACTATGCGCATGGAAGCAGTACAAAGGCCATGCTTTGATTACTACCCACCAAGGAACCAAACATGGCCTCCTAAAGAGCAGCTTGGACCCACACAGAAAACTAAGCATCTTGATACCTTCAGAAAAGTGTTCCTTTGCCACCAATGACAATAATCTACGAAGTCAGAAGATAAAGAAACAATGACAAGATCTTGTTCCTGCAGCCCTCTGGTGGCTGTGGTTACCTTTTCCACCTGAGCTTGTTTCTGCGGCTACCTATCAAGACTGACAATGACTGACCACCCCCAACCACCCACAAACCTGGTTTCATTAACCATGCCCACAGGACACTGAGCTGAGATGGAGGCTCTGGTTTTTCTGCGGCCTGGTTACCTGACAGACCACTGCACCGTCTGGGTAACCTTTCGAGAGTTGTTCCCCGTTTCCCCAAACTTGCTCTAAAACTGACCTCCAGACTTGCCCTTTTGCTAAAGAGAACCCAAAGGCTGTATTTTCTAAGTCAGCGTAATCATCAGTTAATTCAATGCAAAGAATTAAGCTGGACATCTGTCTGTGCTTTTATAACTTGTTTACTGCACAGCTGCACAATATATTCATATTCCTACTATATTTGCTACACTACCTTGACGATCTGTGTCAGCTTTCTTCCATTCCTCTATTCCCAACATCTCTGATAAACTGTATAAACTAATGATGGTATTAATACCAATACTACAGAGCTGCTTCTTCACCCTACATGCCTATTTGTACCTCAAAGAACTTGGGCTGAGGTTCAAATTAACCTGCAGAGAAAAAAGAATAATTTACAAAGACAGCGCAGATTTAGGAGGTCATTCATATGTGTAGTAACTGTATTTCACTCAGAATGGTTGAGTCCCAGAACCAACCCTGCAAAGCATATGACATACGGCATAAAATTCACAAGAGTTCTGTCCAGACAAAACCAGGTCCAAAGTCAGAAACCACAAGTCTGGAGTTGTAAGGCAACACCTCTACACTCCAAGCCAAACTGGGCTGCACTTAAAAGACACAAAAGAAAAATCCTTTGGAAATGGAGGTGATATACAATCTCTTTGTAGATATATGTTCATCTGGTTCAATAAGTCTGAAAAAAGAAACATTTCCACAACAGAAGGGAGATTTAAAAGAAACAACCTGAAGTTTATGTGTCAACGTTCAGTTTGTTGCACACGTCGATTAATCACTTGTGGATAGCTGGACGAAAACAGAAAACACCAAGTCACATGAGACGTGATTCTCCAAAACCACAAAAACCAAGTTTCCTCCAACAGCAGGACTCATCTGACGTTTCCACCCACGTAAACACAGAAGTCTGGAGCTAAACGAGGTAAAGGATCAGAAATAACTTTTCATTTTCATCATTCCAGTTTTCACAAAAAAATGACGCTTCACGCGGAAAACCAAGGAGCACGTCCATATATTTTACACTCTACGTTCTGCAAGGACCTAACCTCACACACCGCTATATAGGTCTCCCTGCCAAAATGACCTACTTGACCCCATCCAGCCTGGCCTTCGGTCAAAGCCGTTCCTTTTCCTCTCTGTGACCGACCAGTTCCACTCAGGAAGAGATCCCTCACCTATCTCCTCTATCCCCTTAGCCTTTTGTGCTGAATGTGACACAGTGCATCCTGCTGACCACCCACCAGACATTATTCTCAACCACCACCAATTATTCCACCAAGCTCCTTTAAAGTATCTCCTAACAGAAAAACACCAAAGGTTTCCAGTGACCCCCCCCCCCCCACAACACATCAAGTCTCTCCATTTTATTTTCTCCATTTTCTCCATTTTTCATTTGCTCAGTTATATGAACACATGACTTTTTTATGACTGCAATACAAACCAACAACATATCTATTTAGTCTTCTGAGACTAAAGCTACAGTTTATAGCATGCCTTTATTCTTACTGGAGAAAACCGAAAACCCGACTTCAGGATTTGTCGATTCCCCAAATCTTCCTGAATTTCTCCAATCAGAATTCAGGCTTGACCACAGGATTTTTTAAGTCTGCTTTCTGGATTCCCCCCTGGAGTAACAATTTTCATATGCATCAGGAAGCTAACTGCTTTTGCATGTTGAGAGTTTGACTATTAACATGGACCCACATTGTGTGGTGATATAATTGCTTAGCTATTTTCTAGTGTTACATTTTCAGCATTAAATCTGCAGGCTGTCTGTAGAGTCAGCTAAAATATAACATGGCTAATAAGTCAGATGTAAAAATCTGTGCAGTGCTAATCTATGATCAGAGACAGCCCTTGTGGTTTTGAGTCTCGGACCTGATACTGAGGATACCAACCAGCATATTTCCCCTGTCCCGTGACCAGCAATATGGCATTCTGTTCACACAAAGTTTGCTTTACAAGTTTTCCAGGTTACTATACTATCAGAACTATAACTACATTTTAAAACTATAACAAAGGTCCAATGGAAAACAAAATTCAACAAAAATATACCTGCACTTGGGAGCCAGACTCTGGTTTTCAAACATTTTAACACAGACATTTGAAAATTATTAAACACATTCAACAGATGCATAAAATGCAAAGCCCTGCATCAACAATAAACTGTAGATTACTTTGTAAGTTACCTATTGCAAACATCAGAAACATCTTTACTGCAGTGGTTAACTAAATCTCAGCTTTTTGACTATACAGAGTTATTAATCACTACTACAAGAAATACTTGGATTAATCAACGTGAGGCATGTGGCAACAACTCTGCAAACATAGTTTGGGGTTTAAAAATACAGATTATTTTGTCAGAACAATAAGAAATTGCTCCTACCTTTGCTGCTGACAGCTTCCACTCTTCTGGGAGGACTTTCTAATAGGATTTGCTGCCATTCAGTCATAACAGCATTAATGAAGTCGGATATTAATGTTGTGCTGTCTGTCTGCGTGGCCTATTACATGACAACAGGACTCAGAACTTATTGTTTCTAGACGTTTCCACTTCTAATAATCACTTCACTCGCAGTTGACCAGGGAAGAAAGTCGATGTAATTAATTGCGGGAAAGCTGGCATCTTATGACGACGCCACATTGAGTCACTGACCTCTTCAGAATGACCAGTTTCGCCACCAGTGTTGGTTGCGGGAGACTCGATGACTGTAGAGATGTCGAATATCTATCTATTCTTTCATATTCGGAAAAAGGTTTGGGAGCCACCAGACTAACGAGTAACGAGACGAAACTGACGAATAGTTAGGCGGCGGGGATTCCTCCGTAACGACGATATTCGACGTCGCTATGGCTGCGCGTGTAACTCCACGCTTTATTGCCTCTAGTGTATATTGTAGCTGTATCCGAGTCCTCTATTGCCTCTAGTGTATATTGTAGCCGTATCCGAGTCCTCTATTGCCTCTAGTGTATATTGTAGCCGTATCCGAGTCCTCTATTGCCTCTAGTGTATATTGTA
>JAACJT020000034.1:9169551-9202025 GCA_009936485.2 Gymnarchus niloticus
GCCGTATCCGAGTCCTTTATGGCCAACGGCCCCAAAATAATTGTTAAAATGATTCATTAACAGTGTTTTAAATTATTATCTATAGTTATACCGTTAAAGTATCCAGTATGTCGTTATTAGTATCAGCAACATGCCAAATGAATGCTTGGCCTAAAATTGACAAACATTTCATTAAAAAAAAAAAAAAAAGGCCCATACAAGACCTTATAGTTTTGAGGAATGAGCTGGATGAATGACCCCGCTTAAAGGCTACATTAATCAAATCCCGACATCTTCGCCTACCTAATAAAACATCCAGCTAATACAGTAACCGTAGATGTGGACCACAGTTAATAAGTCCGTACCTTGCCCCTAACTCCAAGTTTAAATTGTTAGCTAGGCAAGCAGATTATCCAGCTGGTTAAAAGGAGAAAGTAGTAAACGGTGGTTTTCAAGCTGGGCGGCTGAAGTTGATGCAGAAATATCTCAAACCTACCTCACAGTATGGGTCTTGCGGGTTTATCTTCAATTAAATCGTAAAGTAGTATTTTATTACATATTCAGCCCACCAGGAATTCGCACAGCAAGAAGTATATATTCTCCCTGCTGTTCACAAAACTATGTACATAAAATTTTCCTTGATTAATATGTCTTGGGGAGCACAAATCTTTACTATATCAGGTATTTTAAAATGCTTGCTTTGTCTTACTCAACTTATTTATTACACAAATACAAGCATTAAAATAATATGTAACAGCAATACTGTTCAAAAGTTACCACTATAGATGGATGGTGGTATGTTTTAAGGAGCAACATGCATACATCTAACATTTATTCTTTTTCAAATCTTAGATTCCAAAAACATATGCCAGGATTTGTATTTTTAAGTGAAGTGATGACCGTTTCACCCCATCGTACTGCATTTGTTGTTTTTAAGTGTGAAGAACACGGGATGCAAAACACAATTGATATCCAGGCCTCCGGATATCAGTATTAACTTGAAAGGGAACAATGCCTGGGCAAATAAGAACTGACAGGCATGTGATTCAGGTCCCAAAGAAACTCAAGTTTATGACATTGTAAATCGCAATAGTGCCATTCAACTACAAATTCAAATGTGAGATGTCATCTCGACCCCATTCTGATATGACAGCTAGCAAGCAGCTTTTAAAGACTAAAACTCCAGTGCTAAAGGAACAAAAAGTGTGACCTGTTGCTTTGTTCAGTTGCCCCTCCTTCTCATTTCCTACCCAACTTAACAATAGTCTGTCACCTCTTATTTTCTTGGATGAAATATCATATTATAAGCTGTTAGACTGGTTTTCTCTTTCATCGGGTAAGTGAACTAGGCCGTGATTTGCAGCAGATGCCTCAACAGCTTCTCCAAACGTTACACAATGGGGCATAAAAACATAAAATATCACAGTATGCTCATAGCAGTATTCGCTAATGAACACCATAAAGAGAAGCTCCACAGGGTGGGAAACTGTCCGGTAGCGTTCTGCAACTTAAAACGCACATTAAAAATGCACACCGCGTGCCGGTGAGTCACGGGTCTACACGAAAATTAAAAAAATAACTGAGAAGATCGCCATCTACTGGTGAGGAATTTTAAAGCAAAGTTACCCTTAAAATGGGTTTGAGAAAAACCACCCCGAGGAATCTAATCAAGCACCAGGTACTGACAACCCAAACCATGCCAAGCTCAAGATCAGACCAAGAAAATGGACAAGATCTTGAAAATAACTTAAGAGGGACAGCAATCACGATTACATCTGTCCCTCACGCAAACGCACACCCAAACTACCTTGTAAGCCCCACACCAATTAAAAAGCTATAGTAGGTTAATGCAATGTACCTGGGCATCCACCTGATGTTTAACTTTACAGAGATCGTGCTGGGTTGCGTATTTGCCCATCCGCCATCAGGGAAACTATAAAGCGATGAAAATGATAAATCCTCATGCAGTGACTCAGTAACTCACTTAGGCCTATGTGTTCTAGCAGTTTCTCCCTGAGAATGAAAGCAAAGGAAAGTGAATATGACATATTTAAAAGAAATATACCGAAAAAAATAAATAGGTAAAGCAGTTGTCCAGAATACAAGACAAAGTTAACGTATTATTTTAAACCATTTTCCAGCGTCCATAATGTGAGCTGCACAACGGCCACGAACAAGTTTTATCTTGCTAGGTGTATAGAACAAGTTCAACACAAGAGGGCAGTGTATGGCTGTTCAAGGTAACAAGCAGCTCGAACATCCGATATGTATAGAACGAGGTTTGTCAATTGCTTCGTATTTTTATTTATTTATTCTATTTGTCTTAATACAAAGACATAATTACAGGATTAATACTAAGTTTTTTATGTCGGCATGATGCACAACTGACTCATACTTATTACGTATAGCCTAACTCAGTCCACATTGCCCCTATTAATCTTTTTTAAATAAGAAAGTAAATTAAAATTAAATTAAAAGTCATTTTCTACAATGAAACAGAAACAACCAAATTCTGATATCCTCCAATAGAATAAAAAGTTTCTTTTAAGAGCTCTGTATTACCTCTTCCTCCGGGCCAAAAATTTTAGTCATTAGCAGCATCAATTAATATGTCTAAACTACAAGAAGTGTCTCATTCTTCTGAGCAGCAGTCGATGTGGTTTCTTAATTGTTGAATATTAATCCCAGATCATTTAGTAAACTGCTACTTACAAATCAGTTACTGACCTGCATCACTCTCTCATAGAAGAATGAAAAAGACTAAATTTTTTGCCATCTATCACAGAATTAAAAAAAAAAAGTTATTTAGAGAGTACATGCAATATAAAAGAAATAGATGTGGTTATTGAAGAGGTTGTTAGTGCCATTTAGAATTTGATAGGTCGGTCTGTGAACATGTGATATGGAAAGTGTTTATTCTGAGCATACAGGTTTTCACAGCTCAGATTTATTGAGTACATGGCCTAGATTGATGCTAACAGGTAACTTGGAAAAGCTGGTTATAAAAACTCCCTTACCTGGCTGGACAGTTAACATTTTTGGATACTGAAACACATGTTTAAAACAGATTGGCTGCAATAAATGGAGTGGTTAGTTGGCAATGTAGCCTTGCACCTCCAGGGTTGGGGGTTCAAATCCCACCTCTGCCCTGTGTGCATGTTCTCCCAGTGCTTCATGGGTTTTCTCCAGGTACTCTGGTTGCCTCCCACAGCTCAAAGACATATGGTTTAAGCTGGTTGATGTTTCTAAATTGCTAGTAGTGTATAAGTGCATGTGTGACTGTGCCCTGCAATTGGTTGGCTCACCTGTCCAAGGAGTCCCCCGCTTTGTACCCTAAGCTACCTGGGATAGGCTCCGGGCCCTCCACAACTCTGCATAAGATAAAGCAGTTTTGAAAATGGATGGATGGCTGCAAAAAAATAGGCATATGGCAGGTTGATATAATGTTTTTTTTTATTATATATTTTCATAGTTAACCCGTTTCTCGACACTTCAAAATACTTAAATTATTTTGCTTGTAATTTAAACTTAGCTCACTGAGGACATCTAGTGGTTTCAGTTGCATCTTTAGTTCTCCTACTGTGCCACTATTCAAAGACTTGTTTAGAAATCATTCAGTCGAGGGTGTACCCCTACCTTGCCTCTCTGTGCTTCCTGGGATAGGCTCCACAGCCCCTGCAATCCTGTTCACAATAAGCAGTTGGAAGATGAATGGGGTTGGATTGCTTAGCTAACTGGTGTAAATGTGTTCTGGTGGAATAATCCATCCATCTATCTTCTAACCGTTTGTCCGGGTCATGGACATGGTGGCGGAGGGGTCTATCCTAAACAGTACTGGGCGTAAGTCTGTGGCGTGTGCCTGAAGAAATGTCAGTCCGTCGTAGGAAATGGTGTAAAAATTCATACCATAAAATGTAAACGTTCCAGTGTTAGCTATGCTCTATAACTTTACTACACCTAGTGTAACCAAAAGCTACATCAACACAAAAAAATAGGTTTCAGTACGTCAGTTACGCAGTGTGAGATTAAGCTCCCACATGTAACAGATATCTAAAAAGCCTTATAAATCTTTATCAGTTGATTATCTTGTCTTTTAAGAAGACAGTAACATCAGGGCCATGGAAGCAAATGTAACATTGATGAGACGAGAATGTTTTCCACAAGGGAAAAAAAAACAGGAAAGAAAGGTATGATTTCCCAGATACATGGGATGAGGTAATTGCCAGCACCAAGCATTGTTTCAGCTTTTTGTTATTTTGGCTCATTCACTCTATGGAAAATAGTTTCAGAAAAAAACAAAATCTATCAAACAACATAAAATTAGCCATTCTGGAATGAAAACAATTTAGAGTCCTTTTCATCCGCTGTCACAACATTGTAAGGCTGTGTTAATTCTTCGTCTACAGCATCTAGTACAAACCAGAGACTTTCACGCAACATGAGCTGTTTTTTTTGCCCCCCCCCCTCTCCATCAAAAACCTCAAGAGCAGGCCACACCACACGGTCATAAATCCACAAACGCTCGCCAACAGCCTCACCAGAGAAATGAGAGCAGACAAGCAACAGAGATGGACCTTAATGAAGACCTCAATGGAGCTGGACACAACTCAGGTGTGTGGGATTCAGTGTTTGCAACCCATGACGGGAAGAGTCACTTGCATGGGATGTAAGGGGAGAGGACAGCACGGTGGGTGAAGGGTGGGGATTCAACGAGGCCGGACCACCAGGGATATTCCCGACCATGAGCATGACAGCACTGGCGGCAGGGAGCCGTCTCCGTGATGAGGAACAGACCACCCTCCCCACGAGTCCCAGCCACAGCAGACCATGGTGATCCGCTGGTGATTTAACATCCACTCACTGCTTCACTTTGCTTATTCCGCATTTCTGCAATGACATGCCATACGTTTGCTTCACACAAATCAGTGTGAAACCTATTAACTGGACAAGTTACCCATTTTCAAGGAAGGGTGGTGGGGGTGAACTTATTCCTAAGCATAAAAAACTGAGAGTCTAAAATGCAGAGGAGATATTTCCCAAGGTTCATTGCGAAGTTTACTCCCTTAGGAAGCAGAATTGGAGTATGAAGTTAGACCCTATACTAGGGATTCACTTGGGACAATATACTGTAACTATTGAATATAATATGTGGACTTTTCAAGAGGAATCTAATTAACGGCCAGGGCGTGTTCAGCTTGAGAATGTTCAGGCACGGGAAGTTCCAGCTTGAAGCCTTTGTTAATCTGTTTCAGATACAGCCACAAAGGCATGGCTCTAAAAAACCTGCACCTTACACTTCCTTTCAGCTTTCACAGCCCTGCCAGGCCTCGGCAACGAGCATCTAACTGGCCTTCACCTGGCCTGACTGAGCCAATGAGGTTATGCCCAGAGGCAGCAAAGGGGCAGGGCCTGGCTGGCTTCCTGCCTCCAATGCAGGCACATTTTTTAGCTCTGGGCTTGGAAACATTTTGTTATAGCTAGGCAACCTGTACCACGCCTTAAAGCTTTTGGTATTGCAACCAAATACACTGAAATGTACCAAAAATTCAAACAGAAGAATAATTAAATCAATTTGACATGTTACATATGAGATGATGAGATGAATTCACGGGTAGTCTGCAAGTTGACATGCTGGCCGAAGCACCCGTGAAGACCTAAAAGAAGAAAAATTACAAAATAGCAAAAAATCTGTCCACATACAGCACTTGTACAACTACTTTAAATAGACATTTTATGTATACATGCATATGTCTAATAACGATAGGATGAGACTGGTTGATTCATTTGAGAAACAAAAGGGCCTGCATTCTGGAGATTCATCAGCTCAGGAGTGTGTGTGCATGTGTGTGTGTGTCCAATACACAGAAAACCAGGCAAATGCCTTCATACAGAAGCCTGAGTGAGACACCCCAGTGTGTGACATTACCATCTGTAAGCATTCGCCAGTGCGTGACAATCTCTCGTCCTTCAAAGCTGCTTAATTGTAAAACTTTTCTCCAGGCATTAACACCTATTATATATGAGGGGGCTACGGACAAATAACCCCTAAACGCCATGCATACATCCACCGTAATGTCTCCCACTCTCCTGTCTTCATTTATGAGTGACCAGCCTGTGGTGGTCCGAGCAATCAGACCAGGAGCTGTATCTGATATTGCGAGGACACATGCCACTGCAGTTATAAAGGCACGGAATGATAAACAGGGACCTTCTATTGGCCTTAGGACTAGAATTAGTCAGCCTAGATATCTCCTACCTACTGTCTATCCAGATGCATCTACTATCCACCGAAACCAATGTACTGTCTGTCTAAATCAGATTTCAACCCCCTGCCCAATCAGTCCATATTTTGTTTCATCACTTACACGCCTCATTTTACTATCCAGCTATGTATAAAGCCCTTGATTACCAGCCTCAGACATGCAGGTAATGGACTCCAATATAAACTTGGACTGGCTTGGGAAGGGCTGAGAACTGGACTGAAGACCAGTGGATTAGATCATCCTATGCCTACAGATAAGAGATGCTCATTCTAGGTCATAGCCACAGGGGACGGACAAAATAATGGAAACACCAAATGAAAGATGACTTTAACTTTGACGTAACCGAATCACAATTACAAATGTTGCTACAAAGGTGAGTCATATTGGGCCGAATGCCAATTCACCGTATATGTCGTCTGAATATGAACTGCTTGACATCAGAGTTTTCATAGGAACACGGGGCGACTTCAGCTTCCAATCAAGCCTAAGAATTGGGGGCCAAATTGGCCATAAAATCTACAAAATTATTTAATATGTCATAAGGAATGGTCTCAGAACCCCTGGCAGTGTTTTCCAAACATGCATGAAGTGTGTCAGAAAAAAAGCTGTTTTGGTCTGACAGGTCATCTTTCACGCTTTTTCAAACATGTGTATGGGTTAACATCTGGAGAAAGCCAAACAATGCCTTCAACGCATAATCTCCATTGCCAACTATTAATCATGGGGAGGACCCAAAACTGTATGGGCATCTAATTAAAATCCAATGATTCTTCTCCAGCCAAGGAATATGAGGCCATTCAGCACCTTTATGTGGAGCTCTGGCAGGGGTGATATAAATGGGTTTGAAACCCTGATTGATTCAGGAGACCCAGTCAAATATTGTAGTCTGGGGCCCCGGCACATGCTGACAAGGTGAGCTCTTGTTAGGGGGCCGTGATTTCTAGCCTTGCCCCTGAGGTCTGAACCTCAGAGTGCGAAGCAGATTTCCACGTTCTTCATACTTCTGAGTACTGCAGACCTTTCTTCTTGAAGAGTGGTCCAACATCCCACTATTCACAGTTCAAGACTTGTACGACAGCATTCCAAGAAGGACTGAAACTGTTCCGTAAGCAAAGGGTGGTTTTGCTCCTTATTAGGTCCTTGATACTAATATATTGTTAGATGTCTCTGTAATTTTGTCCACCCCCTGTATGGTTACCTTTAGTTTTTTTTTTTTTTTTTTTAATCTTTTTAATTTTCTTAACCATGCTATTACCCAACTTAAATAGCATATAATGTTACCTACGTATAGGGTTATGTATTTACTGAGGCAATTCATTTTAAATGCCTTACTCAAAAGGACAACAATGGGTAATTTTCTCCTCTCTCCTCATGGCAAAATGAATTTCCTTCCTTCTTCATTTCACCAAAAAATAAAAGGCCACCATTTCAGATCCAGAATTCAAAAGCACTGTCCCCAGGCCACGTATACCTTCATACGTATTTATATGCACTTGTTCCTGTGTGTATGTGAGTGTACGCATGTGTTTGGGTGTGTGTGTGCAATTAACTTCATCAATAATACATGGCCCATCAATCTTTCCTTCTCTTGTCCCAACAACTTCCTGTCTGAAGGTAAGAGCCACAGCTCAGGAAGTGAGTGGTGTGGCTCAGGGGAAACAGGAGATGGACGACAGCTCCTCGCACTGGAATTCAAAACCTTCGCGACCCAGGCGTCTTGGAAATAACGCCTGTTGAAACTCACCCGGGGCTCGGTACGAAAGAAAGAAATGATTTTTTTTTCTGCATCATATTAAATATTAAAACCCAGCATGAAACGAAATCTTTAAAAAGTGGACTTATAACAAAAAGGATTGTTTCTCTTGCATTAGACCCAATTGTCACTATTTTTTTCTTTTACCACGGTGTTTCATGTGCAACATTACACCACGTCTCATCATACTGGCAAACATTAAGACAGATCCACCATGAGCCAGACAACCACAATAAATATCATTTAATAGTAATAATATAATGGTATCTTTTCATGGTTTGCAAATCACAGTTCCCTGTAGCAGTTCTCACAATCCAAGTGATTTTAACTAATTGCCCTATATGGGCTTATATGGCCGCTTAAAGTCACTTAAACTAAGACATTGAAAGGAGGTGGGCACGTACACACAACAAACAAACATTACATGGTGAGTTAACGCTAAAAGCCATGAAGAGGGCCCCAAACCAGTCTGTAAGTCAATGGATAAGTGTTTTTTTTTTTTCCGCCAAGGGTTGTGAGGTGAGTATGCTGACTGTTATCTTCAGCAGACCTTCCAAGGGTCTTTGTGTTGTCATTGTATCTCACCGCGTGTTTGAGAGTCAGTAAGCGTGCCTTTCATCTATACAGATTCTCAACATGCGTGACAAACAGTAAGATAATAGTAGCTTCCCAAAAAGGACTGAAAATATGTTTATTTACTATTCCTTATGCTTTATATTTTTTTGTAAAAATAAAATACAGAAGTACCTACATCTTTAGTATGTGATCTTAACTTTTGTTGGTGTGAGGAAGAGAATCATTTGTTGGATTAAAATAAGACTTTGATGGGAAGTCCCCACAAGGATGGGATGCTGTTTGTGTGTGTGTGTGTGTGTGTGTGTGTGTGTGTGTGTGTGTGTGTGTGCACACGCGTGTTCCCTTACACTTCTTATTTTGTTCCAATAGAAAGACTAGATAAAATTGACTATTGTTTAAAACAAAACGTATGAATCTATTCTATAACCCTAACTAGTAAGTATAAAAGTTAACTCGGTAAAGGAATATCTTTGCTGTCCAGAACATATCAGTCATGTACATCTATCAATCATGAATTCCCCTGTACTACGCATAATACCTTTCTGTCAGAATCTGTACCTGTTGGGCACTATGCAGGTGGGACTGAGGGGCCCACGCTCTTTAAGGCCATCTTTGGCGCTTTATGGTAGTTATGTGGGCTGTCAGCGGAGAAAAAGAAAACACACCATCAGGTGTATTTCGAAAATTGCCTACGTATGGGATTACGCTGCAAAGGGAAGATTTCCGATCGAGAAGTCCTTCTTTCTCAAAGATCGCAATCTCAAATAACACTTTGATGAAGATCTCTGGTGACAAATTGGTCAGGCAAAGGAGCTTTTTGGCATACCTCAATAGAGTTTAAACCTCGACTCTCCTTTCAGCAGCTATCAGCTGCCTATGTTCCTTTATGATTAATTAGGGTATTTTGTGGCGATCGTTACTTAACTTGCTTCTTGTGTTACGGTGACGGGACAAATGGTTGGATTAAGTAAGGAGGATCCTCTATCAGACTAGAGGAGCCGCTGGACCTCTGGGTGAGTTGCGTCGGCCCTGCGCTCTGAGCGTTTCACACAACACGGAGGCGCAATTAAGTCATTAAGTCATCAAACTGGGCACTTTTAAGTCCCCCAGGTTCTGCGTCGGCCCACTTCTGAGCTTCCCTGCACCGCGAGGGCTGCCAGTGAAAGAAAAGCCCTTCAGTTTTTTGTTACACCTCGGCGGTTTAGCATGTACGCCTTCTGTGATAATTTCTCTGGAGCGATGCGCTATTAATTTCGGTCCCTGCCAAAATAAACACTAAAGAACACACATTAATTATTGATTGTTGACATCATCTTTTTTTTTTTTTTTCTGACAGCGTATCAGCTATCCAGTAGTATCCATATACAAAAAATCTGCAAGAAAACCATACCTTGTGCTAAGTAACATTTAAATGTGTATTGTGCATAACAAAAAACTGAAATACGTTACACATTATATATACTACAGAGAATAACATTGTATACCTCATTATTGTATACATCCCTATTTTTTTTATCATTATCATATTACAATTATATATATACCAATGATAGGAGTGCATAGCGGACTTGAAGCTGAAAATATATTGATAACAATCATCCTTTTTCATATGAACTCTGTGAGTTAAAGCTGGTATCTTCTAAATATTCTGATAAAGCCTTTAAATAAACAGTATTGACAAGCATTCATGGAATACATTCAACAAATATGTTATGTATATATAGCCACCATCCCTGCAAGCCTGACTAGGATTAGCAGTGAGAACTTGGATAGATGATGGATTGATGGATGGATAGATATTGCTATCTTACATCGACGTAACTGAGCAACCATTTGAGTCAGTTACATTCTCTTTCTTAATTGTTAAAATTGTCTCACTTTAAAACACATTACCAATTTCCGGACACCATAGTTACGGACCTTTTAACAAAACCTGACCATTCTCATTGAGAGATGCAGTGGGGGAGATTCACTCGGATACTTCTACAAATAAACGACCGGTATTGTCTTTGTGGAAAATGTGTATGGACACAACTTTGAAATACGCAGTAGTCAGTACCCTTTAAAATATTTGCAAGAACTATTTGCAAAAAAAGAGGTTTTAGAAAACTTGATTTTGCGTTTTATTCGTTATTTAAAGAATGTCTTTCTGGATCAATAAAGTTCTACTAAAGTTCTGTCAGATCTTATTTAACAGAAGGCAGATTCATAAAAGGCGTATTTTCTATGTTTTAAAAAAGTAAACATAGTAATCGTGCGTATACAATGACCAATAAAATGAATTGTTACAATGACCAATAAACGGAAAACAAGAATATAATACAGCGGAAAGGAAAATGCCACAGTCTGCGATTTTACTATTCAAATGTCGTTTATTCTTAAATTACAATAAATAAAATACATTCACAATTTACTAATTGCAACATTTTACCGTAAAAAGTGGGCTATTAAATAGTTATTTACATCAACAACAATAGGGAAAACATCTCCGCAAAAACTGAGCACCGCTAATGCGGATTAAACTCTCCAGGCTTCTCTTGTTTATTGGGCCACATACGTCACTTACGCAACTGTACGCTACTGCAAATTATCAGCGAGAATTTCTATATTTTCTGAATTAAAGGATGCTGTCACCTGACACGTGTCACCTCAGCTTCTAATGAGTTCCGTTTTGAATGAATTCAGCATTAATATGTTGTAAACAAGAAATAAAACACAACTGCCTCAACGCGCAGTCAAAAAAAAAAAAGCTAAAATAACCCAACTCGTAATTTACAAAAATCTTTTCAGTTATACCGCTACAGAAAGGAAAATAAAATAAATAAATTGTGTTTTTCACGATTTCAAATTTCATACCGCAGATGTTATGCTTAGTGTTCTTAAATCGTTTTTTTAATTTTAACTGTATTACTCAAAAACAAAAAGAAAAGCAGGATACAAATGCAATAAGAAACAAAATAATAAAAGAAGTATCTATCATGGTATGATACAAAAAGGCATTTGCTACAACGTGTGTACGAAATAACAACAACAATGACGACATAATAATAATAGTAACAACAACAATAACAACAAAATGAAGAGGTCTCCTTCAGGGCTATTAACATTCAAGGCTGCAATGCATCTTCGGTTCCTGAGAACCTCGTATGGAGTTTATAAAACTCCACCGTATTCTCTATTGTTTTAAATGTTTCTCTCTTGTAATTCACAATATCGTCGTAACTGCTAGTTTTGCAAACCTAATTAAACTTCCCAAACATTTGCTTGCGTTCCTCGCTTCAATAATTAAATAACCAAATAAAAATGAAAAATGTATTCCAATGAATAAAACAATGAATACAACAACAATAGCAACAACGACAATAATAATAATAATAATAATAATAATAAACACCTGTTCCCGTTGGTTGGTTGCTGTTGGGTGAAATGACACGAAGGATCACCAGGAGATACGGGAGCGGTAAATGCAGGACTTTTGAGCCCTCACACTGTGCAGTAATCCCTTGGAGACATTTGGCTCATTATGGTAGGATAAAGCCATTTTCCTGTACCGTTCTTCTTCGTCTCGGTCTCAGCCAAGCATTGCGGCCTGGCGCCGCGGCCTCTTCACATCCACGACGTCAGGTGTAATGTTACTGTTTGTTGTGGCCTGTGTACACTAATAGTTTGTTGGACGTCTGTGTCGATGTAAACCAGCAGAACATACACCTTGCGTGGCCGGGTCAGCCAACCGTGAGGACCTGTATACTACTTTAGAACTTTTGTTTCAATAAACACTAAACAAAAGGATGTATTCTTTGTGAGCTAAATTTAACGCTTCTGTTGGTATCAACTGGCAGGTTAAATTTAGGTCGCAGTAATGGGGACCTAATTTACCTAGCCAGAAGAATCGTGAAAGACAGTTAGGGAGAGTACAGAAATCAACAAAAAATTTCTCGTCCTTGGATGAGTATAACTGAAGAAATTATTTACTTGAACACAGACAATTTAAAACTCGTTAAATCATTAGAAGTGGAAAAATACGGCAGAATCTATTAAATGGCACCCAAATACGCTTTTCTGCATCAATTCACCTTAGTTATTAAAGGCCTTGTGCTTTTTGCAGATGTGTGTTGTAATGGAAGTGTCTCTTTAACTTCCATAGAGCAAAATGATTATAATAATCAGATTTGTGGTTACCATTATTATGCTTAGCGATGACGTTACATGGTGTATTCCGCGGTGAACTAAAATTAAATTAAATTAATCTTGTGATTTTTTTAAAGAAAACTTTACACAAACAAGCGTATATATCGCACATATAAAGAACTGATGAAATGCATATTTAATGAGTGAGAGAAAAAGTTTTACCTAACTAGATAAAATTTGAGAGAAACGGGTGAAGACAAATCGAAGAAACTGAGGCGATGTCGCTGTCTGTGGGGTCGCCAGTACAAAACACACATTACGGGGAAAAAAAACAATACTAAAATGCATTCTGAAAATGTAATCCATTTATTGGCGGACAGTAGGCTGCCTGCTGTGGTGAACTTCTTGGTCTGACTGAATTCAGTTTTACCTTACCCCTTCCATCGGCTTTCTGCTGTGAATACGCGATATTGAGGGAAACGCGTCCTTGATTGCGTGTAACCGAAGTCTTCAATTCCCTTCCTATATTCCTCGGTCCTTAACAGTTTGACTCGTTCTCTTATAGCGCTACCAACTATCAGTATAAGACCTATCGATAAGCAAAACAAACACGGATCAAATGGACTCTGGAGAAACCCCGTAAGGGGCTAATGGCCTCTGAAACGGGTAAAGAGCAATGAGAGCTGGAAGAGGTGCTGTGAAACGACCTGGGTAATGTCCAGAGCCCCAAACATATCACCGCCAGTTAATGGGGAGAATACATCACTCCCATGTACTTATTAAATATTACATTCGAATTAGAAAACTCTTATTTCAATATTTGTAAAGTCGCTTACTTTATTTTCCTTGAGCTTTCATCTCTGGTTATTTTCCAAAGTTCATAATTATTATATCTGCGTCGGGGGAGTATAATTTGAGTATCATGGTTAGAGACTTGATTACGACGAGGAAATACAGTACTGTGCAAAAGTCTTAAGGCAGTTCAAGAAAATGTTTAAGGCCATTTATTTGGGCAGTAATTGTATTTTTGCTCAGGCAAAAAAAAAAAAAAATACAATTTAACATTACAATATATTTGAATAAATAGTAATAGAAAAAGTGGTAAAAATGATTTCCCCAGTTCTGTAAAATATTATTGATATCTGGTTGGATGGCTCGAAAAACATAACTTTCGTTCCCAAACCTCTCCTTGAAAGAACCTCAGCCATTCCATGTATTTCTTCATTTTCACCACCAGCTTAGTTAACTTGTGTACTTAACTAGCTAATTCACATTACGAGGTCTTAATTAGCCTGACAAGGTGCACTCCTAGTTGATCTCTTTAAGTACGTGACTATGTTGGATAATAACTGTATGTTCTGGGGTGAAATGAAGAGATGTTTAGACATATGGAAACTGACACACTGTGACCAACCTGAAGTCGTTGTTTTACACCAGCGTGAACGTGATTTAAACATAATCTTCATTGCCTGCCTAAGACTTTTGCACAGTACAGTATCACCACGCCTTTATGGAGAGGTCAAAAGGCATGTACCCCTACAATCAGCTTCTGATATGAGCACGACACCCCCGCCATTACGTGTAAAAATCAAGGTTTCAAATCGGAACAAAGCCCACACACACATCTTCATTTGGTCATATATATAAATACAAGAGGACTGGAGCGCGTTCCTGAATCACAGTGCTTCTGCATTCCAATCCGTCCGTCATGAGATAGAAGTGGGTGTGGTTATAACAAATGCCACATTTAAGGGTGCCGAATACCACGTGCTCATTACACGGCTAATGGCTGTTGGAGGAAGTGCTAAATTCTAAAAGGTAAACTCCCAATCAGCGCTCATGTTGTGTAGTTGTTCATAAACCATTTGAGCGGTCATTGCACCAAGTCACTTGTCAGAATAACTAAGGTCTTGATGCTGCTTTAAATCACTTATAGACACGCATTATATTTTTCTTGAGAAATCTCTCCGGTGGCTGCCAGTGATGCTTCCGAGTCCTATGACTTCTACGCCGTTCTCTGTTAAGGACATTCTAAAGTTGGAGCAACAGCACTCCCACCACGCATTCCATCAGCAAGGATTTTTCCTTCCAGAGCAGGATGTTCCACCCATTCAATCTGCGCAGTGCATGCAGCAAAGCCTGGATGTGCTATACAGTCCGGAGAAGCCGCCGTGCACGGCGGGAGGACAAGCAAAATTCCCCGTAAAGTCGGACAGCTTTGACATCTTAAGGGGGACGTGCAGTTCCCCGCTTGAAGAGAGCGATCCAAGCGAAGACCCAGGTGAGCAAAGATCATCGTCGCGCGTGTCTGCTCGCGTGCCTGTGCGTCGTAGCAATATTGCCAAGGAAACTGTAGAAACTATTTACATTTCTTCATAAACAATCAGTGTATATTGTGCACACTTCTGTGATTTACTGTTGAACTTGTGATTTTAATTGCTACCATCAAATGAATAAACTTTCAAATGCACTCGCAGCAAAACATCTGTTAACACTTATGTAACATGTAACATGCACAAGCGTTACATGGATCTTCATGAAGTAGCCCGTATTGTGAGTTTCGACAATACGCAAATGCAACCTACAAGATTGGCACGTGAAACGAGTATTTAAATTATACATGCCTTCACGACATGGTTATTTAATAGCCCAATCTAAGCTTTAAATGGCATTGACGTATAATGTAAACACCAAGTTATTGTAGAGTGAATATTTTACTCAAATGATTATCAGTGTTTCGGTTTCAAGCAAAACAATCAAATTAAGCTTTGTAAAATGATACGCATAGTTTTTTTATGAAATATTAAATCCTTCCAGTAGTTCTTCCTATATAGATATTCAGTTGTTTTTATTTTAAAATATTCGACTGAAATATAAGCCCTCCAGTGTATCAGTCTCGATATGATTTTTATACATGTCATTTTGATCGTTATTCTCGAATTTATCAACGGGTAAGCGAATTCATAATTTTATTTGAGGCCTTGCAGCATATGAATCACCCTGTTGTGCTTGGTAGGTCATAACGTTAACTGAATAATATTAAAATAAGTGAATCTCATGAAATTTTTCATTTTTTAATATCAGGGAACTGCGTCCATGGCGAATCACCGGATTGCAACAAGAAAAGCGGCGACATTTTCTCAGAGCGACCGAAGCAGAGGCAGCGCAGAAAGCCTCGGGTCCTCTTTTCTCAGACGCAGGTGTTCGAGTTGGAGCGTCGCTTTAAACAGCAGCGTTACCTATCGGCACCAGAGCGCGATCACCTCGCAGGTGTCTTAAAACTCACATCAACCCAAGTAAAAATCTGGTTCCAAAACCGGAGATATAAGTGTAAGCGGCAGAGACAGGATAAGTCCCTTGAATTGGCTGGACATCCTCCCCCACCGCGAAGGGTGGCGGTGCCGGTGTTGGTGCGGGATGGCAAACCCTGCCTTACAGGATCCCAGACGTATACCCCCCCATACAATGTGACAGTTGGCACTTATCAGTACAACACCTACTATGGCGGCTACAGCAACAACCCGTACAGTTGCAGCTATCCAGGGGTGCCAGCTGGGCCCAGTGCCACACAAGCGAGCGGCCACATTGTGAACATGAATCTCGGCATGGGCACCGCGGATGGGACTCTGAGCCAACAGGGACACTTTCAGGCAACACTACAAGGAATTAGAGCGTGGTGAGAATTTAAAAATGGTGGAGCTCTCCTGCCTAAAGGGCCCTTAGAATGCACACGAAATACCACAGTAAAGCAGCAAAACACTTGATACCAATTTTACTGAGCTGTGTTTGTTCTGGATTCAACAGCCGTATCTAAAGAGTAAGAATATGAGGATGCACACGTTTATATATTTTTTTTGTAAAGTATGTTCATTTTCATTCAGTCTGTGATTTTATACTTTTGTATTTTAGCTAAGGAAGTGAAGAATAAAGGCGAATACGTTTTTTTACTGGAATTGTTTGTTTATTCATTCAAGATCTCTTAAACTGATTCCCTGCACAAAATCATTAAACAAGTTAGCCGTACTAATTTAAAACTCTGAAACACCATTTATGTCTTAGTAGGGAGCATACTCGGAATAAACATGCCAATGCAAAAGCAGAAACCATTTAAAACCATTTCAAATTGTGTTCAGTAAAATCATCGTGTACTCAAATTTAAACGATTTTTTTCATGCATAAACTTTTTTTGTCATTATGTCCATTTTAACTTGACGATTGCTGTTTTAACGGGGTTGTTTTTTCCGTATTTAGAGGTTACCGTAATCATATTAATAATAAGCGGCAACTTCCTTTTACATGAGACAATATTAGGATTAGAGGTGTATATTATTGAACACCCTAATAATCTCCCCAAATTATTTAACAAATGAAAAAGGAACCCTTTATAATTAATGAACAAGCTCCTTATCCTTTGTATATTATTGCAGATACATATGACACGACTATTGTGTAGGAAAAGTATATACATATCAAATGGTTAAAATTTCAGTGTTTCCTTTTAATTCATCATAGAAAAA
Source organism: Gymnarchus niloticus (assembly GCA_009936485.2). Lineage (NCBI taxonomy): Eukaryota > Metazoa > Chordata > Actinopteri > Osteoglossiformes > Gymnarchidae > Gymnarchus > Gymnarchus niloticus. The sequence goes on from JAACJT020000034.1 coordinate 9,186,768, forward strand.
AATCCCGTTTCACACACCATGTATAAATGTAAAACTATTACAAACGTTAAATTAGAACAATTATACAATACGGTGAAAAACATACAGCTAAAGTGTTAGCTATATTTAAATTTATTTAACCAAGAATATTGTATTGTAACCACTACCCTGGCTAGGATAAACGCTTAGATTAGACTGATTGATGGATAGATCTTGTATAAAGATAAAAGTTAATCTTTTTCCATTCTGGACTCATAATTCATCCATAAATAGCAATAAAACATTGGATAGTTGTGTAATGTATTTCAAACCTGCGTTGCGTGTTTATTTAATTATCGCCAAATTGTCTGTGCTCCGAATTAATGAAAGGCAAATAGCATAAGTTACTATAGGTATCGAATAAAATATTCTAAGAACGTATTGCTTTTGACTATAGTGTTTCTCATTATTCCCAAATTTTAATTAAAAAAATTGCATGCAGACTGCAGTCTAGTCATAAACGAAAGGTAAAATTGGTGAATCGCTATATATAATCCTCTTTTAGCTATAATACATTAATGGACAAATATTTTCCTGGTTCATCAGTGTGAAAAACAATTGATTAAACCAGTTCTTAAACCTTGCCACAATCTTAATGCTATCAAATGGGGAGGTCATTATTGTCTCACGCTCAAAACATTAGAACAATAGCAAAGACGCGCGATAAGGCTAGAGAACTTGCCCAGTCAAGGACCTCAGGTGACTGTAAATAAACCCGGAGACACATTGGCTCTGTTTCTCTACTAGCTTTCGATCAAACAAGGAAACATTACCAATCCGATTAATTCGCAATCGATCTGAGGGCGAGATACAGGCGCCACTTGAGCTCGCAGCTAAACAGTTTACGTTTAATTCAGATGTCACCCGCGTCTGCTTAGCTGGCAGAGTATTCAACACAGAACGCGTTACGTGTAGTAATTGGAAAGATACGCTGTTCCCTTTAATAAAAATGTATATAAAGCTGACGGTAGCGGGCTACTTATATAATAAAAGCAAAAAACAAGGCGTACAGAATTTTGACATACGGAATAGAATATTAAAATATAAATAGTTTAGGTTTTAAAGATCGTTCTCCTCTTCTTCAATAATTTCATTATTGCTATAATTATTCAGAATGACCCCAGTATTAATATTTGTTCTGCTATGATTGTTGTAATTTCCTAACAGTTTCATTCTCTTACGATGCTATGAATAGGAGCATACATGCGGGCGCCAGTATTATTTTGTAGAAGTTAATCCCAGCGTTGAAACTGGTGCTTAGCTATGGAGAATTATACACTTCAGTCGAAGCCTGTTATTGTAGTGCGCCTGACGCTGCACACTAAAACATACACACTCGATGAACCTGCTGCATGACACCGGATGTTTATTCTGAGTGTAGATTTTGGGCATCGAGTGAGTCAGGGCATCGAACCACGGTTTCTCCATTAAGTCGAAAGGACGTTTATCATTTCTGCATATTTATATATGTAATAACTTCAATAACGTTTACACTTTAAACAAAATATAAATATGGAGATACGTCATGAAGTCACCATCACAATCTTTGAAAAATAAATGTGACGGCAGAAAACGGGTGCGAGCATCATTAACTAACATAAAGCAAACTTTTAGTATGGAATATCAGCGTCATTTAACTTTCACATACAATATTTTCTGCTTTTGTGCATACAAACCACGATATATTTTATGTATCCTCGCGTTCGACTGAAATATAATCAAACAAGTAATAATTTACGAAATGGCCGCATCAATGAGACGTCTGCTTAGCAACACGCAACGCAAATGAAAAATAATACAAGGCATTTTATAGGCCTCAGATTCACGCAGCTGAACAACAATTAGAGCCTGAAGAGTTTATGCTTACTACTCCCATCAGTCTTGTTTTCTCACCATTGACCTGCCATGATTGCATTCTGAGCTCCACCAAAGTGCTGGAGAACATGTCCTAAGCATGCCCCCCGACATTTACATTAACAGGCATATGCTGGTCTACTACTTGGGCATCATTTTGAGGTGGGGGGTTACTTTGGAAACTGATTTTTGTTTGTAAGTAATACATCCGCAGTGCAGTATGAGAACTATGAGGTAAATTTCCCCTTCACTGCTCCCAGAGTGTGTCAGTGTCCGACCTCACATCTCATTCCTCCAAGGCTAACTGGACAAAGCCTTGGGTGATTGGGGGGGTCAGCAGGCAAAGCACAACAGAGCTTGAAGATAAGAGGGTGGCGTGGCTCTGAGCTCCGCTAGCGGCAGACAGAGTGGAGACCGGAGCCACTTGTGTGGATCAGATAAGCCGCGCGTGTGTCGGCAGCTTAGCTGCCGCGGCCTCCTCGCGGATGTGTGCCACAAGCCGACTCAGCAGGAAGGGATGGGATGACTCTGGCATTCTGCAGCCAAGGATGAGGCAAGGCAAGGGAGTTACCAAACCCCAGAAACAGCAGGGACTAAGCCCTTAATTGATGAAGGGATGAGCAGTCTTAAAATATTTCAGGAAAATTCCCTGTGTTTTTCTAAGAAATGTGTTTTTTTCTTCAGCAAAATTAATTGGATATTAATTACTTAAGTGGAGACCCGTTTTGAAAATAAGCTTTTTCATGAACATAAACTTTATATATAATTTGCCCATGTAACATAATTAGGCTATATAACTTAAGCAAGCAACACCAACCTGCTACTGACTTTCCATATTTACTCCAGCATGACATTTTGGAAAAAAAAGCAATCAAGTTAGTACTGATGTGCAAGTTAGGGTCGGGTAAGCAATGAGTAATGATTTTGTGTGAGTATAGGCTGTTCAGCTGCTTATATTAAACAAGCTGTAACTGGATGAAAACAAATATCCAGAACGTTTGGGGCTATGGTCAAGACACTCGGGGTTAGATCCCAGTAAACCGGGACCTCAACAAGCCCCTGAGGAGAGGCCTGAAGAGGAATGAGCCTTACTGGGGCTGGGATTACGCGTATGCTTCAATCTGCGCCAATAACAAGAGAGGCATATAGAGACGCACCTGCGCGCCCCAGAGTCATAAAATGCTTGTGCAAAAGAAGTGTGCCGTCAGTGGTAATTTTCTGAGAAATGAGTAAACAACTCAGATGTATCAAATTCTGGACTCTGGGCGTGTTTTTATATTTTATATTGTTTTTATGGCGTGGCTATATACACATTCACTTTTATTTAAGGATACATACCGAGAAGTCTGGTTAACGTATTTTTATGACATGTAGGCCACGATGATTCCTGACATCAGCCAGGCAAAATTCATTTAATTGTTTGGTCATTTATTTATTATTTGAAGCCGACTGAAATGAAAAATAGGCACGTTATTTCATGCGGACGTCCGCACAAGGTTGTTTTGAGGGCCTACTAACCTAATGTGGGACATTTTTTGGATAACGGTTAATTAAACGCTTACTCACGTTGCTCTGGTCAAAGTGATAGTTCGTTTTAGAAGTAGGCTGTAGAACGACCTACCACTTACATAACGTCAAAGCTGCCAAATTAAAATCTTGAATCATATTCACCCATAATACCAGTCACCGATATCACCTGTCTAACATAAGCGTCTGGCTGTCCAGGATAACTTGCTGTTTCTAAAGGTCTAACACCTAATACTTCTGGGCATCTGAAAGTGAATATACGTCATCGTTTCCTCATTAAAAAACCACTAGTAAAATTTACGATGCTTTTGAAAGTAACCAAATGGTCGTAGAAATAAACATGTTTAGACTTCTGTACAATGTTTATTGTTTCATAACCTCATGACATCCTGCATGTTTTGTGTCAAACAATGAAACAAACAACTAGTCGCAAACATTTTATTTTTCTAGCGCCGAGTGAGGTAACAAAAATGCTTAAATATGCTGGTCAAAGTCTAGAGCAAAAACAATTCAAGTCGCAGCAAAGCAGGATTTAAATCACGGCCTAAATACACAAGCAAGCCGACTTCCAGACAGGCGTCCTTTTGGTCCACGTCTCATTGGTCCATCGACTGAAATCTGGAGAGGCAATATTAAAACAACACAACTTTTATTTGCATTAAGCTCTCTCATCTGCAGTCACTGTCGCTCTACAGCAGTCCTATTTTTGTCTTGCCTGTATCATCCCGGAACAAAACTAACGGCCCTATCGTCTCTCCCACTTCCCCTGCCGTACACACATCTGTCCGCACTTAGGAGACATCACTCAGCTGTCGCTCATTTATAAACAAGCTCTTGTCCTCCACCAAGAGCAGTCCAGAGCTCGCTGCTCTACTGGTAAAACAGCATTTTTTCATGAGCCGAATGCTGCGTTCACTCGTCGGCCGCTAAGCTCGTCTTGCGTCGCCGCCTCTCACACCCCCCATCATCTTGAAGGCGTATTCGAGAGGTTTACAAGCTGTTCAAATCTATTTCGTAAAAGAGTTGTGAAATGTAGCTAATTTATGTTTCATTATATCCTACAGTCGCCCACTGTGTCTCCCTTGTTTATATCGGCGTCTAGGGACGTTGGCGCAGTTCGGTATGCCATAAAAAGCAGAACGTGGCAACAACGAGCTTTATATGTCCATAATTTATACTATTTCGGGATTTAAATAGTTATTTTTCGCTATGCATGTCATATGTCAAAGCATTTCCATTGTAAGTTAATTAAGGAAGGAAACATTCATATATTAATCTTTTGATTAATCCTTCTATACACGTCAAACGCCGTCGGCCGGACTCTTTTTAAAAATGAATTCAATTGAATTCTTTCGATTGTTTCTCATTTCATTCATCTGTAAGAAGTCACGGTTGAGAATGACTGAGAAGGATGCGCTCTCGATTTTGTCGGGTCTCATTGAGCATATTTAAAGGGATGCATTGTTTCATTTTAATTCTGTGGTTGGTCCTCAGATCACTCTAGAAATGGAAATTGCTAGGGTGCTGACACCTGTGTCCCAAATCAACACTACACCCTGGCCTGGACTTTTGTTTGAATAGCATTACAGAAGGCTGATACTGTTCACAGCAGACTGGAGAACATTTTTTTTGGGATCAAAGTTGCTAAGAGATGTACCATTTGACCTGTCACTGTCTGTCATCACCTCACGATGACATACGCCAGTCTCTCTTTTATTCTTAGCATCTTGATTTCACATTTTAAATGTCCATTTATAAAGTTACGTCATAGCTTTTCCCGTAATTGCTCATGTCATCTACACTTCAGGTACCATTATTAGATGCCGTCAAAACAGAGTTAGCTTCAAGCGACGGTATAAACATTATTCCACACTTTCTGTAAAGTTTCCCAAAGCCAGCACTACACAGACCTGAAAGTGAAAAAGATATTTAGGAATATATATTTGAAATAGTAGGGAAGGAAAATTATGATACTATTAGTAATTAGTTCTTTGTTCACCTTTGCACTGCGTTTTAAGTATCAATTTACGCTTTTTAATGCAATCTAGCATACGTAGTACTCGAACAAATGGCCGACACCAATAATGACGTCGCACTGCCCCCTGCTGGGAAAAGATTTAAATTTTCACACCACAGGGTGCAACAGGATCGCCTTTTAAGCCAGAACCAAAGAAAACTTGAAAACGATTCAGGTTCATTTATTATTTTAACCTCAGCATTGAAGTTTCTTGTAAAGGTATATTCAGAGCGGCCAGAAACACAGTCGACAACACATCTTTCACGAAGCAGGAAAATTAATAAATGATATACATATCACAGCCGTTGTACTATAATAAACTGGGCTGCTTTGACAGGTTCTTAATTTTAAAAGAATGGTTTAATTGGGCACAAGACTAGGGTAGGCCTTCGGCAGGATGCCAGTACACCACTAGGCACATGCGTACACACATTCATACACTCTGAGCAATTCCAAGATACCCATTAACCCAAGTGTGTGTGTTTGGACTGCAGCAAGAAAACTATACAACAGAGGGAGAACATGCAAATTAAACACACAAAGCAGAGCCAGAATTTGAACCCACAACCATGGCGGTGTGAGGAGGCAGCACTATCCCCTGAACCACCCTAATTCTATCATCAGTATATAGTTATTTGTGGTTGTTACCATGAAAAGGTCACTGCAGAATCATTAGAAGATAATTTGTGAAATAAGTGACCATATATTTCTTTGTAAATCAAAATGCACACAATAAATAGATACATGAACTATACGCAAAATCATTATCACAGTCAGACATGATGCTAACAATCTTGCTGCTTTCAATTTAATTTAAATTAATTCTTATATAGTGCCTTTCACAACAGGGTCTTTAATATGGCAGTGTGGTAATTATGCTGTTACATTCACAAAAAAAAGGTGAAAGATAGGCCAGAAGACCACAGAGGATTAGAACCATAAACCTCCACAGCAAGGAAGCAAAAAAAAAACTTCTTTGGGTCCAAGGTCAACTGGCCACTCAACCTTGGGCATTTCCAGCATTACACCGCGCGGGGAAAAATTTTGGACTATTTATAAATGCAAGGCCTTTAAAAAATATAGGTCAGGATAAGAACCGGTCCCCAGGGTTGTAACATTTGAGGTGAAGTTTCACACCACTAGAGGGCAGCTATGCCATGTGCTGTATTATTACTACAAAGCAGAAACCTCTACTCTAGGCAGGGGTCCCTTGTTGGTTATCAGTGCCCTGAAATCAAATAGCATAAAACCTCAAAACTGTGAGGTCACACTTACACCATAAAGGGCAATTGAATTTTCGTGATTGAAGTGGGTTTGCGCGCGCACACACACACACACGCGTGTCACTGTCAGGACTAACCATGCTTTCAGAGGCAGATTAACACTGATGGTAGGGTCCACATATCAAGTGCAATCACTCATCCCCTAGTACAGATCACAGATAGACTTGTCTCTAAGAGACTAAACGGCGATATCTTTAAGAGAACAAAGTTCTTAACTGTTACTGGGTGTCCTCTCCATCTTCAGCTGACATTAAAAAAAAAAAAAACAGCCAACAGAATTATATACACTGAGTAAGATCTATGCCTTCCTGGGCTAAAAGGTCAGGCCCTAACCAGCCAACATCTGGTGTTGGATTAGCCTGGGTTACTACATATCCGGGTCAGTGTGTGACCGGCATGGACACAATAAACAAAACGCGAGGTCCATGGGGGATGGCGAGTCACACCGAGTGTGAGTAATGCCCCCGTAATTACGATGCTTGTTCTACACATGACACAGGATGACATCGTGTGCTGGATCCCCTGAATATGTGCAGTCTACGAGTCCGATAGGCATCGGTAAAAACCAAACAGGATAAAGGCTTGATCAAAGGTCTTAAAGGGATAAAAAATACCGCATGCAGGTACACTACACACAAGCGAAACATAAGCAGTCCATTCAAGGTGACTTTAATCACTTGAAAAATCTAAAATAGAATGTTTACTTTACTCAAAAAACGACAAATGTTTGTAAATTAAGTAAGCCTTGAAAAATGCTTACAGCCATATCTAGGAATAGGTTTCCACAGTTATAAAGCTGTATTTATAGACAATGAGGCAATTAGAATGACTTTTACCTAGATGTCATTAACAGTTTAATGGCATTCCTGTTCTAGTGGTCTAAAAGATTCACAAAATAAACAGGCCTTCCATAAGCATGCACGCATGTCCACCGTGCTGCATGTACCATTGTGAGGGGTCAGCCATCTGAGGTAACGACCGGAAGTGTTAAGCGGAGGTGATGAGGGTGAGGGGACATTACATGCATTTGTCATGCCTGGACCCTTGTTATTGTAAAAGGAGATCCCTCTGAGGACGTTAGCCACTCCAAACTTTCCATTTTTTTACCCCCCCCCCCCAAACCAGCAACACGGGGGTCAGGCTCGGGTGGGGGGCACAACAAACAGTGAACTGCTGCTAAATGTGCATGTCAGGTGAGGAGCGGAGCACAATGTGCTGAACGCATTAACCCCACACGGGCCACCCACCCTGACCCTGGGCTCAGCAGGCCCTGCTCCCTCCCCTGGATTCAGGGTTAGGGATCCCACACGCGGGCCCTGCCTGGGAGCGGTACAGATATCCAGTTGCACAATAAATCTCAGGCAGTCAGCAGATAAGAGTTACAGGAGAGAGTTCCAGGCTGCATGCATCTGGACACTGGTTCTTATCTCAAGACTGGCCTTTAACTGAGATATCTAACATGTACTCTTTCACCAGGTACCGCACACATTTACGAGACCCCCGCTTTTATTTGAAACAATTTTGTCCAGCACAGGAGGGCTGCCCTGGGTTTGTTAGCGAATCTTTAACATTACGATAACATTATTATGATGGTCACGATTCTTAGTAATTTACTAAATATATTATTGGCTATAATCCATGACCCTGAGCAGGATACGCAGGTAGAAGATGGATGGATGGATGGATGGATGGATGGATGGTTTATTGGCTATATTATTGACTATTGGCCCACCAGAAAATGTCATTTACATCATATCTTGCACATTTCTTGTAGGGTGTTATTTAACCTTAATTGTATTTATCGCCATCTTGATTCATTTGCAAGGTTAGGGCTCGTGACCAGGTGGTTACAGGACTGGTGGATCCTACTCTGGAAATCTCAGAATTACTTCAAAACTAAAACTCTACAGATGTGTGTACAACTATGTAATATAATAAAGTACTGTAGTGGTAATAACAATAACAATCATCGTCACCATCATCATCCTCATTTTGCTTCGATGCACAACTGCAGTTATAATAAAGACTGCGAAAATTAATTAAACCGATACGTATAGTGCAATATTTGGAGTTGAATTAAAAATTGAGTCGGACAAATTATTAATAATAACAATAATAATAATAACACCAACGACAACAAATTATCCTAGTAATTTACTTAACAGCCTTGGATAACAAAAATGCTCGTAAAACTCATACTTTAATAATGTGCCGAGCAGAGTAGCTGCCTGTCATTACTGTCTTCTTACGTCATCCATTACGTCATGGACGTTGGTGAACTTAAACCAATGAGAGTAGGCGACACCCGCCGGCAGCGCAAACGTATAAATTGAGGTGGCACATTTTAGAGTGAACTTTAACTGGAATTATCCGATCAAGCGTTGCTTTGTCAGCGGCTTCTCAAAACCCCGAGAGGTCTGATTTGCAAATCCGTAGTAGACATGTCTGCCACTGTCAAACCGTTAACGTCGTTTCTCATTCAAGACATATTATCCATTAAAGAGGAGCATGGACTGGCGTCCTTCGCACGTACCTCTCGCGTGGAAGCGAAGCGGCCAGGTGGAAGTCCCTCGGGTCCAGACGTGCAGCAGCCCACGGGTAAATGGGAACAGTGGACCACAGTGAAGACGCGTGACGATTCACTGGAAAAACTGTCAGGAACCAGGCACAGTGAACATTATAGTCCTCCAGAAAACGGTGAGATCAGAAGACTGAAAATGTTGTTCTTACAAGTTGTATTATTAACTGGATAAGTCCTGATAAACCAAGGAAGACGCACAGGTTCAGTGTTAAAATACAGAGATCTTTTCTTGAGTTAAATACCAGCATTATGATGGTGCGTCATCATTTCTCATTCATTTTAAATAGAATAGTTACGGATCCAATTACGCAAACGCTGCTAGTTTGTAACTAAAGTCTCTCCAGATGTTGAAGCGCGTCTCTGTTCCACAGATCCATCGGACAGATCCTGCGCGATTTCCCCGGATCTAAAGCGAAGCCTGGCCGCCGAGGGCATGGACGCGGCGGGCAGACAGAAGCGCTCCCGCGCCGCTTTTACGCACCTGCAGGTGCTTGAACTGGAGAAGAAGTTCAACCACCAGAAGTACCTGTCCGCCCCGGAGAGAGCTCACCTGGCCAGCAGCCTGAAGCTGACCGAAACTCAAGTTAAAATCTGGTTTCAGAACAGAAGGTATAAAACCAAACGGAAACAGCTGGCGTCAGAATACCGCAAGGAACTCATCCAAAAATCTGGACTGCCTTTTTGTGCCGCAGAGGAGGACTTGGTGCGAGCATCGTTCTTGACGATGATGTACAAGACTCATCAGTACCGGCCCTATTCGTGCGACTTCACGGGACTCGGCGTCTGGAAATCCGCACTGTGGTGAAAAACGGGGAAAAGCTGGACTAAATTAATGAATGCGTATGCTTGGAACGTATAGGAGCGTGCATGGGGAAAAGCATACACAAATTAACTTTGCAAATAAAGTACTGTATATTTTAAAGTTTTGAAAGTGTGTGTGATTCTGTTTTGGCGTTTGGCCTATGGGATGTTCATTCTAAACACTGGGGAAAGTCAAAGTCTTAGGTTAAGGTGCAAATTTAAGAGAATTGCTCTTCAAAATCTGAGCCTCTATATCTGGCAAGTTGAATATCAGGTAGACAAAAGTAGGGATTTGTGATGAATTTCAGCGTGTGCCTGAATGACTAAGGTTATACAAAATAAAAATGTATAGTTTACACAAACTAATCCTCTTTCTGTTCCCATAAGAAAAACAGCACTGATCGTATGTGGGGATTAGCTTGCTACTGGCATGTACAGCAGAGGTGAGTGTAAACTATGCTATTGCGGAAAGTGTGTGTGTGTGTATTCATTCATTTTCATGAATGTTACTTATTGTTCTCAAATGCTTGGGATAACACTGATAACATGCAAATAACCATGATTCCCATATGGATCATAAATCTTTTTTTTTTTTAAGGACATAATTTTGTTACTTCTAGAAGCTCATGTTACTTGCTGCTGGTTTAATGTGTTTTGTTTTTTTTTAACTGATAGTAGAATGGATTGTATAAAGCTGTCCTTTACTGTCCTGAAGCTGGTGTGAATTGATTGATTGTTGGTTGCCTTAACAGATACCATACTGAATTTGTCAAGGACCCTAACTGCTGTTTTTTATAAAAGAATAGCTGGGGCAACAAATAATATCATCAGCATCCTGTGAAAGTTTTAAGCCTGTTCCGATGCATCAATTATGCAAATAGGCCGCTTACCACTGTGAATTTGTATCCACCTATCTTTTAACTCCTTATCCTGGACAGAGTCATAGGGATGAAACGGCACAACACTGGGGTATACCTTGGATGGGATTCCAGTCCATCACAGGGCATGGCATACCACACACACGCATACCCACACTCAGAAACAAGCAAATCAGAGACTCCAGTTAGCCTAAATGCATATTTGTTGAAGCAGATGAGGAAACCCACACAACATAAGGAAAACATGCAAAGTCCACACTTACACAGCAGAGCTGGGATTCAAACCCACAACCATGGATGTGAGCCTTTAGTGACAGTGTGCCATCATGTTAACATGTAAAATCATGTTTCCGATAATAGTTTTAAACCCTCGTGTGAAAATGATGCACATGCATGTAAAAACAATAAAACTTTCTCCTATGCAGGAACACGTTCTAAATGACATACAGAGTCGTTTCTCGGCAACCACAGGGCACAGACACACACTCACACTGTATGGACAATTTAGAAACTCCAATTAGCCTAACTACATGTTTTCAAACTGCAGGAGGAGAACTGCACAACACAGGGAGAACATACAAACTCCACGTACGCCAAGCAGAGGTGGGATTTGAACCCCCAACCCTGGATGCATGAGGTAACAGTGATGAGAAATTGCAGACTAAATGAGCAAGGTGACAGTCAGCACAAGTCCTCTGGGGAATAACATGGCGTTAGATAATCTGGCGACTGTAAAATCCCAGCAGTTATTTCTTGTGTGTGTGAGTGGCTGACTCATATCCTGTTCCCCCTAAGACAGGTTCCAGGTTCACCGTGAGCCAGTACTGAATAAGCAGTACGGAAGGCAGCGAGCTGTTCTGACTGAGTGGTACGAAAACTGGTACCCTTTCTCTCAATTTCATCATGTTTCCTTATGCATGTTTTCCAAACTGCACAACGGTATGTAATGCAGATTCAGGTAATTCCAAGTTAATAAAAATTTGAACACCCAGTTTCAAAAGGGTAAACTATTTTAGCAAAAGAGTAAAACAAAATTCAAGATTGCTTTATTTACCTTTTCTGTGGTATCCTTCTATAACAATCATTTCCCCAACATTTAAAAGACAATTTACTTCTAAAATAAATCATTGCTATAAGCACAGACATACATTTCTGAAGATCTGTTGTCACACAATGACATCGACTGTACTTAAACCCTGATAGAGCATGGAAATTGTACAAGGCAGTAAAGAGAGCAAGCAGCATGTAACCCAAAACATGTGGGCTTTCAAAATATTCAGGTTCCAGCTACTTAAAAGATTGCAATCAAAGAACCCGTATCGAAGTCAGTTTCAACCGAAGTTTGCTTCAGCATAAGCTTAAAATGCTGGGGGGGGCACCTTCCTTCTGTGTGTCTGGATAAATATGCAACCTGAATTGGGGCCCACAAGCATGACAGTGTAACCGGAGAACCAGGTAAGCCTAAACTGCCTTGAAACAGCAGACAGTCAGCATCCCGCAGACGGTGCAGGGGTCAGTGAATGGGTGGGATATTGTGGCGGTACAGTAGGATGGATCTTTGGCGAAGATGGACTCAAATTCAAGTCATGGCTGGGAATCCCGACCTCATCAATCCTTCCATCCATCATTAAATGTTCACTCAGCTGGGGTCATGGCTCCTGTCCCGGGAAGTAGATGGCCCAAGACAGCATGACATCAGAATCAGTCCCCTCACTCCATTAGCTCCCAAGTCAGCCACTTCTCATCCAAATCCCAGTTTAAGGCTGTATTTCTGTAGGCTATGAGTTGCTTGTCCACGGATAACGTCCACCTTGACCATGTGTTGAGATCGAGCCATTGCGAGCCAGCATCGAGGCTCACACCTGGGTGCTACACTGCTGTTTCTCTTGAAGAAGAACAGAAAAAAGCTGGCTTGCTTAGTCTTATCCGTTATCAGTGCACAGGGTACAGTGCAACGATGCAAAAGAGCTCTGCCATACAACAGAGCGCTAGATAACTTTTCACGGCGAGCGGGTCCAGAGGGCAGGAGCAGAGGGGAACACGGCTACTGAAACAGGTTTTGGCCCGGAGGTTTTGTGAATCACTCGACACCATCTGCTACGGATGAGGGCTGGTCTTACCAACCTGCTGTCCATCTAGCCGATTACCTTAGAAACATTCACGGGTTTAGCTGCATATCCATTAGGGTTCCACTCAGTCTCCTAGCAGGAAAAGCCACCACATCTGATTACGCACGTATGCTTGTTCCTCTGAGTCCAAGCAAAACACTCTTTGGGTTTCCACCAAAGTTAACGCGATGTCATCTGGTCTGGCAAGGAAAAGAATGCTGCCATCTGAGACTTTGAACCACTTCAAGACAAGTGCCTCCATGGACTTCCATTTATTAAAATGACACGACTTTTCAATGATTCCTGCTAGATTGTCAAATTAACTGAATTTTGAGAAGCCTCATCGTTTGGGCTTAGTGATTCTGTTGGTGGTTCTTGATGGTTGGAATACACTACAGGGAGACACATACAACATGGCAAGGGGTCGCAACACATTCACAACTGACCTCTGCTCTTTGACATGCTTCTAACGTGTCTGAGTGATACGTGTTTTGTGGTTAAAACAACATGCCCACACCTTAATACCTCCTCTTCACAAGTCTCAGCAGGCCATGATATTACCCTAAGTCACATTAAGCTTGTCATGGGCTAAAAAGCAAATATTCCAAATTCACTATTACAAATTCATACTTTTCTCCAGTCATTATGTTATCAATGTAAAGAAAAAAACATTACTTTTATACTGTATGAGTACCTTTATCTTCTGGGGAATGAATCTGTGGCCGGAACTGCCTTCTGAAAAAGCCTATTTAAAAAGAGGCTTTCACACATGTAATTCATGGCTGATAATGGTAATAAAACTACTGACAAGATTGACCTTCGCGATCCTTCTGCTGTTGCCACATGACTCTCGAGACACGTACGAGTAGCTAATAATAGAGCCTGCCTTGCCGTCCTTCCTGTGAAACACGTGCAATTCACGCCATTGTGAATGGGCCTTGGCGATGCGTGGCGATGCCCTCTGACCTGACCGGTAGCTCTGGAATGCCACTCATCCAGTAGTTCGCTTCTGCCTCATTCTGTAAACATATCAGTGGTGATCCATAGCTTGTGTTTAGAGTGCCCCTAGACCGTAAACACAAACGGCTGCTTAAATTGCACCCCCCCCCCCCCACCCCACCCTCTTAACGACAGCAACATTTACAGGCGTGCAAGTGGCTAAGTCCTTATCAGCTGGCGATGAGTTTTGCTGCACTGCTAGGTAGAGGGTGTTTTTGGTGTCATGTGACCATTGGACAGGCGTGGCAATGGATACAAAATGGAATTCAGAGTTGGGACAAGTGATTTTTCTTAACTAAGTTATGTTGCAATATTCCATTACAATTAAATGAGACCTAGCAGAATTGCAAATATTGCCATGATAATTAACAATACAGACAGAAAACTAGCAAGCATTAGAAGTTATCACGACATCACTACAAAAATGAGCGTACTTGTAGCATTCAAATGTCAAGACTGAGGCTGGGAAGAGCTTTAGCACGCCCTGGCGGGGGAGGGAGGGGCACAGACCGTCCCCACCATGGCAGCTTGGCGAGAGGTCAGCCACAGAAAGTACCACAGAGCCTCTCTGATCCCTGCTGCCTGATTTCAGGTCCAACAACAAGTGAGAGCTTCTGAAACCTCAGCCGTCTTTACTGGAATTAGAAAAATGAATAGCAAATTGGAGATCAATGCTGTTTAAACGTCCATGCAGGAAAAAAATCAATACCTTTTCCAGAAGGAGTATCTCTAGAATAAAAGGAAAGAGTATCCCAGTCAATTGCAGAATTAAATGGATTAGATTTGTGTAAAGTAGCCCAATGTTAAAGCAAGACTTGATGATTTTCTTGGATTAACGGGATTAACCCCCACATCTGCCGGCCCACCTCTGTGACCCCTTCAGATGGCTGAGTACTGATCTCAGATCTGCAGAGCGCAGATGGAGCAAATCGTCGACCGAATATGGGCACACGTGCAGGCACAAAACCACACACACAATTTAATCCAGAATGATTCCTGACCCCCAATAAAATTTGAAAACATACTAGAAATGCATAATAAAAAAAAAATTAAAGTTGACTAACTTTGAAGGACGGGGCATTTTATCATGTGATTGGATTTTTTTTAAAAAACATGTACATAGGTATTTAAAGCTGATTAATGGACAAAAGCTCACATAAAGGGTAGGGAAGTGTACACACACACACACACA
>JAACJT020000034.1:9202125-9274975 GCA_009936485.2 Gymnarchus niloticus
GTACATAGGTATTTAAAGCTGATTAATGGACAAAAGCTCACATAAAGGGTAGGGAAGTGTACACACACACACACACAGAGGATCTACTGTGATTTAGTTATGGAGTAATTTGTCTTCTAAGTGATTAAGACTTGCACTTTGAAGGTGACTTTCCCCAAAACAATAATGATATAATTAATGGGTGTGGTTATCACCCCTGACCAATGAGATCTGGGGGAAATGACCAGTTTCAGTGAAAGCGTCCACTGGAAACCGTGGCCATCACTAGGAGCAGGTAAGCACACTTCAATCCTCAGGCAGTTCATTAAGTGCGATGCAGTTTTGCTCAATCACCTAACCGGATCTTTTTAACAATAATGCATTTTAGCCCTGGTTTTGTAACACTGAGTTATTTCTGACTAAGTTAAAAAAAACACACACATACATTTAAACTGTTTCACTGTGACATTGTACAAAGTCTGCAGACCCATGTTTAAATACATGAAAAGTCATTTCAAAGCCGATATATTTTCTGTTTATTAAAAACTGTACGTGCATATATGATTTCACATTCCAAATCGCTGAATATAACATCTCACTTTAACCAACTGTGCTCTCGGTGTAGGTCAGTGATGAGGAAATGGAATTTACCTGAGATGCAGATAAGGGCTCAAGCTGCAATCTAGAAATAAGTAAAAAAAAAAAAAAAAAAAAAAAGTAAAAAAAAAAGAAAACATTAGATCATAACCTCTCCACCCTCTCATTGCTGTAACATATAATAGCTTAGACGGTCCACAGGAGACCAGCATACACATGGGAGGCAGGTTGTGTAAGCTGGCGGAGAAAGAAAGGACTCCACTGTACTCCTGACAGAGGCGATAACCACACCAGGCTCCAACTCCCACCGTTTTGAGGGAGACTGTGTTTACAGTAGCGAGAGTTCACCGAGAGTGGGAGTGTGATGTAGCTCCGATAACTCCCGGACACCTCTGGGGGCTGTCTCCCTCCCCCGTCGATGACCTGCCGGCTCCGATAACTCCCGGTCCTTGCAGAAAGCTTTGACGCGCGGCCGGCGAGCGACAGCTGGGCCGTGACTTCCGACTCTGGGGAGCGGCCGGCCCTGATATCAGCCAGCGTAGGCTGGTTCTTTTCCTCAGGTATGTGCGGAGTTTGGGACTCTGAAAGAGAATTCGCCTTTCGAAAGAGGAAAATGGAGTCCACGTGAAATATGATGACTCAATAACAGATTCTCAGAATGTCATTTGACAGTAACCTACAACTTGTAGGTCTACATATGGCTCCCTGATTGCCATGTTTCTGGCCCCAAGTGCACGTCCACTTCCAAACATTTCCGCACCTCCTATCCTCCTTTTCCTCTCACTGCTTTGTGAACCAAATCTCGGAGCCCAATCCGGCCACGTCTGAACAACACACAGGTAATTAACTGTAAAGAGGTACGATAGCATCTGTTTTGACGGGATTAGGAATCTGACAGTATCGCACCACGTGGCTCAGAAGAATGTGACCATCAGATACGGGAGCTGCTGATGGGCACGGCTCTGCTTTTGGACCTATTATTATTCTCACCATTGTGATGCCTCCACCTCAAGGATCGTACTGGGACACGGTACATTGACCATCAAACACAATGGAGTTTTAAAACAACCCTCCACCTCGTCTGTTTTTTTCTTTTCATTTCTCTTTGCTTTCTTTCACTTCTTCTTTCTCTGCCTCCTTTTAAGCTTTGACAGAAGCACCAGCTTTGTGTTCTGCGTCACCTGGACAAACTGTCTTTTCCAAGTGCCCACAAAGAGAAGCTTGGCGGGGGGTGGTGGTGGTGGACCTTCTGAAACTCCCACCTCAGCACGTCGAGGTGCTTTTAGGCCACCATCCTTGGACTTTGAGTGTTCGTGACGCCGGCGTCCCTGACTCACTGGGAGCCCTCTGTTCTCTGGGGATGCCACTCCTGAGGAGGCTCGGGTGGGCCAAAGGTAGCCGTACTACATCCTCACGTCCACAAGGCAGCAAACAGCATGGCTGCAGGTTCAAACCTCTGCTCTTTCTGCATGTTCTCCCCATCCCATCGAAGTTTCCTCTCAAAGTCAAAAGCTAACTGGCATCTCTAAATTGCCCATAGCATTTGTGAACGTGTGTCCTCTGATATGACATCCTGTCCAGGGTCTCCCCTATGCTGTCTGGGACAGCGTCCACACCCCCACAATGCTCATTAGAATGAGCAGCTGATGAATGGATAAAGGTCAAGAGCCCTTTAAATTTAAAGATTTAATACAATACCAGCAAAGAATCACCTCTCGTATGCTTAATCCACAGTAATGCAGGCTACACAGTGAAACTGACAGCTATCGCTGGTCCCAGTCCACAGTGGCAGATTAAAGCTGTTCTCAAACGGTCTTCTGTAGTACAGTTCAGCGAATCTCCTCAGAGGCGAGAAATAAACATCAAACAAAAGGGCAGGAGCACGTGTCGGCTAGGGGACACACGAAGGTTCTGCCACCTACCTAAATGTCCTCGGTGTCATTCCATGGCAGGACACAACATCTCAAGAGGCAGTATGACAGTGTGAGCTCACATTTAACGCGCCGGGGCTGTCATCGGATAGGACCGATAAACTCTGGCGACATGAGCGAAATAAAACTGGCTGCTAACCCCTGCTGATATAACACAGGTTGACAAACGGGGATAATATGGGTATCACACTGCTTCTACCCTCTGAGATGTGAAATAGAAGTGCTGTTTGAGAGGACTGTAATGTTCAAGGCTCGAGTGCCAGTAGCAGAGTTGGGAATTGCTTCACTCAAGAGCACACAGCTGTGTTCCTCAGACTTTGGTCACAAATGTGTTTGAGAGAAGTCGCCCCATGTGTCTGCTGTCATCGTGGTAACCCTCTTCCTAGGTCCTAGCACGGTACCAAGTTCGTTATTTGAATCCTCAGATTAAAAGGTTTAAGAATCCCAGGATTAACATATCACAGATCGTAACCTCCACAAAACGCTTTGAATGAAGGTGTCTGTTTTGCCAGTCGATGGTGTATCTTTGACTCTTACAGATGGCCACTGTGGTTACAGAGGACACTAACAGTGTCAGGGTTCCCAGCTCAAGTCCCCAAGTGGGACTTACCATTTTGAAATGCAAAAGTGAAAGGTACATCTAGTGACATCACTCTGAGGAACAGCAGTACTGATGAGCCCAAAGGCTTTGCTGTGCAACCTTGACTTGAACCTTGAAAAAGTCTCATTCAGATTTAAAATATTGAAATGCTGATGACTTCTGTCGAGGTTGCCACAGTATCCATGACCGGGTCTGAGTAACATGGGATGACCAGAGGTCATACACAGCATGGTGCATGCCTGGTCACCTGTGCTCCTCCTAAGTTTTTCTGCTACAGCCGTTCAATCCCTTCACGTTAGCCCAGGAGTCTGAGCAGCTTGGGAATTTCTGGACCTGAATTGGGTCCTTCTTTGTCCCAGTGTGATGTCATTTCCTGTGTCCTCTCTTCACACCAAGCTTCCACTGGCCTAGAATTCATCCCATTTCCACAAGTACCCCCTCTGCTTAATCTGAATCAGGTGGTCTCATCTTTACTTACCACACGGTGGTCAAAGCCGGCACTTTTTGACCCCGAGATCCTTATGGTGCCCATCCACGCCCACGTATGACATGACAGATTTCTTTCATGGGAACGTGAAGCCAGACCATGTCACAAAGGAGTGCACTGTTGGCTCTTCAATATGCCGTGATTGGCCAACAAATTGCAGCTGCTGATAAGGCTACTCTAAACAGTCCCAGCCAGGGTGGAGACTCTTGAACCTGTGAAACTGGATCCTCGATGTTGCACCAACAGCATGTCACCTCACTCCGGCAGCTTGATGCTGGGCCTCCACATCCCACGCTCCTGACAGCCGGCGTCAATAGTGAATCCCACCCCGTGCTATCAAGACCTTTAATAAATGGCCTTATCTTCAGGACTGGGAACAAAGTGGTGGGACACGTTACTGCAGATAAAGTGATTGCAATGGGGGGGGGGCCTTTGTGTGGGACATGGGCTTGGTGGTGGGCAGAGAGGAGCTTTCTTTCGAGTGCAATGGATAAACAGCCAGCACACTGAGGAACAAAAAAAACAAAACAAGTCCACCGGTGATCCCAGCAGCTGTATACATGTCTAGGGACATGCGGACGAATCATAGCTTATATAAAAGGCCCTGCAAGAAGAAGCGGGAGGTGTGTGTGGGGGGACTCCTGAAGATAGCGAGCTGGGGGATGCACCGCGTGGCAACCCTTCAGCACTCAAGTCCACGTCGGCAGCGGTCTCTCATTCCAGGTCCATGACCCTCAAGGCTCATAACGAGCTGCTTTCATGAAAGTGCAAGTACAGCATACAGTACATTTCACAGACCTAACTGAGCAATGAGAATGAATTTTAACAACATTAACGCTATGCCAGTTATGAAAGATCTCTCTCTGTCCTCACAGAATACGGAACTGGCTCACTACCTTCATGAAGTGAATACAGAAATGTGACTTGGAAAGTAGATGCAGGAGGAGGAGGAGAATCCTTTTCAATAGTCAAGTATGTATCCATACAAAGAATTTGCCTTGGCAGTGCTTTTACAAAGACCTTATAAAAGAACATTCAGCATTTAGCAGGAAGTATACACAGAAAAGCAAAAACTAGATTAAGTATTAGGCAATATAATAATAGGGATATAATTTATATGTACATAGTTATATGACTTCATATTCGCTGAATACTGTATATTTATACCTATATATAGTACAAATTAAGTAGCAATGTTAAATCTATATGTGCAAGACTGCAACATACACAAACTCACGTGTATATACTGCACTCACACAGATTTGACATCGCTGCTACTTCATTTGTACTGTATATGAGCCTTTAAAATGATGTTTGTATAGCTCAGTTTATAATCATAACTAAGTACATAATTATATCCTTATCGTTATATTACCTATACTTACTAATTACCTAGTTTTATTAAATATTTCCTTTTCTAATTTATCTTTTAAATGCCGTAGTTAGATTGTTACACTCGAAGCATTTTCCCCAGCAGTCAATCTTTTATACGCGTTTCTCGCGTGACAAAGCGCACGCAAAACCAAGAAAACCAGAAAAACTCGGAGGCATGGCAGGTAAGTCTGTTTTTGCGCTACTGCCGCCCTCTCGTGGAGATTTTATGAAATAGCAATCGCTCTTCCATGCCGCTAGTAGGCCTACAGGTACTGTGAGGTTAGTGAGGTTTTCGCATACGCGCCCTATCTGAAGCACTGTGATACACATACAGGTGAGAACGAAGCAGAGTCTGGCATTTATCTAGCGCCCCAGAGCTAGTTATAGTATATGTTGAAATTAGACATTTAGGCAAGTTTCTGAAAGCGACATAGAGAAGAGGTCTCAAATTCAGTCATTTGTTACTGGCGTTTTGGCCCTCTAGACTGCAATTCAATATAGTTGTGTCTCAGCAGTTGCGATTAATTATCCTTCAAGCGGTGCTAGGGCTGAGCCACAGCCGTTTGTCCGAAAACGTGGTGAACCTAAGCATTTATTTAAAAATGTTGATATTCCGATAACATTTCAAACGTCCCAGTTGAACTGAGCTATCTACTAAAAATAATGTTAAAATGTTTTGTTTTTTTTTTAAAAGTTAAATTCATTTCGTTATTTTAGATTTACCCATATACTGGCCAGGCAGTAAGTTATTAAATAAAAATGATCCCAGGTGGATTTTAATATTTCTAGGACAGTATAATAAAGTATACAAACAGAGTTATTGGGATATGACTTCTAGAAGAGTTTAGCCAAGCCGCCCGCATTCATGAACCATTGCTCCCCAGATCGGTCACCTGACTTTATTCTGTATATTTCATAGCGATTTCTATAATTTTTCCGATCAATTCACATAACTGGCAAAGTTTGGTTGGATCTGGGTGGGCACCCTTAGAAAGTGAATCCCGAAAGAGACATGAACGTTGACATTCGCCTAAGGATTCTTCGATCACAGCACTGCAACGGACATCTACTTTCCGGGGGCGGGATACCAGTTTTAGGAATTTGTGATGAATATATTTTATATATATTCTGGCTAGCAGTTATTGCTGGTTATACAATTTATGGTAAATGTTACGGGAGACTCGTGATTGCATGGCCAAACTAGAGTTTAGTGCTTTAGGAAACTGTTCATATCATACTTTATACTTCCATAAACTGTACTTTCCCCTAATACTTAATCACGTTCCGTCTAATTGATACTTGCACCGCCATATAAAATGCATCGTTATAGCTAATTAGGCTCAATATACACCATACAAAGGAATACAAAAGCAGATGTTTATTTGCATAATTTAAGCTCCAGTGTTACTGTAGCAGCTTTCAGATATTTCCATCAAATTAAGAATGTTTTCTAAATGGCATTTCATAGATAAGACATCTTACCCTCTTACTGTGCGCAAGAAAGCAGCAAAATACCTTTAACAAACATAACCACAGGCAATTAGTGAATTTTAATAAGTATTAAATGCTCAAGATGTTTCATATTCTATAAACAAATTAGTTACTCAAAGTCATAAATGTCCCACCTCCTTTCGTCGTGCAGCAACAAGCAACCTGTGTAAGGTGTGTAAATAAAAGTAGAAAATTTGACCAGGTCCTTGCCAAGGAGCAAACAAAAAGACGAAAATGCCATTTTCATAAATAGTAGAGTCAGTTCTCCTTTCACCCATGGCCACTATTTTTAAAACATACAAGTTATTTTGAAATTTTATATAAAAATTAAGTTGGACAACATCCAGACATTGTCTAACTTACCATCTTGTAAAACGACTATAATAAATACATGTACAACTGACCGAAAACGATCTGTTAGGACGCTATAATCAATAGCGCTGGTCAACGGGGCAACTAAAAAAAAAAAACCCAAGTACATAATAAAACTCGCAGCCATGGAAGTTTATACTCACGCTGAGTATCTGGAAAATTTATCACTCGGTAATTTGGCAATAATACTCAAACACTCGTCGTACAGGCGAAATCGTTGTTCAAACGACAAATCAAATCAGGGAACACCACAAATATCAGCCCTTTGTGTCGTTCAGATCAGTCATTGTTTTCATGTTGCATAGAGGGTAACCCCGACCAGTTAACCCATGTTACATCCCAATTGTTGACCACCCCCCAGATCTAGCAGTGCTTGCAAAATGTGCACTTTCTGGAAGGAAACCTGCCATTTTTTTTTTTCCTTTTTTTAAATTTCCGAAGCACAAAATACGATCGGCTTTTGCGTGGAAGGCATCAAGTTCACGGGCCGGAACCGTGACCCGCACGATACGGCTGAGTCTGCTCAGGGCCGATCTTAGTGCAGCAGCCATGGCCGTGTTGTGTGCCGTGTAACGCTTTAGTTTGGACACTTACAGGTTCACAAGTACACTGGTCATTCTTTTTTCCTTCCAATAAAGCTATACGTTTTCCCCGTTCAAAAAAGGTTTCTTTGGAATTGCAGGGAATTACTTTTCCAGAGAAGGGAAATGTTTCCAAACTATTTACGATTTTTTTTTTTTTTGGTCACGTTTGTTTGGACAGGGAAAGAAACGCATCCGCTAGCCGATGCCCGGCTTCCCACTCTGAGGCCAGGGGCTGGGAGACGCCATTCGGCAGGGGGGCTGCCCCGTGTGGACCACCTGCTGGCTTAACGTCGGCTCCTCGCCTCCCAACTGAATCCAGTCCCTCGCCCAAGGTTCCGGGATGACTGAATACATCAGATTACTCATCCACAGTGTTAAAATGACTGAAAAAGGGGACTTTCCATTTATGTTCAGTCTACAGTGTTAAAAGACTCTGACTTAAGAACAAACTCCCCCAACTGTGAGTGAGCAGAGCCATGTCGGGGACCCCCGGGACCCGTTTCGGTGTGTGCGTAAAGGCAGACGATGCCGCGCAACAGCATCTTAGTATTTACACCGACTTCCCAATTCCTTGGGAATTCCATTGTTCCTTATTTCAGGAAGTTAAAAAGCAGTGCGATCAGTCAGTTGAAACGCGCCGAAGTTCTACGGATTAGTTGGTAAAAACTCTAAAGGCTCTACTGCGCATCTCTCACCCTGGACCTCCACACATCGACACAGGCGACGATTTAGAAAAATGCATTGAAAGTTAAGCAGGGTGACTCACCGGGGGACGTGCTGTCCCGGTCCCCAGTTGGGTAACAGCTGTGCCTGGAGATCAAAATGTTCACCCCTTCAATAATTAACGTCTACAGCAATCTCCATCAAGCTCATGCAAGGCTGCCCCCATAAAACTACCCTGTGATGTTGTCCTGAACCATGTCACCCGAACGCTGGCAACGATAAGCACACCAACAATACAAGTACATTCTAGACAAACATCATAGCACCCACCCAAACAGGCATACACACACTTCAAACTGAAAGCATTCTTTTTGCACCAGCTGAAGATTAATTAGGTAGATTATACTTGAATTAGGCTAAGCAATAACAGAACCCCACCTGTGCATACCCCACAGAGCAGGATACTTAGAGTGCAGGCACAAAAACAGTGAGTAGTACAAACCGGCCCTCCAATGGGCACCTACCCCTTTATCACGTCCCAGACACCCACCGAGGCAGGTAACTGACACCACCCTGAAAGGGGGAGACAGTGGGCTGCAGAAGAGAGGCACTTTTAAAAACATGGCTGCTGCAGGGTCATGCTTCTGCAAGACTCAGGAATGTGCTGAAGTCACTTATAAAAGCACTACTCAAATACTATTAAAAAAAGTCCCAATAGCAACCATGCCTTGCTGAGGCTTCAAAATACAACTCCTGAAAAGTAAATAAAATAAATACAAAAATTCCTGCGGATTCCCATCAAAGCTCCGAATGAAACCCATTCCCGAGTTCTCTGTTCTTGTGGGGAGGCCCTTCTGGTCGATGGGTTCCTTCTTCCTCATCTCTCTGAGGGTTCCTTTAAGCCTTTTTTCGACGTCGTCCCCCGCCTCATGACAGAATGTAATCTTCCAATAAATACCCCTTGTCCTCCTGAGCCGAGAACAGACCGGGTCAGATCGGCACTGCGCCCACACCCCGGCTAGTGCTGGCTTAAGAAATACTTGAAGAACTCGTAGACGGACCAGGCGATAGCGGTGGAGGGCATTTGGTAGATGACGCGGGCCTGGGCGCCCTTGAAGAACGCGGGCACGCCACCCAGGCGGTACACCGTCCTGAAGGCATTGACCATGCCCGTCAGATGGCCTCGCACTCGCACGCGGCTCAGCGCCGTGTCTTCCTGTGTGTTGAGCAGCGTCTTGCAGACATCCAAAGGTGTGGTTACGGCAGCTGACACGGCACCCGCTGCTGCCCCCGACACGATGTGGGTGGCCGGCTGGTAGCACCGCTGCGGGTTCAGCTGCTCCTGCATAAACTCGTAGGTGACGAAGTGCACGGCCTGGAACGGCACGTTCATAGCTAGCTGTGTGCTGTAGCTGCGGTAAAAGGCGGCCATGCCTTCGGCGCGCTGCACCGTCACCACGCAATGCCACAGGCCCCGGTACGGAGAGTTGTACATCTGCATCCGCTGCTTCACCACTGCAAAGGGGGGGGGGCAGAGACTGAGGTCAGCATGGACCACATAGATGACCAATAAAAAAAAAAAAAGCTGATCACAGAGGTCCAGTAAAAACAAAAACCCTGCTTACATCACAAAGAGCACCAGGAATAAAGAGCTGCTTATACCACACGCTTCCTAGAAAGAGTTTGGCTTTCCTGACTCATACAGATGTCGTCCCCCCCTCGACTTTTTGGGGACCTGATAATGGAAGAATCATCAACTCGTGCTGACCTTTGACACTAAAGTTAAAATACCATGCTTTGGGAGTCTGCCACACACGCTAGATCTCCTGCTCCATTTGTATGTACTGGTAATTAAGTAGGAACTGGAAGCAAGGAGCTCAAAAAGAAAGAAAATGAAAGACTTGCTCTTGTGAATAAACAGAAACCACCGTCAGAGGTCTTATGTCAAAATGTCATTTTCCTCTGAGTTAATGATGTTATACTACAGTAAACTACACTATACTACAGCTTTCCCCCTAGCTTTAGGAGTGGAGGCTTCCCTGTCCTCTGTGTAGTACTTACCTTCTGCTGGGTTCATGACAGCATCGTGGAGAACAGTGGCCACACTCCCAGCCACCCCTAGTGGAACCAAAAAGACCGATTATTCGGAGGCCTTCTGACAGCTAATCAGGCTCTGAATGCAGACACCCCGCCAGTCTGGTGGGGGGGGGGGGGGGGGGGGGGGGGGGGGTTTCCATTTGCGCAGGGGGTGGTGGCGCCATTTTTGGTGAAATCACCCAGGGCCCCCCTGGCCCCCCCCTGACGGGGGCGTGGGGGGCGCGGGGGGGGGCGGGGGGGGGGGGCGGGCGGGGGCGGGGGGGGGGGGGGGGGGGGGGGGGCGCTGCGCTTACCATTAGCCAGGTGACTGTTGCCGCCATTCTGGATGACATCACTCAGGACGCGCTTGACCCTCTCGTAGCAGGCGAAATAGAGGGCATGGGCAGGACCGGCCCCTAGCATGGTGATGTTCAGGCCCCTGAGGGGGCGGAGCAGACCCTCGGTGCGGATGATGCGGTGCAGCGCCTCATACACGCTGCGGTACTGTGCCTTGGGGTCCGGCTGGAGGCTCTGCATCCGTGTCTAGGTGAGGAGCGGGGGTACGAAAAAAAGAGGAAATGTGAAGCACCCATGACTGAGACGCCAAGCAGGGAAAGGGTTAGGCGTGAGGGACGGTGGGGCCCTCCATGCTAATGGCTTCTCTTTTGCTGAGTTAGCCAAAGCCCTAGTGGGCGTTTGACGCAGGCCGGTTTTTAAAACACTCATTTTGGCTCCTTGGCCACACGGTATGACCAAAACACAGAATAACCACAGCAAGCCCTTCCTGATCAAATCAACACTCACGAGAAGGTCAAACTACAGTTGACCTTCATCAAATCGAAAACACTGCATTAATAATGGGAATTAGCCACAAAGTATACAAGTCCCTAAATGATCTCCTGTTTCTAAAGTTCTTCACTTACTACGCATAGTAAGATCAGGGCCCTGCTCAACTAACTAAGCCAAATACCGTCTCCAACCCACAGATTACTGAACGTCTCTCTGCGGTTCTCCTAAACCAATGAAAGGAGTACTGACTCATGGGTGATAGAGTTCCCAGGTATACTGAACAGTCTTCCAGAAAACGCCTTTCTCGCTAACGTAAACTGAAAAAAAACAGTCATTTTGAGTCCAGGTTACCCAGGCTTATCATTACTACAGCTTACGGCAAATAACAGCACTGGCTTCATTCAGCAGGCTGCCATACGTCTGTCAGTATGGTCATCGGATGTCAGTACTGATCCCCCTTTATATCCTTGCCCCCCCCCACCCCTGAATGTCAGCGAGTCCAGGGTCTGTGACGGGGAACAGAAGATGCCAACTCTGAGAAAGGCTGTTATTAACACAGGTGTTTAACAGCACAGAAGCACATCTGTCCATGGATGACTGTACTTGGAAGGGCAATATATATAATTAACTGAACTGAATGTACTGCCTTTGGTAGCATGGAGACTAAGAGCACAATTTTTAAACATTTAAGCTCAAAGTCCAAGGTGCAGCCCCACATTTTTACATAAAAGTAGTCTAAATCTGAATGGAAAAACGTTCTAAGCTGCCTGGCCAATGTGTTTATTCAAAGCAGTAAAATGTGGATGTGCACTGACTTATGAGAAAGGAGAGGAGGGTTTACGGGGGCCAATTTGAATTTTAAAAACAAGTGTGAAATGCTTGTTATCTCCACAAGGAAGGGTGTGGACAGTTCTGGTAAAGGCCAGATAGACACCATCAGGAAGAAACAGCCACCAGAGGTCTCATCAGGAAGTGCAAACGATACTCTATTGTTGGGGAGCAGGTAGGAAATATGAGCAAAACATGGGAAGGCGGCAGGATGAACCCCTTTACGGCCACACACGCAGATCAAAGTGGAAACTGACCGCGGGTGGCCAGAATGGTTTCGGCACGGCCTGGGTGAAAGGAGGACAGAAGAGCATGAACGCAGGGCATGCTCTGCTGTGAAAGCGTGAGCCGCAGTTAAGTACAATCAGACCACTGTATCAGTACCTGTACAGACAGGCCCAGAGGTAGAGGCCTAGTGGACAGCTCAATACAGACCAGCAGCCTGAATGACGGGGCAGCAGTGGGTGTGAATCATCAAAATGCACTTAAAGGAGGCTTCTCACTACCCATTGTAGCTGCGTTCTGGAAGGACCCGTGAGGTTCAGAATCTGCACATTCTGAACGACTTCTGTTCCAAATATATGAAAATGCTATCTTTTAAAACCATGCTTTTTAAAAGCAAACCCAATGCACTGATAACGAAAAATGATTAATCCTCAAATAACTTTGCAAAATGTTGACACTATAACAACAGGGAGGGGGAAATAAAAGGAAATGTCGGTAAAATGCTGGCCAGATGGGAAAGAAATAGTGACGTGCCTGAGCATGTGATGAAGAGCGGGGGGGGGCGCATACGTGAAACACGGTCAGCAGAATGGAATTCCTCACCACGTCAGGGATTATACAGTTTCATCAGAAATCACTACTCAGTTGGACTGGCGGAAAGCTACCAATTCAAAACAGTAACATTTTGCAGCTTCCAGTTCCAAAAGACGTTGCAGTTAAGGAAAGAAACAGGAAATGTAAACTGACAAAGACCACGGGAGCTTTAGCAAGCTTACAAGGGATGAACAGAACCACCCCAGTGACTTTCGAAAATTATACCTTACAAAAACCAGCTACTGTGTTAAAAAAAAAAAAAAATTTCGGCTGTGATCTAATCATTTACAGATTCTGTACCCCTTATCCCAGTAATTTTACGTACCTACCTGTTTCTGTCTGTAAAAACTAGGAGGGTCCTGGTGGGTGGGCACACCACACTCTCTTGTGCAGACCGCATGGCGTCTGGTACACACAGCACTGAATCTCCAACACTTTGACCACATCTCCAACAATCATTTTACCATGGCAACCCGTCTCAAGGTTAATGTTCATCGACCAGGAGGAGCACTTGCCCATCTGAGGGCGTTAGCACGGTGTTGGCAGGGTGCCTGTCTAAAGAGTTTGGCGGATGCCACAGTTCACCACTTTCACAGTGCTGAAGATATGCTGAGATCAGACCCCCGTTCTGAGCACACCACCACGAGAAAGTTGCTGGTGCCAAGTCTCTTGGGGGCCATGGCTTTGTAGTACAGTGACATCAGCGTTTGGTTTCTCGCCTTCGCTACTCGTCCATCCTTCACCTAACGCATGCTCGCTACACGTCGATGCCATGGCGCCTCAGAAAGGAGTATCCAGCCACGGAGCAACTGTCCTCGCTGACCGTGCGGTGAAACGAAGTCGGCGCAGAGTCGTCAGACCCTAGACCGACTCTTTGCCGTTCTCAAAGATGGCTCTGATCAAACAGCAAACGATTCGAAAAATGAGTAACAGGAAGACGAGTTCTTCCAAGAGAGGAAGAAAGAGCCGTTTGCTTGGACAGTTTCATACCTACACATCACGATTTGCTATGAAAAAAAAAAAACCACACATGCATCAGTGGTAACGAGGCATATGTCAGTGAAGCACACAGCCAAGACAAATCTTTAAAAATGGCTCTGAAAGGAAAGGGTGTACAATCCTTTACTAAAAATCTGTCCAAACATGTTAGGTCTTCAGACTGACTTTCAGGCCTCATGTCAAATGATGCAATATTCCACTTCAATCTTACTCAACTCTGTTAATGTCCAACATAAATGTTTATTTCTCTGCTACTCTGGATAGGCTCCTAATAAAACCTTCCATACATGTTTACATTCAGCACCGCAGTATGTGGTTCTGTGGGTTAGGAGCCACCACCCTTCTACAGGAGGTCACTGGTTTGAATCCTACAGCCAGATGAGTAACCATATCTCTACCGGACTTTTAAGCAAGGCCCTGAACCCGAAAAACAGCACCCGGAAACCCAGACGAATGGCTGACCCTGTACTCTGGGCGCAGGTTTCATTCTCATCCGTGTTCTATTTTCTGTGCTCTTATATTCTCATGGAGAGAAAGACAAAAACTAAAGAACCCCTCTGTACCCAAGAGTTCATTTTATTGCACACATATCCTTTAAGGGAGGAATTCAGGTTGAGCACCATCCCAAAGGAATAATGGAGCACCTTGCCCTCCTGTGACTTGAACCTGCAACCATTAGGTCAAAAGTCTCACACACACTCACAATTACACTATGTGCAGCCCCTGACAAACAGGACTCACTTGTACAAAGCAGTTTTCTGTCCAGGAAACTTAAAACCAGGTAATTTTCTGTCAAGGGAATTAATGACAGCTTACTCAGAAAGCGGCACAATTAAATTTCAATGCAGGGAGAAACGTATCTCAAGGCATGACTTCCCTGGGGTTAGGATTAGCTTTCACTACTTTCCCTTTCCCCAGGAAACTTCACCTGCCCGAGATCTGAACTTGTCTCAACCCGGAACAGAAGTCTCTTGCTGGAAAAAGGAATTAAAGGAGCCTAAGACCTTACCCAACTAAGGGGTGCTATTGCAGGGGCTTGGCCTAGGTATTCCTCCCAACCCCAATGCTAGCAGTATGACGCTTGGGCCGCCAAGAAACTAGCGATACCGAAAGCCCATCTGTGGACCAAAGCTGATGTGACTTTCTGCTCTGAAGTACTTTGCGGAAATCCCAAGCAATCCAAATTAAGCCTGTGAAATTTCCATTTCTAAATCTACTGTAAACAACACTCTTCCACTTAAGCTTAGGTAAATTTGTACTGCCACCTGCTTTTTCAAATTAAAAATGTCCAACTAATATTAAAAGGTTATTTGTTAAATGCTTTTGTACTTGGTTGTATCCATAGAAAAAAACAAAAATTTTATTTGGCATGAGAAACACATAAACACACATTAATATCAACCCCCCACTCCTCAAGTGTCACACAGTGTTGTCCAAGGGCAGACACTCCTCCCACATACCCCCCGTCTCCCAGCGGTGGTCCAGGCCGACTCCACCCCTTTGGGGCTCCCATATGAATGCAGACAGTGTGCAAAGAATCCCCAACCAGGACGGCGATAGGGACAGGATGGAGACTTTGTCTTGAAGAGAGGGAGTGAGCACACGTTAACACACTCAGGGGGTTGTCTTGGGGGACACAGATAGCTCTGTGCGTGCTGGCTAGCCATAAAGGGTAGGAGGACTGGGTGTGGGGTACCGGACGCAGCAGGCAGCCACAGGGGGGTGTGATTAGTGGGAGACAGCTAATCAGCCCCATCAAGGAGGGAGTCGACAGGACCAGGATTCATCTGCTGGGGGCTGATTGCTCAGCCAGTGGCTGTGCAGACATGCTGCTGACCTGCACGGGACTGCTGAACCCTGCAGATAACGGCAAGCTTGGGGAACATACCAGCTGAAGGAGCCCCTGAAAACATACCTCGGTGTGGGCCTCACTAGACACTCAATCGTTTTCTATACGATGATGCCGTACTTAATCCAGAGTGATATAGATTCCAACAGCATCAGTTGACACATTTCAGAACATCTCAGTTTGCAGTTAGTGGCCAAAATACCCATGTTTTCCCATGAACTCAACTACAAGTACACCTTACTTGGCTAATCAATAGCTCAAAATTAAATTTCCTTAACCAGTTAAGTGAGCCAGTGATGAAACTGAACAAAAACATGGCTTGGGTGCTCTTGAGAGGAGGTTTGGGAACCAAAGTTGTGTTCTGACCATCCAACCAAACATCAGCAACATTTTGGAGGACATATGAAATAATTATTTGAATTACTGTTAAATTGTGCTTTTTTCTGACCAATACACACTTACTGCCTAGACACATATACATTTTCTTAGCCTGCCTAAGACTAAGCAGAGTACTGCAAATGCATCAACATGCTGAAACATCCCAAACATACATGAGAACACAGCTCCCCATATAAAAATGGAGCTGTCCAAGCGTGTGCCTCTGCGGCTCCCTCCCACAGCAGCCTGGTAATTGCAAAGACCAGAAATTCCCTAACTGGCAGCTACAGGCATCTTAAGAGATATTTCAGAGAGAAGTCACTTTCTGCACATTTTTAAAAATCACATAGACTCCAGCCCCCCCACAACCCTATATAGGATAAGTAGTTTGGGAAATGGTCTTTTGTCTCTCCTATTTGCCTTTTCTCTATGAAGCGAGCTGAAGAGAACATTCTCAAATTCACAGAGTTCTTAAATGATTTTTGTGCTGAGACGCCGATGACCTCCTATTAAAGAGCCTCATGATATGGGGACTTGCCATCATTAACAAAAGGGCTCTAAATAAAAGCTAAATTTACTGAACGTGTCAATAGGAAAACTGCAAAAACTTAACTCAGTTCTCTGTTAAACATATTCCATGGACTTGGTCAGTTTTAGATATTTGTTTTTTCAATTTCAGAACTGCTTTGCAAGTTACCACCAACCAGAAAACAGTCTACCCCACTAGACACACGCACCACCCCGCTTTAGTAAAAAAAAAAGCACTGAGCTGAAATTACCTTCAAAAATCCGGCTGTACATATGGATAACGCCTAACATTTTGAGCACACCCTAAGTAAACAACACATAAGCTGTTATAAATATTGCATTAGAAAGTGTAATAAGAATGCAATCATAAAAAACACATCTACATGCAGAAAGTACTTATGGCGAAGTTGTGAGTGAATGTCAAAGAGCTCCACCTGTACGGTAACAGTGAATGGGTTAACAGGCTACCTAACGCTGCTTCTGTCTGTAATACAGCCCTCCCGGCACCTTCCTGTACAAGGAGGTCAGAAGTCACGGCGAGGACATACACGTCGCGATTCACCTACCATGCAGCTGCAATTGCATGGATCACCAAGGAGGAGGTGTGTGCTGAAATGGGCTGAACCCGGCAGCCTTTCTCTAGGGAAGGAGGAGGGAGGAAGCCTAGCACTACGGGCTGAGACGGGCAGCTGATGGGAACCGAAGACTGGCTTGGCACAAGCACAGCTGGCTGCATGGCAATGACAAGTCGGGACACTGAGCTGTCTTTCCCCCCCAGACAAATGTCATGTTGTCATATAAAGGATCCCACTGATTTTAACTGGAGGTCCCCGACCAGGTGTCTGGGAGCAGATGCATCATACATCATTTATGATAAGATGTAAGTGATGAATAGATTAAGGAATGAATGGGGGAGCTCAGGATATATAGAGAGTAAGTGGCATCAATTTACCTAGCAAGTCCCATGAGATTAATCAGCCTGACAAATTAGCACTGCCAGCTTTTGTAAATTTGAGATTAAGCGGCTATTCATGGGCAAGCGGCTCTAAAGATTTCTCAAACACTCATGAGGGAAGTCCTTTCAGTTAAATAGATATAATCAAGACTCAAAATTGTGTCAACTAAACCACACGGTCAGCAAAGCCGGTTCACCGGTGAAGTGTCCCTCAGGATGAAGACACACCTCTCGACGGCCAAAATTAGAGCGACGGGGGCCAAAGTGCATCTTTACCGAGGAAGCCGAGATCCCTGGGAGACACGTCGGTTACTGCTGTGAGTGGAAAGGTCACAGCAGGGGATGGAGGAGGGGGGGGAAGGGTCGTTAAAGCGGCTCTGAAGAGCAGCAAAGCGAGTCTACCCACACGAAACACACCAAGCGAGTTACCTGCGCTTTCTAAACTGGGACGGGGGACACAGCCAAGGTCACCCACACCGAGGGGCTGCGGCCGGCCATAACCTCAGCTCCAGGCGGAGGACGGGGTGAGGCACCGCACCGCAGGTGACAACCCACAACTCAGGCGGCATTCCCCGGGTGAAGTTACCGGACGCCCGGGAGAAAGTGGACCGCACGCCACACGTGGAACGAGTTCAACCTCCGGCAAACCGCGCAGGGCTCGAAAGTACGGGATACGCAGTGGCCAACTGGTAACTAGCAGCCAGCGTCAGGCAACCAGCTAACTAGCTGTACCTTGACAGAGTCCACGGGGTACATCACGGTGTGCTCCAGGATCCCCGCTACAGCTCCCGCTGTCATATGCGTACTCAAGGAAGCGCTGGGCGGCAAACTCTCGTAAGTGTCCGCCTCCGAGGACTCACGGTCTGAACTCTGGCTGCTTTCCGACATCTCAAGACCCGCTACGGCAGGCTCGACACGCAGCTCCATGCGGGACATCGAGGGCGAAAGATGCCGACTCCTCTCCTGCTGGGTCGGCGGTGAAGCGAAGCGCACCATTACCGCCGAGGTGTAACGTCGTCGTGACGTCACCAAGCCTAGCAACGCCCCCGGCACCCTCCGGAGAGACCAATGACAAGCTGGAAAAAGTCAACTCAGGCGCGATTGGCAACTGCCTTAGCCAATCGGATGCCAAGTTGTCAAGGCATCTGGGTGTGATAAGCGAACCGAAGTTTTATTTCCACAACTTCGCTAGTTGTGTGTCTGTTGCTGGTCGGGACTTCAGTCAAGATTAAGTTTCGGACACATTTTAATTTGCGCAGTTAAAATTTTATCATCACTCAAACGACGCAATCCAGTAATTACTAGGTGCATAAGGTATTTAGAGAGAAAACATGGTTAATACTGTTTCACCAGAACTAAAAAATAAAATTTGACTGCCATTTTTAGCTATAGAATATATTAGGTCATGACATTTACAATTTGTAAAGTTTTACATATATAGTACTGGAGGGTCTATGAGATGGTGAATATTTTACATGACATATTGTAACTTCATTTAATACTTTCCATACCACTTACATAGTATGGGATTTCAGTAAGCCTAGAGCATATTCCACAAAGTAAAGCACACAAGATGGGGACACACTGGAGTGGATGCCAGTCCATCAAATGGCATGCATTCACACACCATGGCTATTTAGAGCAGTTAGCCTAACTGCATGCCTTAGGATTATGGGACGTAACCAGAGAACCCAGAGGAAATCCATGCAAAATCTACACACAA
Organism: Gymnarchus niloticus; assembly: GCA_009936485.2. Classification (NCBI taxonomy): domain Eukaryota; kingdom Metazoa; phylum Chordata; class Actinopteri; order Osteoglossiformes; family Gymnarchidae; genus Gymnarchus; species Gymnarchus niloticus. Next base: position 9,221,149 of record JAACJT020000034.1, read on the forward strand.
ATACACAGAGAGAGAGAGAGAGAGAGAGCTGGAAATGGAATTCAATACCCCAATTTTGCAAGTGTGAGCCGTCAGTGGTGCCTCTCGAGGCTGAGTTTTGATTCACTTTGAAAAAACTATTGGAGGCCTAATCGCACTGGAGCCAGCTGAAATGCTCTTATATGTGAACTACAGTATAATGTTAATTAAACAGTTCTTCTTTCCAAGCACCAGGAACAAGACTAGGGATTAAAAATAGGACTGGTAAAGCCCCTTACAGACAACATAGCAAGCCTACCAATTCTAAAAAACACAATCTATAGCACAAAAAAAAAACCTACAAATCAAACAGTCGACCCTGACAAGAGTGGAACCTAAATAACAGAAGAACCAGGTGAGACACATGAGGGTAATCATGGCGAAGGCGATTAGAGAAACTAAACAAGGGAACATGGATATACCCGAAACCCAGTCGGTCCTTAGGGATTCGGAGAACTGGTGAAGACGTCACAACTCCTAACCTTCTTCTAGTTTTTGCAAAGTAGTGTAGCGTGTTCTTTAAAACTGATAAGTACAGCTGAGGTTTTTATCATGGCAATGTGTTAACAATTAGAAGATACTGTAACCATGCAAGTTGTACACAGTAGGCGATATCTGTTTGCCAACGTAAAGCTCATTCTGTTATTTGAGCTGTTTGTGAACTTGTAAACTGCTATATCGTGTTCATTTCTCTGCAGGACAGCCACTATGTTTTTCTCTAACCATATTCATGATGACAGTTCAGAGGATTTTCTGTTTTCTATATTAAACTGCTTCCAAGAATGTACTGTGTTTAATAACAAAGTACATTAAGACAATTTGGGTAGCAGTCCATCATGTCAGGCTATGTCCTGGGTATTTCTTCAAAGCTTGAGTGACTGTGTTATTGCTGTATTGTTGCATTCCACATTTCTCAGATAAAAAGCCAGAGAGACCGGTTACCAAGATCTTACCAAATATAAGCTGTGAAATAAGGTCATCAAGTGCTTTGAGTGTCACAATTCAGAAGAGAGCATGGAGAGAAATCATTTTAATGTGGTTTAAATTTGAATTCTCACCATAACAGGAAATCCTGTTTTATCAGGATAATTTTATAGCAAAATAGGCAGCCTGTGTAGATATCAATACCACAACAATCAGCACAAGAATTTTGCATTTTTAAATAGTCATTCCAACCTGGACCTTTGCCTAAAACCTACCGTATATTTAATAATTCTGCTAATTAAACAGCATTCCAATTTTGTTGATGTGAAGCATGAAGCATATGCTTTGAGAGAATTCCTAAATTTGTCTGTGTTAAATGACTGTTTTTTGGGTGTAACCAGGGAGTAAGCTGAGCAACGACATACTTCAGGGTGGGTCTATAGATTACTGGGGTTGTGGTCTTCATATGAGACAACATATGTTCATTATATGTCACTATCGTTCAGCGCAGAACTTCTAAGAAAATGAGATTATGATTGCTGTTAAAATCAGCCACGGCCTCGGTCGTCTGAACATTTTCTTCCACCCCTAGCAAAACTATACTTTTTTGGCAGGAGTCAACCGAATTTCAGGAACCTAAAGGGTGTAGTTATTGTTAAAATTTGCACACTCCAATAGCCATTGGATAAATAGCTGTCCGTGTGGTGTGTCTGTGAAACACTAGGTATTACAGTCCTTTCTGAGAATCGACAGAAACAAAAGTCATGACGTTAATTAACTGCTGACAGCATTGATCAAGAAGTGACAGTAAAGTGAGCGTTATTTACAACAAAACAATATCATAAATATCACTCATAGCATTTACAATGAGCCAGACCTGAAATACGTTCTATTTGCTTCTTTATGTGAGGCCTTCTGGATCTCCATATAGATTGAGTGACATTACAAGGACAAAAATGTTGGGCATTGGGGTTTACAGGCTTAAGCCCTAATTCTTTTTTTACAATGACCATCGCCGTGTTACAATATGGGATGGTTTTCACCAAAACAGAGTGCTTCAGGGCTGTGATTCCACACTTTAGACGATAGATCTGTCCCGTAATTCAAAATCAGTGTGCTTCTCTCAGTTGTGTGAAATCCACATGTGCAAATATTAAATCCTGGTGCAGTAGCTGGGCACCAAATTCATGGCAATAGCAATCGTGACTCCCCCTGAATTGCGAGCATCATAGATATAGCTAAACTCATCAAAAAGAAAGAAATAAACCAGACCCAGCATGTAGTGTGAGTTCTAGTTGTTTTACATCTACGCAACATAAGCCTTCACAGCTTCACCGATACTAATACAGCAACATATTAATGCACTGGTATGTTAATAAATAGATTTAGCCTCTCAATATTCATTTGTGTCTTTTAAAGTATAGCCCCTGGCTCATCCACGGGTTTCTGGTCTGAATCCCATGTAACTTCTGACCCTAGAACAGCCTCCAATATGAACTGTTTAAAAGAAAACCCAAAATGACTGTTGTAGGGATCACAGATGTCTACAGGAGCAATCTGCACAAACCACCCAAATTCCCATCTCTTAAATTGCTTGAGATCAGTGTGTGTTGGATTCTGGAGCACAATGGCAAACGGAGGAAGTGGGCCACGCATTCCTGTGGCAAGTCTGCTTCAAAGCCTTGGGCTATGGAGATCGTCTTCTATTATCATATGTATCAGGCCTTGGGTGGATTTAGGGAGCGTTACTCAGTCCTCATGTCGGAGACACCAAGTCTCGCGAAGCGGGGCGGGGGGAAGCTGATTGGCCGAACGACACCCCGGAGAGAGATAGTCTTTCAGAGGCGCTGACTGCTCCAACATCCACATTACTGGAGGGAACACAGCAACTTCGATGTCTTTTTAGTCCCATTCAGGAAACTGACAAAACAAAGTATGCTCTGTGAAGAGTATTTTGCAACTGAGCTTGTGGAAAATTTCCGCCATGATGGCACTCCAAAATGGCAGCAAGCAAAAAAATGAAAAAATGCTTTTGGTGTAAACCTGTTATTCAATGACCTCTGTGAATAATTCATTATCTAACTCCCTTATCTTATTGGCTGGATCTTGTTTCAAACCAGAAGTTTGAATTTCACTTACAGATGGATTTGGACTCACTGGTGCAAGGTTTACTTTTTTCACACAAGTGATGCCACTAACAGCTGTAATCTTCTGTAAGCACGCTGACATATGCAAATACGTATGTCTGCTCGCAGGCATGATGCATCTTGGTTAGGATTCCTTGTGAGGAAATGAAAACAGCCCATGCTGCACTTAGGATGTGCACTGGTGTGGTGACATCAAGTATTGCTGGCATAATAATTTGTAGTCCATTAAAAATGTTCAACAGAATTGTTCTTCCTGCAAACATACAGTATCCGCTTCTTAATCTTGTCTGACTGATGTTGCAGTTTGGACTGCGCATTTTCACCTCGCCCAACACTCTGCTGAGTAACAACACGGCCACACTTTCATTAGATTCTTTTAAATATCAGCCAGCATTCCTGACACTCCTCTCACCTTGGGCACAGGTGCCATACACAGGGTGGACACACATGGCCAGAGAAGACACTGGAAGTAACAGTAGAGGGCGGGGCAAGTCGTGTGCCCAGAAATGGCATGGAACCTGCGTGTGCTGTAAATCGAGTTGTTGTATAGCCTGCGATATCTCTTCAGATTCTACTTTGCCCTGAATTGAAAATTAGTAAGTAAAAATGTGGCAAGTCCCTCTTTGTCTCTGTCGTCCTCCAAGACAGACCAGCTGGGGGGCCTTGTTTGCTGTGTGTCAGCTTATCACCATCCCGAGTCTCCTCACCGTACTCCCGGCTGACACTAGTCACTAACAGCTGTGGCAACACTTCAGATCCCCTCAGTGGAGACTAAGGGAGACAACGCATTCTTTCCCGGAGGATGGGGTCTGATGGGGTCCGGATATTGCTGGTGTTGAGGAGATACAGTCAACAACTCAGCCCAGGAAATCTGATAACACTAATGCAGGCTTTTCACTGACTAAAGGCAAAAAACACACATTTTGGATGTTCCAGAAATACATATTTATAGGCCATAAATTGCACAAAATTACATTCATGATTGAGTTTATTCTGACAGAAAATCAGAAATTTAGTACAGTGCCACCTGCTGGCATGACATTATTAGCATCTGAGGGATCATTATGAGAGCTTAAAGACCAGGATATGTATCTCATGTGACTGTGTTCATTTTTCTCAGTTTCTTCTTTTCTTAGTTTGTTTATTGTGTTGCATGACACACACACGTGTACTTGTGTACAAAATTGTGCGTGGGCGCTGTCGACATGCTCTTAGCTGCACAGAACTTCCGGTCTGCACACAGTCGCCTCTGCTTTTGGTCGCATCCGGGCGTAATCACATCAAAATTACACCATGCAGACGGTATCACGCGGTCGAGTGCGTGAAGTGTCAACTTGCCTTTATAAAGACATTAAGTACACGGGCAATTTAAACCTGATTTAAAAGAGCAGCAAAATGTTTACGATTTTAAAGCTGAAACTACTAAGTAGGATATAATTGAAAATGTTAACTCAAGATTTCCAGTATTAACAAAAGTACTCATGAGGACATTCGTGTGCAAGAATTAGAACGAGGAAAAATGTTTCTTCACGTTTAACTCTCAGCCCTACGTTTTACATATACTTCATATGTCACTGCCATAACTGAGCCATGAGGTTACTTTAAGCCGAGAAGGGGAATGAGGCACAAACAGGCTTCGTGGGTCTCGTCTTTGAGGCCTGCCACTTCAGGGAGGGAGGGAGGGATGATCTGTTCCCATCTTAATGGGCCATTTCAGAGTGTTTGTTTCCAGTCTCCGACATGTAACCCAATTCTCTGCAGCTAAACGACCCCACTGTTCAACCGCATCACCTCGACAGCAGTTTACTGCTCATACACTCTGTGAACTTGGGGGAAAAATGGGTGGGACCTAAGAGATTCAAAACAAAACTTTAATCGCTAACCCTTTGTTCCTTTATTCCCGTGTGGCTTGTTCTACATCCGGATCCAGTGGTCAGGGCCAGGATTGCAAACGGAAAAGTATCTGAACCTAAAGAGGCCGCCTTGTGGGGGCAGGTCAAGCCCCTGCTGGCATACTACGTCAGAGGCTTCTGCAGTCCAGGCTGGTCGTGGCGGATCCAAAACAAAGGCCACCCAGTGACTCACAAACAGGCCCGGGTTCTCAGACGTGGCCCCTGACGGGGGGGATGGCTGTTCCCGCTGAGCCATGGTGACCGCGAGAGATCTATATGCTACTGAGTGTGCCTGACTGATACCCTCCGTGGGGACGTAAAGCCTCTTACAGGTATAAATATACAGATTTGCTTATGTATCTCTACAGCATTAGCAGCTGCTGTTTGCAAAGACCCCTGACACTTTACACATAAAATATCTGAAAGGCTAATGGACTCACAAACACAACAGAATATATAAATGTAGAAAATCTAATTGGGTGTTTTTCAAAGCATTTAACTCACAGGAAGGTGCTTTTTGTTTATTTAGTGATAGAATTCTCCTTCTGTGTAGTTCAAAAGCAAAATGTCAGGAAATGGGATTTCTAAATGCCTAAAAACGTATTTCAATTTTGAATTTGTTAAAAATAATTGAAAATTACTTTTTAGTTTATCAGCCAGTGCCTTTTTGTTTTTTTTTTTTTTTTAAGTTTAGCAGAGGAGTCAGGTGACAGTCGGCAGCCACTGGTCATAACACAGCCAGGCTGCCTGTTTGTTTTGTAATGGAGTACGGCAGGAATAACAAAAGGAAGTCTTCACGTAGCCCCCCACTGAACGCCCAGGAACATAAAACAAAGAACACATTCTGAACAAAATAATCATGGACTCAAGTCATTCTAATCATTTATATTATTCTACCGTGCCCAGCATATTAACTATGAACCACCTCAACCAAAGTGTATGTCATAACTAGAGCTGATCTGTGGGTTCCCCGTTTACATTTATGCACATATAATAATTGTTTAATTGATCAAATAAAAACTATTAGGCTTATAATGAAATTCACTTCAATTTGATCTGTTCTGGCCTTTCAAAATTTTAGCTTCTTTTTAACAGCATTTTTATAATATCTACAATTATAGAATCAGACCAAATAACATTTTGAGCCACCCAATTAAATAACAGTTCCCAATTCCTAACTTCTTCACTAAGTGGTTATTTCTACAAAGTTAAGTTGCATTTTACTGAAAGGACTAATTAGCCAAGAGAATCCCAGGATGAAACAAAACCACAGACACAGGTTGCCCTCTACTGGCTGACTACCCACCAGTACCGGAACTCAAAACAGAGCAAGCACTAATAGGAGTTGCGTACGTGTATAGTTGCAATCAGAAATATTCAACCCCCTCACCTCAAAAGACATTATAGTGATATGACCCAAGGTCAATGAAAGTTTGACAAAAAGCCTCAAACGGCACAAAAAAAAATGACATTCTTAGGGTTATTTTGAGAACATAAATTGACCAAAGTTTAAGTTCAAATGGAAAATGTAGATTTTCAGCAATGTGCATGTGCACTGTTGTTCAGCCCCCAGCTTCAGTACTTTGTGGAGCACCCTTTTGCCTTTATAACTGCTAATAACTGTTTTCAGTAAGTGCTGACAAACTTCTTGCACCTTTTTGTTGGAATCTTTACCCATTCTTCACATGCAAAAGCCTCCAGCTCATTGATGTTTGATGGCTTCCGTGCCCCAAGTGCCTTCTTTAAATCCCAGCAAAGATTTTCAATGGGATTTAAATCTGGGGACTGAAGGCCACTCCAGGACATTCCAGGATCTATTTCTCAACCAAGCTTTGGTTAACTTGGAGGTGTGCTTGGGATCATTGTCTTGCTGGAAAGTACAAAGACATTCAATTTCTGAATAGAAGGCATCACGTTCCTCCTTAAAATGGCCAGGTATTTCTGGGAATCCATGATGCTAGTTACACCGTCAAGATTGCCAGTTCCTGCAGCAGAAAAACATCACCAGTGAGCCACCTCCATGCTTGACCGTGGGGATGGTATTCTTTTGGTCATAAGCCTAGCCTTTCTCACACCAGACATACCGCTGATCCATGTGTCCAAACAGTTCCAGTTTAGTTTCATCAATCCATAGAACCATTTCCCAAAACTCTGCAGGCCTATCCAAATTTCTCCTGGCATATTCTAGTCGACCTTTGATGTTCTTTGTGGTCAAGAGTGGAGTGCGACCATGAAGTCCTCATTTATTCAGTGCTCCTCTTACAGTTGCCACTGAAGCACTTGTCCCAGCCTTCATCAGGTTTTGCAGTAACATGGGTTTTTTTTTTTTTTTAAGTTGTCCTAAGTTCTTAAGGGCTCTTGATGAAATTTTGGGGTTTCTCCCTCAGCCAGGCAGGTTTGCAGATGTGCCATAAGTTTTAATCTTCCTTATGCTTCCAATGGTGCCTCTTGGAATATTCAATTTTTTGGAGATCTTATACCCAGTGCTTTTCAGGGGCAATTAATTTCCTCTCTCAGCTTTTGTGAAAGCTCCTTTGTCTTATCCATGATTGCAACTCACTTTCAATACCTTCATGGGTGGGGTTTATATAGGCCTATGCATCACAGTTGAAGCCAATTAAGGATCATTATTGAATTCCCAAAGGCTTATGTTTTAGCTCCAAACTAGCATGTTGATTTTACTTATGACTCAACTGATTAAGAAGTCATCCAAAGGAAAAATCAAGCTCTATGAAAACATTTTCAGTGGTAAATCCTTACAATCTTTGAGGGATTGAATATTTCTGATTGCAACTAATAACTAATTGCAACTAATAATAACTAATTGCAACTGGTGGCTGTATCACGTATAATGGTAAAATATATATTTTCTACAGTGAATGAAACCAAGAATTCCAAAAGGCACTCAGAATTAATCACAACCACATAGAGTACTTTTCTCCACAAATATACACCCTTCAAACAAACACAAATATGACTGCAAGCGGTTATGGGTGGGTTCAAGCACACAGTACCTACAGGGACAGCATGCATCATTGACTAAATCAGAAAGCAAAAGCAGCTTTGACCATCAAAAAACACAAACAGCTTTGATCTGGGGGTTGAAGCAGGGGGTGTTGGCTTAGGAGGCTGAGGAGCATAAGCACCAATGCCCCCCAACTGCCTATGCCCATTCCAGCACTGCTTGCTTCAAAGCACTCTTGATGTGCCAGTGCCCCCCAGCTAACTATGCCAGCACCTATGGTATGAAAGACAACAATAGACCCACAGAAGAAATTTGGAGTTCCTGGAGGAAACCCACAGAAATGCAGGGACATCCAAACTGCACATACAGAGCAGAAGGAGAGAATTTAACCGGTGAAGTTATGGTTCTACGGGGATATTTCAGGTCACAAATAAATATGAGGAAGTGGAACAGTAAGAAAATGGCAGTGAGCAAAGTATCAAACTCAAGGAGGGGAACGTAAACGCAACTGATGGAATAAATGTCTCCATGTTATCAGCTGATGACAGACTCTGATGTTTAATATTTCACACGCATGAAGATTTCCACATTGACATGTTCTCCGTGCAAAGATAGAATTGTTCTCTGTACACATACATATTGCATACTTATTTCACAATCTCTACGCATCCCAGTAGTGATGTGACAGCTTCATTAAATTTTTAAGAATTTCAGGGATTAAGTGCCCTTAAAGGCACCAGCCCAGTGGACTGGTACCTACAGCAGTGAGTAAGAAACATCAGCTGGCCAGTTGCTACTCCAATTCCCCCCAAATGGAGATTCATTAGATAGGTATGACAACTTGTCTGCAATGACAAGATGAAAAATTGCACATAGTTTATCTGCCAGAACGCTAACTGAAAGTTTAAAGACATCCTAAGAAATACAAATAAATAATTTTAAAAATTCACACTCCTAGCCAGTTTTAACCAAGTTTTGATCCAATTCTCTGTTCATCTGGTCAGGATCCTGGAGCCTACTGCAGGCTTCCCTAACTTCTTACCCTGGTCAGGGTCCCAGGCACAAGCTGTTCATTTGGCATCTTCAAAATGGGGGCGGGGCCTCAAAAGTCATAACCTCATGCGATATTAAAAAGGTAATCACCTCCGCCAGAAACCCATAAACAGTTCTACATAAGCAGTGTTACAGCTAAAAATAAAAATGCAATTAAATTAAAAGGGAGAAGGCAATGAGGACTACTCTTCATTTATATGTACGGACATCTAAAACAGATATGAAACCTTCATTAATCACAAGCATCAACAATCATTGAGCTCTGTACATAAATATGTATTACAAAGTTATGTCTATTTGGGACGTAATTACAATACTCTGAGCACATCTCAAATCTGAATTTGATTCCACTAATGAAAAGATGTCCCATCGTATCACATAAACCGGGCAAACAGGCGATCCAGGCCGTTTCCCACTATAACATCAAGTTCTGCTCTAAAGTACTAAATTAGATAGTACTGGATTAGACAGATTGGGGTTGGAGGTGTTGATTCCAACACCAAAGACCCGCAAACGTAGAACACCTACTGTGTAATGCTTTAACAGATAAAGCTTATTTTTTTTTGTCGCAACGTGCAAAACACTAAGTGTCACATTCTGTGCAAACCACCTCTGCCACAGAGATTGGACTGGTCTGGTCTCCAGCACAAATGCACAGCCTTCAGTAGACCTCTGTCTGTACACATATTACATCACGAAAACATTTAGCAGCCACATTTTTCAAGCTTCTGGGTTTAACATTTTTTTGTCGTACCTAAATCCCATCTAAAGGGGTCCGACGCCCCCATCATTTGGTGTAGCTCCTACAGTCACATGATCTACGTCAATCACTTGGGAGAGCTTCTGGGGCCTAATGATTAGGGGGCAGATGTTACCTGAGGATGCTCTTAGATGGCAGGGAGTGGAGCCTAGTACTGACTCAAACACTGGAAATGTTTCAGACAGACACATTCACCTTTACAAAAGGAAAAAAAAAAAAACAAAAAACATAGCAAGACCATTCAAGACTCCTGATAGACTAACTGAAGTACTGCCCTAAAACCAGAGTCAAAAAGGCTGCTGATTGGTCGTCGCATCTATCAACAAGCTCAACCGCAGCTCAAACTCTGTGTCTGAAAATCCCATGATGCCTCCGAGGAACCAGACCCCTTAATTACAACCTTTTTAAGAACAAAAAGGTCTCGAGGTAGAGGCTCAGGCAACACGGGGCATGCCTGGGAAAAGGTGGGGGGCCCAACCTAAACAGTAACAGCAATGGTTGGGGGTCCCAGGCCCTCGTCCAACCACTGAACGGAGGAGGTGGTAGAGGATGAGGCGGTGCCGCGATGAGCCATGCGGCGGTGGATGCGTCTCAGTCGCAGCAGGTAGAGCAGGATGGATAGCAGCACCACCAGGAAACAGGCCAGGAACAGATAGTGGTTAACGACAAAGGAAAAGCTGTGATGCCAGTGAGAGTGCGCCCCCTTCAGGCTCTCCTTCTGAATGTCCCTAAATGGGGCGAGCAGAAACGATGGCTGTTAAGTGACCAGAGGCTCTTTGTTGGGCAGCACTGGAACTGTACTCTGCACAGGATGACAACTGCCAGATAATCTATTACAAATTGGTTTTAATCAAATAAATCACTATATGACATGGCAATGATGCACTCTACTACATTTTGCCGCAGTCTTACCAAGCCATCACCAAAATGGAACGGGAACTTCAGCAGACCATGTAATTTAAGAATAAAAAACTCCCAGAGAGTCCACTGTCTACAGATGCTAACGGCGTGGTGATACCTCAAAGGGAGGAAGCGTGTTCGGTACAGGATGGCTCCCAGTGTCCACTGCACCTCTTTATCGTACACCAGCAGCGCTGTCTTCAGGTTTTTGTACTCCGTGGGGAAGGAGAAGCCGGAGTGAAACACCTCATACATCCAGGCTGACTTGAAGCACTGGTACCTGCCACACAGAGACCACGTAGTCAAGATAAGCTAGGAGAGACTTGTCACGTGATGCCCCACTGACACTGGACCACGAGGGGACGCACTTGAGCCTGTGAAGGTCGGCGTGAGAAGCGTAAAGACCGTGGTCAAAGCGTTCTTTCAGGGTCCGCCATGGGGTGGAGCAATAACTCTACAGAGGAAAAGAGGACAAAAAAAGGCAGAGAACCTTCCATCAATCTGTGTGAGAAAACCTTGTTTGCACGTTGTCTTGCTTTACAAGTCAGGTTTCAGGGGGAACAGAAGGGTCATAAAAGACAACAACTTTGGGTATAATGCTCCAGATTTCCAGCTTGTCTTCATGCAAATGGCACTATGGTCCATCCCCTGGTGCATTTCGCTCCCTCTATTTGCTCTGCAACACTATTGGCAGTGTGACTACGAGTTGCCTTGACGTGTGTCTGCCACAGCTCCTGCATCGTACCCAGTGTCATGTCCTATTCTTCATTAAGGAGCCCCCACTCACCCCAGCTGCCTTGGCGTACTTGGTGGCATTGTAGTCGCCACTCATGCGCAGCACGTCCTCTGTGCAGTAGTAGAACTCGGAGAAGCCGTAGAACTGGCTGTCGCTGTAGTCGATGGGCGGCTGGTAGACGCCGTTCAGGGATGACTGCGTCTCATTGGTGCGGTTCAGGAAGGGCTGCAGGAGCAGCCGGCAGCGGTCAAAGTCTCCTGTACCCCGGAGATGAACCCTGTGTCCAGCTGACCCAACCTCGTCCTGTAGGTCTCTTGGCAGGCACGGGTCCAGGACGGGCACCTCTTCGGACTCCCCGAGGTGCTGCCCATTCACTCTTAGCACAGAGAGAGAGAAAGGGAAGCGGTGACCAGCAACTCACTTGCACAGAAGACATACTTCCTGGCTGGACCCAGCACCCCCCAGCCATGTCACATTTGGTCTAGCCAACCACTGGCAAGCCTGAGCCAGGGCATTTTAATAAGTTGGTGGTATAAGTGGCGGAACAGACCAAGTGAACTGATGGGGGGATAGAAGACCTCTTAACTCATCATCCAATGAGCATAACCTTGTGAGCGCATGCTGTAGTACGTTTGTCTTGTACACTGGAGTATTTAATCAATCAGTTAAGTGTAAACTACTACATAAAATGAGTTGACAATCTTTTCAACATTGGTCTATTTAACTTATAGTCAAAGCACTTCCGAATTGCTCATATATAAGATTTATGCACCTCACTGCTAGCACCCATCTTTAAATATTTTTTCAGAAACGTAATAGTCTTTCATTATGAAGTGTTGGTTGACTGTGGCTATATTAGTCTTGCTAGAGGAGCACAGGCTAGCTATACGAGTCGGGGAGTGCGGGGGTAAATACGCCACACTTACTTGTTGTGCAGCAGGGTCCTGCTGACGACGTCCTCTTCGTACCGCTGACGGGCTGCATTGCCCCCGAAGCCCAGGAAGGTGGAGACGTACACCCGGTAGATGTGCTCTGTGCGGTGGGCATCACAGCCCAGGTTGAACTCTGCCAGCAGGTTCTTGGCCACTTCCTCCTGGTGGGACACTTGGAGTCAGTGAGAGGAGAGACCATACGGCAATCTGCACGCTTTCACAGGATAAGGCTGCATTTAGCCGTCCACCGTGCCGATCCAGAGCAGAAAGCGAGCAAAAAATTGAGGGGGGAAAAAACAGCAGCCATTCAAATGAAAGCTATATTAACCTACAGTTACATCAATGAAGCATAACTGTGTTCTTCAAAGCAGAGCTAAAGTCAAAGTTAAAGCCCCCAATAAATGAACTCATGCAAACGAAACCATACTGCAGGCTGCCAACCTTCCGTCAAACAAGACGGAGAGAAGTGACTGAAGCTAGTAGTGTCTGTAGTACAGAGCTCAGCATTACACAGGAAGTGGCTCTCACAGCATGTTGTAGATACTACAATTTAAAGATAATGTTCATTACAGCAGGGTTTCTCAACCACCGAACCACACTAGGGCTGTGAGCGCCACCTAGTGGTTGGAAGATCTATACAGTCTATATCAGGGGTGGCCAACCATGGACATGAAGAACCAGAACAGTAAAATCCAGAAATGCCAGAGCTAACGAAGGGTGGGAATCACAAGAAAAAGTTGGTGAATTTGGGGAGGGGATTCTGCTTTTTTTTTTGGATGGTGTATGAAAGCCACAAAAGAACCTTATATGACCTGTGAGCCTCTTGCGGCCCATCCGTGATCACAGATGGGCTTTGCGGTTGAGATTGTTGAGAACCCCTGCATTGTAACATGAAGCATATTCCAACTGTTAAGCAGTTCTTGCATCAAGCAGCAGGCTTCCCTGAAGTCCACCCTGAACTGAAAGGGCTTTGCTTCGAGACTTTAATGTGGGTTAAAGAGATGAGATGGTTAAGGGTGAGAAGAAATGGCTGAAAGCAACAAAACCCAAAGGCAACACAAAATAAAGAAAAATTCCTGTAGATAATAACCTGCTGTGGAGAAGCAAAGCTTACAGTTTTGGGCACTTCGTACGCTATTTGTGTGGACACGCCCCCCATGTCCAGCACGCCTGCAGTCCGCTTCCTCACCACTGCCTCCTGCTGGTCACCGCCGGGAACCTGCACCTCAACCAATGCCTCCCTCTCTGATGCAGGAGGAGAAGATGGGGGGGGGGGGAGAGAAAACAAGCAGGTTAGAAACAAACTTCCTCACAGCTGCACCACAAGGCATTTAAACGATTCCCACACTAAATAGGAATGAGAGAGAAAAAAAAAATTTGTAAGACACAAAAATCATACAGGTACATGAAAGACTGCTTTGTTTTTTCATTCAGAATTTCATTTACTGTTCTATGGGTAATACAGAGTAGATTTAAGCCCTCCTCATTCATCACAAAATCACTTTAAAGTTTTAGTTTCTAAACAGCAGATTTCACCACATCATACTCATTTACATAAATCAACTGCACAACAGTACATGGATGAACCAAAACACAACCATGGATATGAAAGCACTTCACATTTGGCTTTTCTCTTACAACAAAGACACCAGCATCCTTTAGAAGAGCACAATGCCCGGTTTTACAAAACAGACCATGAGAAACTGGGTGACAGTCCAGTACGCCAGCAGAAGACAGAGGTTGCGCTACTGGACCTGAAATTAGTGGCTCTCAGCCATGATCATGAAGACTTGCATTCTAGCCAGGATGGGTTACTGAGGCTTGACTGGACTATAATGTTACAAGGATGCAAAAATCAGGGTTTCATGACGCTGTCCCTGGGGACTGATTATGCATGGTGATTTGTATCCATAATTAAAAGAAACACAATTTACCATTAGGATATACACGAGTAACCAGTAACAGAAAAACTAAATTTCTTCTGCTCTCCAAGATGTTGGATATCTGGTTGGATGGCTAGACGAACCCAGCTTTGGTATCACAGATTCTTACCATCATCTACGTGATCAAATCTTCCAAGAACAAAGTTGATCCCAATCCACGCGTAGACTCCTGACCACAGAAGAAACAGGAAGGTTACGCCAAGTCGTGACTCCTATCTTAGCCAGACCCACCAAAGAGACAAGGTTCCTGGATGTAGTATTTGCAACAAGCAGGTATCTTGTTGGAAAGCGGATGCATGTACTCTTCCCTTCCCCCCCGTTTGGCCAGCCAAAGCATGCTCACCCTCCTGTTTGCCGGAAATGACCTCCACGTGGGAGTCTGAGAAGAGGAAGTTAAAATGAACGGGTATATCTGTGCGCAGGTCCTCCAGCAGGGCTTCCTGCTGACTGCAAACAGCAGATACATGCATTAGGGGATGGTGCCATGACGAACACATACAACTCAACTGTATGAACAGTGAAAAATCAGTGGGAAAATGGAACTGCACAATTTGTCTGTGCCTGTCAGAAATAAAATGCAGTGGGGGGACATCACAATATCATGTCTGCAAGTAAACATTTCAACACTCGTACACTACAAAATAACAGATTGTTAAATTTGGTTTTAAAAATTGAGCTGTGTTTCTAAATATGCTTTACCTACCCAAGGGGGAAAAAAAACACAGCTGAGACCCAATAGAAAAGTGGCAAGAATTAAAGAAAGCTTTCCAGTGTTTCTGTAGGCTGAAGCACGAAGGAGACATGACAGTTACTTAAAATTAAACTTGGCTGCAAAAATTATGCAAATCCACCACACTGTTTTCCAGTTGCATCTTTCTAATGGGAGCAGCTGCTAACCCAGATTTCCTTTTCCACTATGTCAAGCCTGGAAACAGATCGTAAAAAAAAAAAAAAAAAAATATATACGAAAAACATTGGATCGATGATCAATCCAGGGCCAGACTGCATTTACCAAATTTGGTCAGTCCCCTATTTTCAGTAAGCCCTTTCAAATGGAGGAGAGGGTTTCTGCAAATTCCAGACACTTCAGGGCAAAACTGCGAAAGGCACAGTAGAGGCTGTCAATTTGAGTGATGGCATGTTTGGTTAAAGAATAGGCAGTTCTCTGCCCCAATGTGAGACAGTAGTACTGCTTGAGTAAATTTGGGGCAAGTGTACAATTTTACATCCCTCCATATCTGCTTGGTACTGACATGCAACAATATGTCAAATTTAAGCTACACCGGCTGCTAAGATGCTTCTGAATTGGTTCCAGAGTAAAGGAAAGCCGAGTTGTGAAGTGTACCAGTGTACCTCTCTGGCAGCACCCGCATCCCTGCTGTGCAGAGGATATACAGAGGAGTCTCCTGGTGCTTGCTCTTGGGGATATGCTGGGCTGCGAAGTTCAGTAAGGGGTAGATGTAGTCACTGGCTTTCTCTGGTGTTGTCGACAGTTCTGAGATTCCTACCAGCAGAGAGAAATATTGAGGTCAAGCACTGCCTATCGACTGCCTCCCTCAGGAATGGTTAAAAGGCAGGCCATCCTAACTCTCTATTAAAGCTATTAGTGGTGCAGGTCCTGAGCTCACCTGGTGCTACAAGTGTAAATCACAGAAAGATGGCAGAAAAAGTATACAACAAACCTACAGGTGAGGGTCCCCCCATGCAAGCAGCCATGTGAGCATTTATACAAAACGTCCAAATCTGTACACTCAGGGAACGGCATGGATGTGAAGCTCTGATAGCTCAATGGGACATCAGGAGCCCACGAAGCAGGCACATCTCACCAGGCTTTATCTTCATCACCACAGGCTTCCTGTGCTGATCCCTCATCTGCCGGATGTCCAGGAGGTCGTGGGGGTTGCCGTTGTGTCTGGGCCAACAGTAGACAAAGACTCTGGAGCCACTGCTGCCGCAGTCAACAACGATGCCGTAGTTCAGGTTGGGGTTCCTGGTGTCAGTGGCGTCCAAATCCGTCACCCGGATCAGATACCTGTGGTTTGAAGGTGAAGACCAGACACTTTGGAAAAGAATGGCAGAAGAAGCCTAACCCTAGTCTTAACTTCCTGTGGTCGGCGTTCAACCAGAAGAACAGACAAGCACATGGTGGCAGGTGATTTCAGAATGAGCCAAAGCAATTTTCTCCACGTAAAAACGGTTTCATGAAGACACTCACAGACTACTGTCAGCCCATTCCTTAACTTTAATGCAGTACATTAACAAAATGCTTGTATTTCTCAAAAAAAAAAAAAAGTGTTCTTAACATATCAAGATTTTGGAAATATTTCCTTCTAATGGTCTGTGTAATAAAATTTCCTGTAAATTTTTGCAGGTCAAACACAGGCAGCTGAGTTAGGATGCCGAGGGGTCGAAAACAGCCACGGGTGGGGAAAAAAATGTTTTGAAAGCAGCCTCTGCTCACAGCGATAGATGGCACATGACTCTCACTTGTGGAAGTGCTGATCCTCTCCAGTCCAGTGATACTGGCTCCTGCCTACCACCACCAGGAGGTAGATCAAACCAACAATTCCAATGGAGAGGCCCAGGAACAGCAACTGTCTGAGTGACGGCTGCATGAAGCGGGGCAGCCCCACTGGAGACAGGCTGAAGTGCCAGGAAGCGGGGAACAGGCAGGAGAAGCTGATCCTGGGGGTATAAAGAAAGAGGAATACATGCAACATGACATCCAGTCCTTGGAAATGCAAGTTAAATCAGTTCTAATGTGAATGTGACAGACTTTCCAGTGATTAGCTTTAGCATTGCAAGCTGTCACACATCACCGACCTACCTCCCCATTGCCCAAGGCCTTGGATCAGTCAGTCAAATTTCACAGGCAGATATGGGTTTCGTGAGGTCTCCGAAATCTCCAAAGATTTCATTTTAAAGATCCCCTAGTTTAGAACCACCCTAGGAAACAAATATATCATTTTGATTAAAAGTAAAAACAGCCTGGTTAGACAAATGTGACTTAAATGTAAAGACACTGTTTTCTTTAATCACCTAAAGATTCCGATAATTCCAAAAAGACTTCACTTCTTACTGCGGCCACGTATTGGATAGGATGGATCTGTACATGAATAGCTTAAGGAAGCAGAACCGAAGATTTCACTAGCGTCTGAGAACGACTAAAAACTCAAAGCCAGCCAGCGCTCCATGGCCATACAGGTACTTTCACCCGAATCAATAACCAAGGTAAGTGCAGCTTTCTCAATTTTACATGACGCCGTTTCACAAAGCTTAACGAATCCGCAACGTTCGCGACTGAAGCTGCTGTTAGGAATTTACCGTGACGGTTATTACATGACAGCCGTTTACGAAGAACGTATGAAATGTCAAAGCAGCAGTTAAAATTCCAGACAGTGTGCCGAAATGCGTCGCGCAGCGAGGAGGGCATTTAAAGAGCAAGGCGGCCACAGTGACAACACTGTTGTTATAATTGTTAGTTTCACTGAGTTCAGGGAGCCTAGCGGGCCGGCGGTGCCACGTTGATGATGATGATGATGATGATGTCGGATCCTTTCAGCGGCTTCACACGACGGCACACACCCCAAACTTCCCGTACACGTTTCGTTCAGCCCGCTTCCGTGTCCTCAGCACATCACCGACCTTAGAAGCCCCCCACGCCCAAGACCCAGTCCCCAAGCTCCAGCTCCACACCTGAACGCCGCATTTGCGGTACCTGTCGCCGGAGCTCCCTCCGGCTAAGCTCGCATTCAGATACACGAGCGCAGAAACGCCGAATGTAGTACGCAACAAATCGTTCGCTCACCTTTACGTGCATTGACAACTCCACAAAAAAAGAAAACATCGACACGAATAATTTAACGTACGTCTGAATCGATAAATTATACTGGTTGCCTCCATAACCCTACCTACACGGCCCGAAGGCAAACGGCGTACGTAAGGAGCCGCGAGGTGCGCATGCGCGCGTTGTCACGCTTTGTAAAAACTTTATTGATTTTTTTTGGTCCCGACAGACAGCGGACGTTCGTAATAATGTACGCCATGGGGCGACACGCTGATTTGACCTGAAGCAGTTATGAAGTGCCAGGACGAGGGCACCCTTTTTCCTAATGGCACCTGACCCTCCACCTGTTACAACATTAACAACATTGTTAGTAATGATTTGACAGCTTCTACACACGCAACACATTGTGAAAATTCATATTCACTTTATAACCCATCTAGCCCGTTGTAAAGTGGATTGCCTTTTTGCTGTGGGGCAGCGAGAGAGTTCTAATTCCTCTTTAAGGGGAACTTCCAGGCATAAATTGTAAGGCGTAGTATGATCCTAGAAGTTTCCATTATGAAGAAAATGATCATCTGATGTCATAAGTTAAAAAAAAATTGAATATTCTATTTACAATGAATACTTATATTCGAGAGGCGTGCTTAATGTTCAATTTGGATCATAAGTAAGAAAAATGTTTATTAATATACTTTAAAAATATTGTGGTGCTGTGCCAGAGCTAGGGGTAAACATCATACCACGGGGTATCCTAACAGTGTCAAGTGTGTTATAATAATGAATGTGTGTAATAAAGCATCGAAGCGTGTACCATGTTGTGCTGTATTGCTATTTAATGTGCGGATCTCGTACTGTGTCCTGTGTCCGGGTGACGGTGTCTTAATGTTCACTACGAATGTGCACGTGGGGTGAAAACGAGCCTAACCCCTGTGGTGTACTGTAAATAGTTGTTGGGTACATTGGCGAGATTTGTGAGTAATTGCAATTGATGCTCAACTAATGAGTCCGAGCCTTATTTCAAAATGCACTATGGCACGCGGTTTTACCACAATATATTTTGCGTGGTCTTTGGTTTGCTTGGTGGTTTGAGACATGATGACCATAACCAGCCTAGAGAAAATCCTCCATCATCAACCAGGTGTTTTTTGTCTGCACTCACAGCTTCAAAATGATATGCTGCGGTTGTACAAATTGGCCACGTTGGCAGCGTCATCTGGCCATAAACCAGTTTCAACAGGGGTGTTTCAGATTTGGCAGGGGCCTGTCTCAGGTGGAAAATCTTAACTGAAAGCCAGACTTCAGGATTTATTTTCTCTAATCAGAATTCAGGTTTAACTACTGCATATTACAACTTTCTGGATTATCCCTAGGACACAAAATGATCACATCTTATGATGTTAATGTTCTAATGCTTAGCTGAACAGCAACGGAACCTTTCAAGCTTGTGTGTCTGCTGTACTATTTGAGTCGTACATGCGATTGCTGTTTTGACTGAAGAGCGGGTGTGCTGGCCAGTTACAATTCTAACTAAAAAATAAACAAAACTTGAAAAAAAACTTTAGAAAGGTTGATCTATTTCAGTTTATTCCAACACTTTAAAATGTAATATAAATGTTGTTTTTCAAAAGTAGTCGAAATCAAATCAGAACCACTTGCAGCTCTGGATTGGCGTCATATCATTCGGTCACTTTATTAAAGCAATACAGATTACAATTCAAATCGCCACACTTAGAACAATAATTTCAAAAAAAAAAAAAAAAAAATCTCCAATATACTTCAATTACAAACAATTTCTTTACCGGCTGAATTTCCCAGTGACTTGTGGTAGTTACAGGCACACCAACAGCTGATGTTGGCATGGACTTTTCAGCAATAACAGGCATACCAGTTTGTTACTGCGCCGGCTCAGGCCTGTTCTTTGATGAGCCAAAGGCTGGTGCTGTGCCTAGAACAGAAAGAGAAAAACGGACAGACAGCAACTGATGAAGATGACATGAGAATCACGTGACAAAGGGCAGTGTGTAGGTCCGTCTGAGGAAGTCGTATGGTTGACGCTTCACTCTCTTCCCTCCGCTCAGAATTAATCCAGGAGAACACTTAGGTTTTATTAAGGATCTTTACTCGGAATACACGAGAGGCGAAGGTCAAAAGACCGTGTGACTCCCTTTCTTGTAGGTCGTTTGTATCACAAGTACAGATCAGAATGCAATTATCTAAGGCGGTCTTGAATGACTTTAAACCACTAAAGTTATAAAGTTAGGATTCCATTGTCGAGATGACGAGAAATGCGACAATGTTAATCTATATATCATCCATTACTTCACCCAGGTGTTACGGGCTCGAGAATACGCTCAACAATGGTCAATTAAGCGTTTTTAGGCTCCTACACAGTGCGAGGGACTGGAGGTAACCAAAGCCACTCGACCCATAGTGACGCCCCTCCTGAAAACGATACTTTACTCTGAAGCAGATGATGTCTTGGAACCACATGATGAATTATTTTGATTTGTATTATTCTCTCAACAATTAAGTAAAAAACCGCTCTTTTATATTACAAAGACTTCTACTGACAGAAGAGAAAAATCAAAAATAAGTGACATAAAATGTAATGTAGTATTTAAATAAAGCAGATCCTTCAATTTTTGGAGACTTTTACATGCCGACATTAGCCATAGCTAAACATCCTTGCGGGTGTTAAATCATCGCAGCAGTCCCACACACTAAGAAATACAGACCTGTGTCGGCAATGGAGAGGCGCTTCAGTTCTTTGTCCAGCTCCTCGTCTGAGATTCCAAAAGTGGAGTCGGGCACGGCTGGCAGGGAGTCCAGGAAACTGTCACCACGGAGACCTGGAGCCCTACCTGATGGGACGGGCTTGGAAGGAACTTTTGGTTTTGCAAGCGATTCATCTGTGGCAGACTCTTCCAGCAGTGATTTCAGCTCCTCCTCCAGGTCGTCCGTGTCACCGCCTGCATTAAAAAAAAATATTCATGCTGCTTATAAAACCTCAGTTGTGCTTTCCTTCACCAGAGTAGACATCTCATAGATAGTGTGCTAAAGGCACTACGGTACTCTCCATTCCCCACACAATGCGTGACTCCCAAAAAAAAAAAAAAAAAAAAGTAATCTTTGCAGGTTGCTGAGCTTACGATGAATCAAGTGCAAAAAAAAGAAAACATAACTGTGAATACATGCTTACAAGCCATCGAGAAGGCAACATAAGAAGGAGAACCGGGACGCACCGGAGGAATCGAGTGCAGCTCCAGCCAGGGTCTGGTTCACCTCATCCTGAGTGTCACACAGCTGAAACAAGTAAAAAGCATCAAGAAGTCTGAGCAACAGAGGTGACAGTCTGCACTCTATCTCGAGGCCCTTGGAGGAATCGTGAGCCTAAGCCCCAAATCAGCACCGGTCGGAAAGGAAACCAGGCCCGTGGAAAGCAAACACCGTGACAGAACTGGGATAACCAAGCACTGACCTCCTGGATCCGATCGACGAGACTCTCGGCCCGTTCTACTGTCACGTCCTTCAGGGAAATCCTCAAGGCTGCCACTCCGGCCTGGTAAGCCTGCATTACCTGGGAAGGGGAGGGTGGGCGGGACATCCACAGTTTACACCAATGGCCACGGGGTGGGTGGAGCATACACAGAGCCGGTTTACACTGATGACCACATTCGGCTTCAATTTTTAAGCCTCGAGATCATGTGTTTGCTGAAGTGGGGTCAAGACATAATTTCAGTCTGTTAATTTGATGTCGACTAAGGGAAAAAAAAAAAAAATTTGTTGGATCAACACCGCCACCACAGCTCATACCAGGCGGTCTGTTTGTGAACTTGCAATCCTGTCCAAGATTCCCTTGACTGTCTCCAGCTGGGCGTACAACCTTTCTGCCCTCTTCTCCACCCGTTTCCGTCCCCTCAAGCACCGGAGAGCCTTTGGAGAAGAGAAGCACCTTTTAAAGGACGTTTGTCAGTGACCGCCTCTGGCACACAGACAGTGCATGGGCTTCTGTGTCAGTTTCGGAGCTACGTCAGGATGTTGTCTGTACCTGAGACTTCTTCCCCTCCCTCAACAACGTCCTCGCCTCCTCTCTGCATCTGTACCCCATAAAAACACCACACCGTTGGTATGCAGACAATATCAAAACTCCTGCAGCTCTACCCTGGCGTTCATTGTGCAACATCAACATTACTGGGCACACAAACCACACAAAACAGAAGCTTAAAAAAATGCTTAGACAGCACCATGTAATTTCTTACATAGTTTTGCAAACCACTGATAACCAACATTTTGCAGACCCCTAACACATAAGTCAGTGTCCATGTGTTCAATTCTATGATCCTAAAGATGTTCTGAATACATCATCGTTTTTTTTCTATCCAGTACCTTTTATGGCAGTTATAGCCTGAGTTAAATGTGGCATTACAACTACAACAACCACCAACCATTAAACCAAACATTCAAACATAAATACCACTGTGTTTGTGGTTCATGTGTTTTAAATGTGTCCTGAATTCTGATTGGACAAATTCGTGGAATTGACAAATCCTGAAGCTGGGCTTTCATTTTTCTCCAATCAAAATTCAGGTTTGAGTTCAGGATTTACATATGTGCCAGTCAGTATATTTGTTATACTTTTCAAAACTGAGCTTCTCAAACTCACTTTGGCAATCTTTATTGATACTTACACAGAAAATAAAAAATGTTTATGGTTTATTCAGTTATTTATGTTTATTCATAGTTAATCAATTATGAATCAGACATACTATACCATGCAGGTCTTAAGCAGGCAAAGGTGATGTCTAACTTACACTGATTTTGGTATAAAACTGTGACAATTTGTGTCAAGGTTTATATATTTAATCTCTTCACCCCAGAATTTGCAGTTAGCATCCAATATGTTGAGCTCAACTACGAGTACACTTGGTTTGGCTAATCTATACACCACACACTGGTGACTAGTCAAGTGAGCCGGTAGTGGAATTTAAATACATGGAATGGCTGGGGTTCTCTTGAGCAGATGTTGGGGAGCCGAAGCTGCGTTCTAACTATCCAAATAGATATCAGTAACATTTTGGAGAACAGAAAAAATTGTTACTTTTTGTTGTATTGTACTGTTTATTTGGATGTATATTGTTTTTATCTGAGCAAATATACACTTACAGCCCAGATAAATGGCCTTAAACATTTTCTTTTACTGTGTCTCAGGGTCAATCTTGCTCTGAAACATTAATGACTCAGACCTTGGAAATGAGTTCCATGACTCAAGACCTCTCCTTATGACTGAGCAGCGGTGGCTGGACAGAATCACTGCCATCAGAAACACCCAACCTGGCTGCTGCCCCCCAGGGTTAGCATAGCGACTCACCTTTCTGCCTCCTGCCCCAGTGCCTCCACCCTGTCCCCCAAGAGCCTCTCGCTGCGCTCCAGCTGGTAGATCCCAACATCCATGTCGCTAACGGGAGACACACGGCCCTGGCCGGGCGACGAGAACTTCACGATCTGTACGGGGCACACGGCCTGGAGGTTAAGCAGTGAAAAAGCTCCGGAGCACAAGATGTCTAATCGAAGGGAGTGTTCCATCACACCTAATTTTACCAAAACTCCCACTCCATACATCTCATATCTTAACGTGCAAAGGATACAGTCGGGTGTGTTTGTGCCGATAAAGCAGTCGCTGCATTTCCATTTATTTACACTAACTTTAGCGGAACGTTCCATGTCAATGAAATGTTGTCATTAGGCTTGTTGAAAGAATAAGTTTATTTCTTAAGAGATCGCTATCAAATTTGTTCTGACAACTGAACAGTGAAGTCTGCAAGATGCTCAGGTAATGCGAGTCAATCAAGCAGCTTGATCAGGACTAAACAAGTAAAACTCAACTGAAGCAAAAGCGAAAGAGAATTTTCTATCAGATCACTAACAGAAAATAAACCTGCAGATTCAAAAAAAATAAAATCACAATAATCATGCATAATCAAGTGTAAAACTAAAAATCAAGCCACTTTAGATCAGCGCATTTGCTATGCTTAATAATTGCAATTAGAGAGCTGGGCTCATTCTTTGAGCGACTTCACAGAGGGCACCTTGAGATATTTACGTGGAGTGGGGGAGCTCACCTTCTCTCCCTCGTGGAGCAAAACGGTCACATGCTTCTCCCTCTGCAGCTGAATCAAGGCCAAGCACAGGGTGGTCTCATCAGGGCAGACGTGGGCACAGAGCGTGCGGAGCTCCTGGAAGGACAGGAGGGAGCGAGTCGCCATGGAGGAGCTCCGGTACACGCGCATGAGCTCCACCGCCTTCTCCTGGGGAGGAGGGAGAGGGTTAAACCCAACATCCAGTGGAGACCAGCTATCTACAAACTTGCAAAGTATTCCATTTATTTTTGCACAACCTTGTTTACTATCTATCTGTCTGTCTGTCTGTCTATAGCGTCAGGACACCTCTCGACTTCACACACACCTTGACCAGCTCGATGATCACGAAAGACTCCTCCAGTGGGACGCGGCTGTTTCCCAACAGAGTGGAGAGTGTCCACTTGAGGGGCCGCACCAGCAGCAGCCCCACGCCCCACGACAGCCAGCCAGAGTCCACGTTTGTCGCGAACTCGGACTCCTTCTGCACCTTGCCGCACCTGTAATTATGGTGCGGGAGACACGGTGTCAAGCGCCTCAGGCAGAGATATTTTATTCAGCAACAGCCAAAACACTATTTTCACGTCTAAAGCTTATATTGCTGCTCGATCAGCTTAGGGTAGAGGATAGCTTTACAGCAAATTCCACCAACTGTATCAGTAATGAATACTAATGAGGAGCTCAAACCCATGGTGGGTGGGAGTATCCAGAACTATCACCAGCATTAATTCAGGATACTCCCACCCACCACGGGTTTTGAAGCCTCACTTGTCCCATGACTAACAAAAACTAGATTTGAATTACTAAGCCACTGAAGGACACCAGTATAAAAGCAGTCACGTTTGACAATTTTGATTAGATCAACTGATTTTACAAGACAGTTGAACTTGGTGGAGCTGTGACGAGGCTGAGAGATGACTCGGTACCTGGCCATGCCTTGAATGACAGTGGCCAGCCCCAGCGGCACACTGCCGTTCCTCCGGAACATCTCGTTCAACTCCTGCAGGCTGACGCACACGGCCCCCCGGCGCCGGCAGGCTCCGATGATCAGCGGCACCCAGAAGTTCATTTTGCCGTCCCAGTCGGAGGCGCTGACCTCCCGGTTCTCTTTGAACGCCGAGAAGAGGAAGGCCATGCGCTCGTCGTCCTCCCAGTCCGGAGGGAACTCGCCAGACATGTCGGTCTCCCCGCTGCCTCGGCGGAACCGAGAGGATCGTTTCACGAAGAAGAAGAAGAAGAAGAAGAATACACGCAGGAGAGTCACGAATGCGCAGGCGGGACGAGCGGCAAGCCCACAGCCATGCCCTCCACTCCAAAGCCTGGATCCTCTACAGTCACCGGCTGGCTGCTTTGCACACGGGGGCTGATAAACGCGATGGAAGTACCCACGCCCGCCCCAGGTACGGCGACCCCGGGGTTAGGAGTCAGCACCCGGAGCCAGCCGTCCGTCTAGCATGCACTGCCCGAAATCAGGTGCCCCGGAGCGGACATCGATACAGACAGGGCACCGTAAACGCTGCTGGACAGCCAGCTATAAGCCGGCGGTGCTCGATCGGGAAGGTCTGATAATTAGAGCCACTCGGTGTCTGATTTTGAGATCATGGACTGTCGTGGTTAGTTTATTACAAACTGTGTGAATGTTATAAACCCCCAGAGACGCACACGAGCCAGGCGCTAGCTAAGCGGCTAACCACGTTAGCAGGTCGCTCTTTCCGTTCCCCCCCCCCACAAAATGAACCGGTTATCCCCCGCCGGCCGCGTAACAGAAAGTCGAGAACAACATCTGTCACTTCGACGGGCGACGTGACACGGATCCGGAACATGACAAGGTCGCCTCGCCGCCCCGGTTCGAACTGAACGGCCCAGCAGCCAATCGTGTGTCTAAAGTCCACTCCGGCCGTGAAGCGCTAAGCCAATGGGCGAAGCCGGTCCCGCAGCATGCGTCACCGCCGGCCGCTCCAGATGCGCGCCATAAATAGGAGTCAGCAAGGCTGCGTCTCAATTCTCCCTTTCTCGTCTCCTGTCACCCAACACCGGAAATACGCCCAAATTCCAGATGTTGAAGGGTGTCTCAAAACCGGAGGAGACGAGTGTCGGAAGCCAAGCTTTCCTCCAGATGTCTCTTCCTACTCAAGTGCATCCTTCGCGGATGAGACTCACACCTGCGCCTGGCACGAGCGAAGGGTAATCACGTGTGACTGTCGCACCGTTTCCATATAAGGAGCGTGCACGTTCTGTTCATGTCCCAATTCACCTATTTCTCCTTTCCTAGTCCCCTCCTTTTGTTTCTCCCATGAACTTTAAATTAGTGGATAAGGAAAAAGGGGGAGGAAACGAGTTCAGGAGACGAAATAGAGTACTGAGACTATAAATAGAGAAACAGAGAGTATGTTGACTGACTTTCAACAACTCTCTCTGCAAGCTGAAGGCTTCTAAGATGCTGGATGGGAAATTGGCTGGTGATAATTACTTGTGGTAATCGGTGATCTGCACTGTCCTTATCCTAAACTTGCTATAGTTGCTGATTTAACTGATGGAGTATTGTACTAGAGTCAGATGCATGGCCCATACTATTCCATGTACAACTGGACTATTTGGATGAAGTAGTTTGGAAAAAGCAAATGCTAAGCAATGTACTCATTACATTAGCACAGCAAAGATGACATAGTCGTCTACTTACTGGAGCTTGACACGCTGCGGTTAGTAATCAAATTGCACTTCGACCCCACTGAACAAATCCACCGTATCATACATAACACAGATAACTTCTACCACCATTTATCTATATTACAAATTGTAAAAATAAGCAATAAAATATCTGAAATGAATTAAAAAGCTTTTAGTTTCAGGCAAAGCGGAAATGTGATCATAAATTTGACCATCTGAGTGGTGAAAAGGCAAGAAACTCCCCAACACCATTCACTGGCAGTACATGTGTAACTCTTTTGGGTTCTGTAGCGCCCCCTGTAGGATATTGTGTGTTCCCCCCAGTCACAACATGTCAAAACAAGCACTTTTTGACTGATTGGAGGATCAGTAAATGATATTTTGGTATATACAAATATATACACACACACACACACACACTCTCATTCTTCTGCTAGATTGTGTGAATGGGTTGCCTTTTCAGATAGGCCACTTTAGTGAAGTCATCAGTAAATGATATTTTGGTATATATATACACACACACACACACACACACAATCTCATTCTTCTGCTAGATTGTGTGAATGGGTTGCCTTTTCAGATAGGCCACTTTAGTGAAGTCATCAGTAAATGAGCATTCACAGAAGTAGAACTTTAAGATTGCTTTTTTTGAAATGCCTTTGAATCATCATCTCGCATTGAAATATCTTCCTGAGTGTATTGTTTTCAGCCTGCCGCATTCTATTGACTACTGACATACTAATTTTATGTAAAATATCTCAAAAAGTAACAAATCTCATCAAAACTTTGTTCTTTTTAGCATCTTGAGCGTAAAGCAGTATCCCTTAAATTGGGATATGGTAAAAGACAAGATCAGCAAATATTATGCTAGTTGAGGAATTACATCTGGGACCAAACTCGGTATAGATTGGAGAACATTAATAATGTTCCTCTGAGTGAGTTGTTTAACCTGAATCACCTCAGTAATGCATCATGCTGTACAAATGCAGGGATGCAAATTAAAGGTGTGCCAGATGAAAATATCATCTTTAAAGTAACCCAATTATTTGACAGAACATTACATGCTGTGCACTGGTGCCACAGAAATGGAGGACTCGTATAAATGTGTCTGCGTTACAAATTAGCAGCTAAACAGGGATTCCATTATTTCCAATATATTTCTACACTCAGTAGAAATAAATGTAAGTTAACTAGTAATGATAAATGTAATTAACAGGCTATCCAGTCAGTTTTGGAATTTTGTACCAGGAATACAAAAAGAATATGAAGGCAGAAGCATCATTAAAGCTACATATAATCAGGTTTATTAGTCATCATGGTAATATTATGACGTACACATCCAGCAATACATCAGAAAGCCCAAGCAGTAAGAACAGGCTGCTATTGCATTAACAATGAAAGGGAAAAAAGTAAGAGCGCCATTTTACTGATGGTTCCAATTGTTGGGACAAACAAAACAATGACATGGCTTATCATTGTTCACCAAGATCAGTATGAGATAAAACAATCTCATGCTTTTTAAAAAATTCTCATTTTTTCTTTTTTTTTTTTTAACAGTCACATTTGTCAGTCTGAAAGCATTATGTTTTTCATTACTGTGCATTGTACACTTCTGGAACACTGCAAACCACAACTAATACATTTGTATTATTTTACTGTACTCATCATTCCACTTTTAGGAGAAGAATGTTAGTTTTTTTACATTCGTTCAACATATCTACCCTCCACAAAACTCAGTTATAAGTGATATGTTAAAAAAACAAAATACTCCATATAGCGTGTTAAATTTACACATCATAGCATAACAGGCAAGAAAAACGTTTCATTCACAACTTGTCTATATACACTGGGAGAATAACACATTTTCAAAGTAATAAGTCATTTTCATCTATTGCTAATGAAGTGTCTGCAATCCTCCACAGTGTTACTTTTCAGGCCTATTATGATTCATCATAGGCATTTATTGCATACATAAATGGGCATAACATTATTGAGATGCCATAGGAGCAATAAACAGACTTTTCCACAAATGCAGTTTTATTCCTGGTTGCTCAGCAATGACAAATACAAACAATAAGCTAACAATCTGAATTACGCTACACTGTATGTGACAATTTTGGAGGCCTCAGTCAAACTGTAAAAATTCTTATAATTATTACTTTCTACTCCAAAACTGAAAAGTGTAGCAATGTTTTACAGTGATGACACCTTTTAGCAATAAGACACAGGACACAAAAGTTCCCAGCTCAAGGGCCAGTTGTTGAATTTTGGGCATGGATACCTTCCACCACATGACGATTGCAGGGTCCTGGAGTTCCACAATGTAAATATCCAACAAAAATAATCTGGAAGTACAACACTCATTAGCATTGTTAAGCTCATGTTGAATGATCAGGGAACCCAGTGAGTTTGCATTGCAATATAACCATAAGAAGTGGTAGGATAATCTGATAGTACATCAGGTATTATAAGAAGTTCAAGCAGTGAGGATTAAGGATGAGGAGCTGTTGAAGCGGGGGATTACCATCTGCACCAAGGGCTAATGCACCTTTTATCTCTCCGTTTAAATCCACGGGAATACACAAATTCATCGAGGAGCTGACACTGGAAACATTTCCTCTTATCAGTTTAATAAGTCGTAACTTTCTGTGGAGTAATGTTTGATTAGCGTCAATGAGAACAAATGAGTTATTTTCATGTTAAACATCGATAAACACAGCCACATCAAACCCCTTGATAACAGTCTGTAAAATTGCCAGGTTGTTTGCCATGCTTTAATCACGTTTATTTTCATATGAAGGGTAAAGAGGTGGATGTGTACTCACTCAGTGTATCGTTTTTAGTTACTTGCTTCTCATCCTATATATATGCTACAACTTGTAAGAAGAGATCATTAATATCTTTCAGTCAGGGGTCAATCATCTGTCAATCATTTTCAGACCGATTTAAAGAACTTACACATTTTCAACATAGCAAAGTGCAGTTCAAATATGTAATTCTGTTCATGTCGTCGCAATAGGAGGTACCACTGTTTTACCCGGTAAATCAAGTTATTTGATTGACAGAATTGTGAAAAAAAATTACTGTACATCTTTTAAACAGTTTTTCATAAAGTTCGTAACTGGCTTATATTGCTTTTAATTCAGCTAATCTTACATATTATAACAATAAAAAGCATTTTTTGAAAGTCCAAACAAGAAACCCCAAACCTTCAGAGGTTTTTTCAAACAGAGAAGTACTATTCACCCCCACTTTTATCACAGCATAGAGCTCTAGGCTTACTTAGCACTCAGGTCTACTAGTAAGTGTTGGTAGGCCAAGGTGTCACCTTTAAAGCTGGCTGCCAACAGGATGTCCTTGTTGTCAATGGAGACGAGGCTGAAGGCGCGGGGGGCTCGCAGGTTGAGCTCTTGGAATGGCTGGAAGCGTTGGGCAACGTCGTCCCACAAGTAGACCCGGGAGAAAGAAAAGTCGCTTCCCAGGAGGAGGTACTGGCGTGGGCCCACGGTGAAGGGGTAAACAGCCATGGAGCCACGTGAGGGTAGGGTCTGGATCTCTACGAAACGGTGGGCGTCCCAGCGCAGGATTTTGGAGTCACCAATGAATCGCGTCAGGCAGAGATAGAGGACCTTACGCACCCAGAAGTGCTTGACCATCTGTACGTCTGCCGTGCCGGTGATTTGGGAGTGAAAGGCAAATTGCCGTTGGCTGCGGTTCCACTGGTACACCACGGGGGGCTGGGACGCACTGGACAGGATGAGGCGCGGCTTGCCGTCTACCTCTAGGAACTCCACGTGGGTGTCGCGGTGCCACGGGTGCAAGGACTGGTGAGAGTAAAAACCGTTCCTGATCCATTGGTACAGGCTAGTGGTGCCAGCTTTGGAGCTGTCAGCCACAGCAAAGTACCAGTCTCCTTCCAACTGGAAGGTCTCCACGAAGTTAGGCTTGCGGACGCGGGTGGTGTCGATGTCCTGAATCTTGATAAATCGCTGAGGATCCTCCTCCCACCTGCCAAAATCTCACTGTTATATTTGTGGGCTGCGACTCTGAGGCTCAACAACAAGAATATTAGATAGGATAGCCGCTTGTTAACCTGATCACTTAATGTTGCTGCTAATAACCAAAATGGGTCCTCCTGTATTTTTGCCTTTTCCGCCATATTTTTCTAGCTGTTACAACACGCTTCCGAATGCCCCAAAACACTTATTCCCCACCCCAAAACAATGCTACCAAGACTATTGACATCATAATTATGTATCATAGTTGCTCTGCTATCATGGAAGAAGGTGAGTACAGACAGTACACACTCACTTGTAGATGTGGGACCCTCCGAAGAGTTGAGCCACCACCATGTAGAGAGTGCCGTTAATCACCACTGGCTTGCAGTAAACGGCCGACCGCGCTGAGACAGACACACACACACACACGTTTACAGACATTTAACCTAGTGATGGGACTAATGAGGCTTCAAAACCTGTGGTGGGCGGGAGTATCCTGAATGACCGACCAATGCTGGCTCTCATAGGTTTTGAAGCCTCATGCAAACAGCTCCCTATACAACATTTTGTGCGTTAAAAACTGGATTGGGTTTTAGTTTTGAGAGGCTTGAGAGGGAGAACTTTTGTGAGGTATGTGTCATGTCTGGATAAAGACACAACATTTGTTCATGTTTGTGTCCAGGCATAATAAAAAGCACATTGAAAAACAGGGATCTCTGTGAATTTCTTCAGATCACACTTGATGAGAGTAACTTTGGCCATGTTATGAAGTGGGCTCTGGGTGAACTTAGTGTGAAGAGACTTACATGTGATATTGTGATGCTGCCTGAAGATCATCTCCACGTGGTCCCACACGTACAGGGTGCAAATCCCAGTGTCCGGCAGGGCAAACACCATGAACTGGTCCCCACTGAACTCGTAAGACTCCACGGACACAGACTGGAAAGGAAAGGTCTCATACACAGCAAAGTCTGAAGGAAGAAGTGAGAGGATAAATAGGTCTATTTACAGTGGAAGCTGCTTGTCCTAAACTTGATTAGCTGCATAATGTAAAAGGAGGTTGTTTTATTAGCCAATAATATTAAATACCAAATGAAGTACTGGAGTAATATGGTACAAATATTTCCATCCATCCATCCCTCCCTCCCTCCCAACATATACAGTACAAGGGTCTTGTTGTGCCTAAAGCCTATCCCTAGAACGCAGAGACCAGTGGACCCCCAAGGTGGGATGCCAGTCCAAACTGTTCTGACTCTCGGTGGCTTTCAGCGAGATCAGCCTATTGCAAAGTCAAAAAAGCACAACATAACTGCATTTTTACATCAAACATGCAGTGGATGATCAACTGCATGGATAAATGTAATCGTTTAACAGACTACCCTTTTAAGAGGGTGATTTTAGTCTAAGATTAAGCTTAATTAAGCTTAATAGTTTGTAGACTTCTATGTTTATTGAGAAACTGAAACTGAGTTGACAGGTAGTCGTACCCATCCCCCGATGCTGAACTCCTTCCTACGCCCTTGGTTTATATCATTCAGCAACACACACCCGCACTGATGCAATTGAAGTCCCGAGGAGTGAGGTCCTGGATGCGGCGTCCCTGGAACTCAAATGGGCTGGCGCAGTAGATGGCTGGCACAGAGGTGTTGGTCTTCTCCATCCAGTCCACCAGCCACTTGATCTTGCAGTCACACCGGAAAGAGTTACCCCGCAGGTCCCTGCAAGCGCATATTACAGTGATACTGAGAGCCATAAGTAGATGTGATGTGTGAGACCAGTTAGGACACAGCACAGACATGTTTACGCCAATGATGAAAAACATACCTCTAATCCTAATCCTGACTCTATCCCCACTGATAACCCCAACTGTAGCCCTAAGCCGAATGACAATCATTACCCTAGCTCTAACCATAATCCTAAGAACAAGCCTGGATCTAACCCCAAGGCCAAACATAAACCTAACCCATGTCCTTACGTTAATGCTAACCCTAAAACTAATCCCAGCCAATAGCCAAATAGCAAACCTAAATGTAATACTAACCCTAACTTCTGTTTAAATAATAATACTACACCTAAACTATAACACTAAGTCTAGCTCCAAACCTAATGGCAACCCTAACACTAACTCAACCCAAAACAGCAACCATAGCCCTAACCATAACAGCACCATATCCTAACCTCTAACCCTCATAACAACCCTAATCTGAACTGTAAGCCGAACAGAAACACTAACACAACCTGAGCCTCGACCCTAATGTCAAATCTAGCTCCATTAATCTCAACCCTAACCTTAGTGCCAACCTTAATCTCAACCCTAACCCTAGCGCCAACCCTGTTAATCCCAACCTTAGCTCCAACCCAATGCCAATGCTAACCCTAGTTTCAACACAAAGTCCAACCCCAACCTTAGCTGTAAGCCTAATAACAATGTTAAAACTAACACTGGGTCTAATCCTAAACTAATCCCTAACCCTAAACCCAGCCCTTATCCTAATGAAGGGGAATGTGGCAACTGGACTGTGGTAACACTCAGTACAGAGATGAAAAATGGCAGAATATTAGAACAGAAGACATGGCCATGCCAAACCTGGAGAATAAACAGTGCAGAGCAAATAGAATCCATGGAAACACACAGCACAGCGATGTTGGAAATCATGAAAGAACCCAAACTGGCTGGATGAAAACACAAACACACACAGAGATGTTGTGAACAATGACAAGTCTCCAGGTTCCAAACAGTGGCTCGCTCTGTCAGATGATCTCATGGGAGAGAACAATGTGGCGTAGTGCTTTGGCAGCCACATTCCTGGGACCATTCCCTCAAGGTCATGCCGTAACTGCACGCAACAGGCAGGAGGAGAGCGTGGGACGGTGCTACACACTGAGGTGTACTCACAGGTCAGTCAGGATGTCCAGGTGTTGAAAGAGGTCCCTTGGAAGCATCTGTAGATTATTATTGGAGAGGGACCTGAAAGAGACACATCCGTGTGTCTGTCTATGGATATTCAAACACAATTCTATCCACTATACATATTTAATAACCATTTTTAAATAATAAACTAGTTCTTTTTGCTTTTTACATCGTGTTTGATAAGATGTGGACGTAGTTCCAGATAAAGAGCCCCGAGTAATTTTGAATACGCTGAATATACTAAATAGAGTTGCACGCGCCTTTCACTACATCCACAGTTCCTGACAGGTCATCAGGGACTCCATTCTTCTCTTTAACACACATCCATCTTCTAGACACTCATTCAGGACGAGGTGGCGGGAGGCCCCTGGAGCCTATCCCAGGCAACACAGGGAACCCACACCTCTTAGGGAATTCCTTAGGTCATATACCGATGCCAGTTCACCGAACTGCAGGAACCCTGCTTTAAATCTGTATATTGTTTATATACAGTCATATGAATTATTAAATAAAGCTGGGAATTATCACCCATTGTTTCCCTGTGTATTCCTTGGTTAATTGTATACCTCATGTTGTCATTTTCTAAGCGATTCGGACAATGACCTATGCAGAATAGATATATTCATTGCCAATGTGCACTCCATCCCCAGATCTGCGTCATCTCGGCTGTCAAGTAGCCCTACAGGGCCAGTGACTTGTTTTGAAGACAACATTAGCATTTATGATTCTTTCTGTGGCATAAAAATATGTATTTTTCTCCTCCCACAACAAAGTCCAGACAGTGTAACAAAGGCAGTGGAACTGGACGAGTTGGACATCTCTCACTGCTGTTTACGGGCCACCAGCAAGGCCTAACTGCTCCAAAGGGGGCTTTATTGGTCAATCGGTCGACCTGAGTTACTACCACCCCCCACCAGCAGCTCAACCGAGGCAGCAACTGCACCATTCCGGTCAGTCGAAACACAGCCTGAAACTCTCAAAACGTTTCACAGACACATGGAGAAACTCTAAAATAATTTTAGGAACTGTATGTGAGGGCAATTTATGAGACGATCTATTTGGTGTGAGAACTGAAATGGAGGTAAAAAGAAACTGCTCGCAGTGACAAGGCTGGATGTTTAACGGGTACCCACAGGTGAGCCAGGGCTTTGAGTCCTCGGAAGGTGTGCTTGGACAGGGCCTGGATGTCATTGTTCTCAATAAACCTGGGACACAGACAGGAAGTTAGTTAACAAGATATTCTCATAAGCTCACCAATACTCCCGGTGTTTTTTTTTTTTTTTTTTTTTGCTCGAGACCCTGAAGGCATTGAATTTCTCCCACTGGCAACACTGGATAGGAACATCGAATTCAGTGAAACATACAAACGAACACGCCGCAGGCAATGTAAAAATATCGGACATCAACAGACACGTGTGCTTGTGATGATTCATCATGCCAGACCACATGACTAGCTGAAGAGGTATGTGGCAGGTAGCATAAGATCAGTCCTGTCCTGCGGTCCCTGAGAGAGTTCGGAGGAGAAGCACCTGCTGGTGGTCCTCCTTCTCCTTCCCTTCGCCCACAGGGAGGCTGATTAAGGACACGAGGCCATAAGTCACTGGAGCCTTAATTGAAGCGTTTATGGACACATGGGCTGTTTCCAGCCAGGCTTCTTGTTTGTCAAGCACCGTCTCTTTCTTTCCGTGAAACCTCTTAGCTTAATGGTGCCCACATTTGTCCCTCATTCATTTATTTTATTTGAAAGCCTCTCCCTTGGGAGCTAGGGATGAAGGGGGTGGGGGCGGGGGCAGGCATTACTGCGGATTTCTCTCGGTCGGACCATGACGCCATCAGAATCTTAAGCAGTGTTGAGTCACCAAAGCAGTCACCTTGGAGCTTATCAGAAAGAAGGCTGTTCAAAATCATGTTTGACACAGTGCCGTCTCGGTATAGATTGACCGTTTATAGTGCGGTCAAGCTATATTGATACGTTAACTTCTCTACAAAAGGCACAGATTCAACAAAAAAAACAGCAATCATCAGACATTCCTGGGTTTCTGAAACACCCTTCAGGTGCCAGCATCTTCTACAAAAACTGACGCCGTGCGTTGGGTGCAGAATGAACTGTTAAAAGAATGAACCGTAAATGAATGGTTACTGCTGTGATTTTGGCGCGGAAGCATTATCTACCATGGGTTCGGGAGACTGAAAACAAAAAGATGCTAACATGGTGCAAATGGAGAGAGATTAACTTCTACAAAGTGTGACACAAGCATCTAGAGGCCTTCAAAGAGCACTACCGTCAGCAGAGCTTGCGGATGTCTGACTGAAATATCCCCCCACTGCTACGAAAAGCACCTCCCCCACCGAAGAATGATTTTACGCCTGCTTAAGATGTGTATCAACTAAAAACACAACTTTACACATTCGATCAACTCCTGGGCTGCACGACAACTTGCTAAGACAACAGACGAGCTTCAAAATCAGCCAGTTCCTCATCTTCTGAAGGAGAACAGCAAATGTCAGCAATCGGCTGAGTGCCACATGCGAAAACAGCATTGGGAGAGGTGGGGACTGCTCCACAAAGGAAGTGCCCCAGAGACAGCGCTGTGGCTAGCTGTAGGCATAATCTACTCATTAGTATTCATAGAGCAATGCATCCTGGGCCACAGGCAGAGGCATACGGTACCTCACCGGAATGCCCCGTACCTCCCCAGGGCCTGAAAACGTGGAAACGGACAAAAACAAACCCATCTGGAGATTAATGTTTCGTAAGCATTGATTAACATAGTTTCACATAGAACATTAGGGTTTTCTTGATGGCTGGAAAAATCACTTCCATGGCTTTTGGGAGCTTAAGAAGCAACGGTTAGTGTTCAGTATTTTTTTTTTTTAACTTGTGTTAGGTCTCACAAATACAGGGAAGCGCACCACAAGTCATTTCCTAATTTGATTAATTTAATCACACGTCATTAACGTACGCCCTGCAAACACACCTGTCGGTGCTCGTATACTGACTGTAGTTGATGTAACTCTCATGGTAGTTAACATGCTGCATGGGTGGCCAATTTGCAAATCGTGAGTCATGCATTACAATATTAACTGCTACTCTATATAAGTATATACTGTATGAAATATTCTATACAACGAAAACTAGTCATTGTTTTTAAACACAGAATATCGATTATCTTGAATCCTGCATTCGAGGTTAATACGCAAGAAGAAAGAATTTATCTGTCACTTTCAAATAAATGGATAAAGTTGGGTACTCACAGATACTGTAAGTGGTTGAGACCGGCAAAGGCGTCATCAGAAATTAAGGTGAACACGTTTGAGTTCAGCAAGCTACAGAGAGAGAACAAGGGTTAAAGCGGGTCACGGGCTATCAAATTAAAACTCCGAAAAAGTTTTCATTTGCATCAATTATGCTTTGATTTTAACTTCCCTGAATTAC
Organism: Gymnarchus niloticus; assembly: GCA_009936485.2. Classification (NCBI taxonomy): domain Eukaryota; kingdom Metazoa; phylum Chordata; class Actinopteri; order Osteoglossiformes; family Gymnarchidae; genus Gymnarchus; species Gymnarchus niloticus. The sequence goes on from JAACJT020000034.1 coordinate 9,258,352, forward strand.
TTAATTTCACATACAGAGAGAATACTTGATATCTGCAGGAGTAATAAATGACCTTCGCTAAACTTGCAAAAAAGTCAAAGTGTCCGCATAGATTAACCCCAAAAGCGCTGACTCCCTGCGTCTACTAACTACTTTTCTGAAACTCATAACAATCCTATCATATGCTTTGTTCTGAGAATATGGAATATTTCTTTCTAAGCAAATATCAGAATTATGCCGATTCAGCGCTTCTCCTATGCTGTGTATAATTCATATAGCCTGGATCATTTTCAGTACTATATAGAAATATTCCATACGAGCCATGCATGTCCTTCATGTATATACCTGGGATGGCTTATCATTGCTTTTTCCCCCTTAAGAATTCATTTTTACTGTGATTATCCAGTATATTAACTATCCCTGGCCAATATTAGACTATATTTATCAATACTGTGATACAGACAATGCATTAGTTTGTTGTTCTTTCTATGCAACACCTAATGTATGGATTGAATCCTATGGATAACTGTGCTTTTTTTTTTTTTGCTGCTGCTGCTGCTTCTTATAAAAATGCAAGTTTATTCATGAATCATCTCTCACTGCTGGAGTCAGACTGACCTGCCACTGTTGCTACTCTGGTAGCAGAGATGACCTGTGCTGTGAGAAGCGCTTAGCCTAGCACTGGAGAAAAAGGCACAGTGTGGGGCACAGAGGACCATTGTTCAGTGAGATGGGAGCACAGGGGCGCTCGTCGTCAGGCATGAGAATAATACTGACGTCTCCACCTACCCTGATCTGCTTCTGAGCACAGAACCTGCTTCCTTTAATCTGTCTGGGAGGAGAGAGTCCTCACCCTGCCGTGACACTCAGTGAGAGGAGCATCTGAGAAAATGAGTGCCTGCTCACCAGCTGAGATTTATGCCACCCTATGCACTTTTATATGGATTTAATGTAGTTTAGTCCAGGGGCCTGTAGATGGCGTTGACTTCAGACGTACTCACAGGAACTGTAGCAAGTGCAGATGTGAGAAGGCCCCCTCTGGGATCTCAGTGAAAGCAGCGTTCACCATTGTCCTGTGGGATGGGGCATTGGAGATCAAATGGTGACTGAGGAGGCTGAGGAGGACGTACGCATTTTCTTCCAAATCCCAAAGAATCATGGACAAAAAAGTGGCGTGCTTAGACGACAATTTCAGTTAACTTAGGGAGCAAGATTGCAAGAAAAAAAGATGATTTTTAATGAGTCATGATGGAGAAGAACTTACATTGGAAGACACATTCTGTACTGCTAAAACACTTGTGTCAGGATTTAGGCAAAAGCAATCCTCATAACCTCTTTTTCTGCTGAATATCTTAATGACTTAATTGTTTTTGAATTGCCAGCTCACCACAAGACTTGTTCTTGTCTCATTCCTAAACTGAGGAAAATGGAAGGGGTTAAATCCAGTGCAGATACCAGCATCACTATTGACTTTGGTTTAGCGTTAGCTTTGGTTAACTTATAGCCAGCAGCCAAATGGGTACCACGGTGTTAGTAACGACACCTGCACAGCGGACGGCACATGCGCGGTAGCGTCTCGCTAAGTGCGTCCAGCAGACCAACTCTGCGGAGGGAGATCTGAACACAGAGCCTGATCCGAGGGTCTACAGACATGTTATCTTCCTGGGAAGCACTCGCGGTACTTACCCTGAACCCTGCCTGGGATTCGTGAGGAGTTTAATCAGAGCAAAAGTAGGACACAGTGCTTTCTTTTTCGAGCATTCACGACCCCCACATTCTAAATCAAGACCAGCTGCACCATATTGTGACCTTACTTCCGTAACTTCAACTATAAAAAATGTCCAATTCATTCTTGGCAAACAGAGAACAGCTGTCACAAATTTTTATAAATATACATAAAAACCTGCTGAATATTCTTTCAGTACACTAGATCTACAGCTATTAATAATGTGGTTGGTTATTCTAAAACACTACTGACTTTGAAATTTATGCTTCATCCTGTAATCCATGAGAAGCAATTAGCAGTGATCAGAGAAATGCCACATCTTTCCCTGGAACCCAGCCAGCAGATGCTCCACCCATTTCCAATCGATGCAGCCTGCTCATTGGTGGACAGGCCAAGGTTCACTGTAGGAACCAGGAGACAAGGCTGCTGCATAGGGCCACTCAGAGCCCATCCCCTTTTCTTTCCTCTCCTATCTTAAAGTATTCCTTGGCCTGTCTATTCACTGCGGATGGTGTAACAGGACCATGCCTCTAGTGTCTGAGATCCCTCTGCAACCACGATGCGCATTTTGACAGGGACATGCGTTAAACACACGCTTGCATATTAATGCATGTACTCCAGCAAAGAGTCACGAGAAAAACCCTCTGTTTGGTTGCCTATGTCGCGCAGCGCAATATTTATAAGTTGATTGAGGGTGACATTAGAAAATGCATCGCTGCCAATGCTTGCGTAACGTGCTGAGGGACAACTCTGTCCCTCTGACATAGCCCTCTGGCACATTATAACATCCTACCTCTACTTTCTGATCAACAAATGTAGGGTTTCACAAATTTCTTTACAGTTTCACACACAACATATAATTTGATTCCTCAGAATTCTGGCTAAACAGCAACAAATGATTTGCATGACTTGCATTTGTAAGCGGACTCATTGTTATGAATGTTTGCAGATGAGCAGAATTACGGTTCGTCCGGCTGAGCATCCAGCTCACAGACTTTCATTGGGGACTCTATGCATCAACTCTCATTAAGACATCAACACGGTCTGAGCAAACCCGTAACTTTATACAGGAGCATTGGAGCGTGTAACCAGAAACGGCTTTCTAGGATTTCTTTGTCCATCTATAGAAATAAACAACTCCATATCGAACATTTCCAGCTAATGAACATGAAATTGCTGGGTCAGTTACAGAAGGTGAAACCAAACAGGTACATAACATGCAATTCTTCCTGAATTGTAGGACGTTATGCAGGCAGCATGCTAAACATTTATAATGGAGACCAGACATTTGTGTGACAGGGGATAAATTCCATGATTACTGCTGTCCTCCCGGTACATAGAAAAGCATGGGTTGATGCAGTGTCCAGCTGTAAGACTGCTCAGTCCTGGGAAGGCCATGATGACACTGACAAGTGAACAGAAACAGCTGGGGTTGATGAGGTGCAAGGATGCAAGGGTCGAGGAACAGGGAAATGGTGACTTTGGGACAGGGGGCCTTAGCGATAAGGGAATTGTCTCATAGAACATTATGGAGATGAACAGAAGTGCGTACTCACAGAGAGATGATCCCTGGAGGGAAACTCTTGGGGATGGCCTTGGTGTCCACACAGAAGGCACTGTCCTTAGTGCAGGAGCAGGTAGCTGGACAGCGGGGCACCTTGGGGGCCCTTCTGGACCCGGAAACCCCCACCAAGCATAGCAGCAGGCAGAGGGCAACCCAACGTCCAGATGCCATCCTCAGCCCGGGGTTGTTCATCCTTCTTTTGAGGGTGGTGAGAGGCAAACTGGGTGCCTCTTCCAGGAATTTATAAAGGGGGGGGGGGAAATAACGGTACGAAATCCAACGCTGACTCCGCGGCAACTGGCACTGTTAACGCCACTCTTCTAAATGGAAGCCTGTCGAGAGAGTGAGAGAGAAGGAGAGAGAGAGGAGAAGGGAGGACAACCCTTGGCTGCTGAGTGTGTGTGCGGCTGTGTGTGTCCGCGGTGCAGCTCCTGGCTCAATCTGCGCCCTCTCGCCGCAGCTGTGGTGCGCAGGCGAAGGGATGCTCAACGGGACACTTGTACACCGAGCCGCTGACGCTGAATTATTAATCGCTGCTCGCATAAGAAGCCTAGCGGAGACAGTTTGGGCTGGGCAGTTAGTGGATTCGGTTTGCGCGGTGGACTTCTCAGGTTTGGAGACCGGGGGTTTGTAGGGAACTTGGATTTATATGCGTGTGTGAGTTTGTGTGATTTTGGCTGTTGTCCGCAGCACGACACCAAGAGCAGAACACGCTTTTACAGCAGTCGCTCAGAGAGCCTGAGTGTCGCTGGCGGTTTATCGAAGTGTAAGCCAGGAGGGGCAGGAGGTGGGTGGATGAACATTTTTTCCACACCGACCTGCACGGGGGCGACCAGACGGAGACTGCTGCGTGGAGACAGCAGCGCCAGCTGCTGCATAGCAAGCGGGGCCGCCGACCCCGATTCCCGACTGCGGAGCACGATTCTGGAGCGGGCTGTTCGGGGGTGGGAGTGCGTTTCAGTTTTACACTGACGGCTTGGCGCAGAGCCTCGTGTGACTCTAACACCAGCTGCGTCTTTGGATTCTGCCCGTCAAAACACATCATTTCCTAGCCTAAATCCACAGGACACTAGATATTGATTTTACCATCTATCACCCACTGGAGTCTTTTACATGCTGCATAAAAACATTCAGCATTCAGGTGTTATACGATATGTTATAACTTGCTTATACATGACTATACGTACAAGGATATAAGAAGTATTTAACTATAAGTCTGAAGAATATATATTTTACACACACACACACACACACACACACACACACACACACACACACACACACACACAAGACCATATCAGAGAAAAACAAATCAGACTGACTTAACTGGGTGACTGGTACCTTCAGTAAGGTCATCTGATGAATTCTTCTACATTGATAAGATAGTTTAAAAAAGAAACAAAAAAAGAGAAAACATTTTGGAGAGACCATGAACATGGAACAGGACCGGTGGTCATTGAAGTTAAGAATTAGTCACCCAGTTCCCTGCTACTGGCAGTTGGGCACAATCAGTCACACCATCACAGATTTTATCACCCAGTTCCTCTCAGGTTTCTCAGGGAGGCTGGAGTCGGTTCTGGATACACGGCTGTGTAAAAATGCCACGTATATAGGCATGTAGTAAATTAAGTGCCATTGAGTTTGACGGTTTCCCTGCACTGTGCTGCATTCTCCTTTAATTAGTTAACAGAGCTTCCTGTACATCTCTGAAACCTAAGCATACCAGGACTTAAAACTCCCACATTAAGATACAGCCTGCTACCAGGGGGGGCAAGGCCTGACATGTGTTCCGGGTCATCAGTCCTCTAACTGCTTTTATTGGTCAGGGTTGTGGGGGGACTGGAGGCTATTCCAGGCCGCATTGGACACACCGCTGGGATACACCCTGGACAGGATGGTGTTCTGAATCACCTGGTTGGAAATGCCCTCTGACGAATCAGGACCTGTATAGGCATGAGATCTAGATCACATTTAACATTGCCTTCTGGGAACTGTAGAATATCAATGCTCAGCACATTCAGTTGGGAAAAAAATGATTAAGTATATAATAGAAACTCTTACCATTTTCCGGCTGCTGATTTTTCAGTTTAAAGGAGACACTCAAAGACGATTTTCAATCAATATCAGTCTCAGAATTCAGGGAGAAATCTTACTGGCAAAAAAAAAAAAAAAAAAAAAATCTTAGATGTTGCTTTGCATTTTTGTGAAAGAAAACATGACTGGAATATTACCATCTCTTTAATGTCTCTGAGACCTACAATCCCATAAAAACTCTGTCAGTTACAGTCAAGGTCAGGTAAGCGACACTAATCATAATTAGGTAGCTGTTAGAGAATGTCAGCTCTAATGCTTAAAAGACTGATTCATCTCTCTTCTTATGCTTGATTTTAAAATGCTTTTGGCAATGTTTCTCCTGTAAAATTTAACATTCAAATGTTTTTGTTTCCTTTTCATCATTGACTATGCTATTATGGAAATAAGAACGCTAAGATTGTTAATCTGTAGTAAGAAGCTTCTAAAAATGATTAGGCTACCAGCATTTAAATAGCAGCATTATAGAAGGTTTACTGTGACAGAAGAAAGCCTCAAGGGAGGCAAAACATCAAAATGCAATACCTAAATTCATGCTAATGTGTAGATGCCCTAGTTCTCCATTGTATTTACTCACATTTTTTAGAATGAATTTGGTCAGACCCCTTTGTTGATTTTCCACACACACGCACACACGAGTTATCAGAAAAGACTGAGGAGTCAAGAAAAAGTAAAATTAAAAGGAACAATTGGGGTTTAGATGCTTTGTTCAACAATCAGAGCTCTACCAAACAACCATGCATGGCTGAGTCATACTACACAGCGTACCGTTAAATAAAACACAGGTGTCAATAGTACAGCACTTGTATAGCAATAGAGAAGATGGCCACAGGGGGCACTGTTGTCCACACAATGAGGCAAAACGCTGAGACGTTGTCGGTGACAGGCGCGATTAACGGGTCTCTCACGGGGGGAGCTGAGCTGTCACTGCCGGACACCAGGAACCCACAGGTCCCTACCCTACACACGGATTTAGAGGGAGAACGATAACCATGAGTTACAGCTTCCGTTTGATAACAGTAACGCATAAAACGTCCCCAGAGTAGGTCCATGAAAAAGTACATAGAATACAGAGTATCATTAGCAAATTAACAAGTACAAATACTGTTACTGAAATTTACCAGAGTAAATTTTATTAAAAATATACTCCTTAATATATTTTTGCCCACCATCCAGGAGGAAGAGGTGGAGGTGGTGCTGTCCCATAGGTACCTGGAGATCCAGATGAACAGCAGACTGGACTGGGCGGACAACTCTGGTGTTGTGCGAGGAAGGCCAGAGTGGAATGTTCAGATCTATTTATCTGATTGGTTCTTCTGAAACAAGTGATTTTGTTACTAAAAAATTCTCCAGCGGTACCCTCTGCTTCACGTTAAAGGACTACAACATCTTTCCTTGTTTTGCAGCATCATGGCTCACCAAAAGAATATTAGAACTCACGTTGTTACTGTCACCCAATAAAATGAAATTACTGCCATGTTTTAACAGGTTTCAAAAACCCACAAGTTGCAGCTGAAGAAGCTGAGTCACAACCCAAAGTAAAGACTTCAGAGTATTTAATTTGTGAGTCGGTAATTCGGTGGTTCCTTAGCAGACAGGACATTCCTGTCCAGTAATCTGAATGAGTCAGAGAAACTAAGTAAAAGTATGAGCGCAGGATTGTGCGTGAAATACGTCTGTATTTAGCCAGATGGGAAGCAGCAGGGAGAAGATGACCTTATATCACAGTGGACGAAGACAGAGGAAGGCGTATTGGCTCAGGAATTTCTTTCCAGCTGCTTTGCCCGGGTCTCTCTCGCTCTCCGTTTTTTACATGTTGCCAATGACAGCTGTGTTTTTGGAAAAAGGGTTTCTATTCAAAACCTCTGTTGTCCTGCAATGGTTTTGGAGCCAAAGGAAGAAGGAAAAGCCTTCTCTGAACAGGAGGCTAAATCTAAGTTGTGTATGGAGGGGACAATGCTGAAGATGTGGTCTTCCCTGAGGTCTGCTCTTCAGACCACCTGAACCTGTTGTACATATGCTGACTCAGCGGGACCCCTCAGTTCTTCAGCCTGAAACTGGATTTCATCCCACTTTGTGGGGCCTGGAGAAGTTTCGGGACATGACTGTGGCATGTCAGTGTCACTCGACGGCTTCTTCTACCATTTGAGAAGCTCAAAGTAAAGACCTGGCAGACTGAGAAAAGGCCTCTCTCCATCTGTCTATGATGTCATATCTGTGCTTTTCTCTATTACTTCCCCAACCCCCCAAGGAAAATCCCTTTGCTATGAGTCAATCTCACTTGACTGAATACCACTCAAGCACTCGCAGACACATGGGTGTTACTCACCTTTTCACTTTCGCCAAGAACATCAGCAGCAAAGAACCACGAGAAAAACAACAGTAAGGGCTCTCTGACAACCCCTTAAGTGGACACTAGGTGGCAGGCTTAAAGTGTGACCCGTTCTGACGGTCTTGAGACACAATGAGGAGTCCTCATTAAAGATATTATGAAAACCTACCAAAGAACCTCTGAGATGATACAGCTGGGATCCCACTATATTATTTGGCGCATTCTAATTCCAGATGACCCAGAACCACATTAAAGGGTAGTTTCGAAATCTTGCCATAAATCATCTTTGGACTTAGTGACTTTATTCTTGATTATGTGCAAAAAGCTGGTTGTCATCCCAATTTCTAAAAATCCTTAGAAAAGAAAAACCCCCTTGCCGTTTAGCAGACCCACGTTTCATCTTTTGTTTCCATTTTATAAGAATAAGCTATTTCTTTCAAGATGACAAAGGATATTTTCCCTATAACCTCATCTGAAAAGGCACAACACAAAGCCATGCAACATTAATTATGTCAAAAAAATTCAGTTTCAGATTAAATTCACTTAAAATGAAAGCAAAGGCACCAGGCCCAGATGTGTCTGATCTGATTAGTGGCCAGCATGCAATAACCCTGCTTTGATTCATGCCGTCGTAGATGTTGTAGAGCACAACCCTTTGCTCCCAGAGGCTTTCACTGGGAATAGATGGGTCTGGGGCCATGGCCAATGAGGAACAGTTATACTCCATTACCACTGAATCTCATTACCATTGAACTGGTGAGGGATGTCCACCACACTGAATCTGGTAAGACTGATCAATTTTGTCCTGATTATCCCTCAGCTTTGAAGCCCTGTCTTCTGCTCTCAGGTGAAATACGTCTTGCAAGACACAAGGTGTCAATCACACATCCATGAAGATGCTTATTTATACAGTCTTATTTTATGCTTATTTTACAGCGTGAAAAGAGATCCTTCAACAATCAAAAATTACTTTGTTATGAACCAGTTTTACCAATTACAAGTAAATATTTATATAAATATACCACAGTACCTAAAGTCTGAGCTACTATTGTTTTCTCATTCATTTACTTAGCAAGGTGTTTTGTACATGTGGAGGAAGCCTGGGGTTAGGTAGAAGGATCATTGGAAATCATCTCTTGTTCAAGACTGAGTTTTTTTGGTTAGCCATCATTTTTTAACCCACAACCTTCTGGACACAGATCCCTAACCATTTGCGCTATACAGTACCTTGCCCCTAGTTTCCACTCACTCCAATAACCAGCATATGACTGAAGACCTTTGGCGGCACTCAGACTGTGCTGCTTTACCACCTAAGGACACATACCGCACTAGTTTCCATCCAGTCCTGGTTTTGCCACTACAGAACCAGATCATTTTCAGGTATCATATACTCTCCCACACCCTATCACAGTAGAACACACTGTTAGGAGACTTTTTAAATCTCATAAAAAGATATAAAGTACAAATATAAATTGACACATACAGTGAGTGTTCTCTTATACCGACTGAACAAATGTGTAGACCACTCTGTGATAAAATTCAAATGCACTGGAAGATATTCATGCTGGATATTTCACGTATTTCAGAAATCCAATATGATTACGGGCATAAAGCTCAAATAAACATAGCAGAGGATCATTATCTTGACCCTGTGGGCTCTAACATTTCCCATCCTTTGTCATTCTGGCCCATCGTTTCCATTTTCAGCATGGAAACGTTTCACAAGCTTCGAAAACCCTTTTGGCACCAGCTCCCTGATCCACAACCACAAATACCAGATCGTGGCGATACACCTTTTAAAGCTGCTCGCCGCAAAGCTAGCTTGCCCCATGGATGAACACGGTCAACACTGGCTCCCGTCGCTTTAGGCAGAGGTAAAAGCGCATGCAGGGTTTCTTTGCTCTGAACAATATAGAACGTAACCAAGCTCTGTCAGATGAGGAGCCGGATAGGCCCCAGAGGGCCCCAGGGAGCCTGCAATCAAACAAAAAGAAAAGTTCATCACATCCCATCTGAAGCGTACCCATGTCCTTGCACTTCCCGGATAAAGTGTTCTGGGAGGAAAAAAAAAAATTAATGGGTCAATTGGATGGAAAGCATATCAGGCATAGAAGAGACATAAGCAGTTTTGTCCACCAGCACACCGACCGTGACACGTTCCCTGCGCTTTAACTGCACATAGCATTGCCCCTAATGCACATCTGCTCGATCACATCCCGAAATGTAATTGCCCCTAATGCACATCTGCTCGATCACATCCCGAAGTGTAATTGCCCCTAATGCAAATCTGCTCGATCACATCCCGAAGTGTAATTGCCCCTAATGCACATCTGCTCGATCACATCCCAGAATATAATTGGCCAGAATACACATCTGCTTGATCACATCCCAAAGTGTAGCAGTCAAGGTATTCATTTACACCCTATTGTTGGCAAACAAAAGGCAGAAATGGAGCAAAAGCAGTGGGGCAGACAGCCAGGAGAGACGCCCATCGTTTGGCTCCAACGGCTCTGGATGGTGTCCTGAAAGCAAACCAAACCCAGGCCGTCTTACGTGTCACCCTGCTCCATTTCTTCTCAGAAGGGTTTAACTGGAACAGTTTCGACTGCTGATTCGCCACAAACATGGCAGCTGTTCTTCAGGTTCCCCAATCCCACCGCCATGTCGGCCCATGGTGTTGGCAGGCATTCGGCAGCTCATCCGAGCGGCGAGCAACATAGCAAATACAGGACACATAGGATTCTAGGAGAGCGTCATCGGCACATACAAACGTATGCAGGGACTACAGCCTGCAAAGGAAGTCGAAACGTGTAGGAGTTCACACATTATGGCGTGTTTGTCTAACGAAAGTCCAACCCAGAGCAGAAATTCATTTGTTTGCCAGGGTACTTTTAGAAGGATGTTATTTACTTTCAGGAGGAAGCACTGCGGAGCGACTGTGTTTGAAGAACCTGGCTGTTTGCTAATTACGGCTTATGTGACATTCACCCTGTCTGTCAAATAACAGGAGCCACTTTATCGTCTGGTGGGAACTGCTCAGGTGTGAGGTAGCAGCAGCCGTGAAGACAAGGAAAGTGAAGAACTGAATGGGGTCGGAACATTCAGGAAGGACACCATAGCTTTTCGCGAGAGATTAACTGCTTGCCGGAGGTACAGAGGTAGCATGACTTTTGTTCTCTCCTCTGCAAGAGTGGAGGTTATTTTTAGCTGAACCATCCCACCCACCAGTACCAGGTTCTTCCTGAAACCCACATGAATGAATGTCACACACTTCATTTGTTACAGGGTTATTGCATGCTGTGCTGCTCCATGACAAGGCTTATAGAAGTGTGCTTAAAGGCGGGGTGCATCATTACCTCCCTTTCCGGGGTGAGAAACCATGGTGGCTATTTCAGACTGAGAAGACATCATATTAGCAGCAATTTTCTGCCCATCAAAATAGCACAATGGTTAACATGTTCGCTGTTAGCTGCTGTATCACTAAAAAGTGAAGGACACTTAACAGGTGAAAAAAATGACCACATTCGAGTCATTTAAAAGACACGAGGGCAGAAAAAGAGCTTTCCATGCATTTCCAGTATGGGGGGGGCTCTGGGCCTGAAGCCTATCCCAGTGAGCAGTGGGTTCAAGGATGGGACGCTCTGCATGCGATTCCAGTCAGGTCATACTATTCAGCTGCAAAAATTTGAAGCAACGGTATAATGGATAAACATTTCATATACAGCTTGAAGGCTCATTTTAGGGTCGGGGTAAAACTATTTCAAGTAATGAGAAAGCGGAAAGGATAGAAATGGAAAAAATGTATCACATTAAATTACTGCGATGGACGTGGAAGAATGTTTACTGCACATACTTTTCATAATTGCAGCATTATGAGCAAATGTGTTTTTCATTTTGGGATTTTTTGAGTTAGCATGCTACGGTTGCTACATTCTCTTGCTGCTTCCATGGATAATGTCTAGTGGATGGAAAGACTGGATTTTATAGTAAAACAAAGGTTAACAAAGAGACCGCAGCATTATTGCTCCTGAAAGCGTCAAACTGCCAAGATAAGCTTAAGTACTTCCTGTTTCACAAAACAATTAACGTGCAAATGGAAAATTTTTGATGAGCGTGTACCAGCTGGAGACAGAGGTGATTAATGGCACCAAAGTTCATCTTGCCGAATGCTACACACTGTCAGACAGTGGATATTTTGGTTGCCTCGAGGCGTAGCTATAAATGGTAAGCAAATAAGCAATTAAATGAGGTAAGCAGCTCTAGTAGGAAGGCCTATAATTTTAACTCCCACTGGTGAAAAACATGAAATTGTTCCGAAATCGATTACCGTTTTTAATCTACTGATGTCCAGTAACACACAATGATCACAATGCCCAAGGTTACAATATAAATAAGAGGATTTGTGATTGAGAGAAGTTGTAGAAGTGCAATTCCATTCTAATAAAAACACAAGTAGAATATTAAGTGGGGAAAAAAGAAGTTTAGCAGCTGTTGCTGCCAAGTAATATTACATATCCAGTATTCAGGAAACGTTGCTATGTTGAATGATCTTTTCCTGGGATGTATGAGTATCCTCCCATTTGGAACCCCACTCAGTGTAAATCCTGAGGGTTACCAGTTCTCCCAGATTTCTTGCTTTTAGGTTATGAGATTAAATCAGACTGCCCACAATGGATTTAAGCCAATGAGCAGATGCCCCACCTTAATATGCAAATCTTCAAGATCACAGTGACGGCTACCACAACAATGCCTCGAATGCAGCAGGACCCAGGTGTGTACATGCACTGAGTGCGGTAATCACACTGTCAGAGATGGAAGGGCCCAAACAGATATCCAGGATATAGGGCAGCACCTCCCCACCACGCCGACAAATTCTGCAGACCTTTTGGCAATGGCGACCTAGGCTCCTGCCGCCAGTCTCAATGCAGTCTGTACTGCCAGGCTCCTGCGATTCCCCACTCCCTTCCCTGATACGGCCTGATGTGCAAAATTACTTCACAGCATCGTGACTCACACCCAAGCCAAAGCATCGGCTCCCAAGCTGGCAGAATGTGTCCCTGCGCTCAGTTTCCACATGAGCAGAGAGAGCTGGGCTGGGACGCACCCTGTCCCTCACCCGCTGCATATGGCACAGGAAGAGAAACTGACCTATGGGCTGGTCTTCGGCACACAGACATGGCTGACAAAACAGGTAGGCTGCCCCACAAACAGGAAGTTCACAGTTACTGCATCATAACCCAAACCATGACAAGCACAGAAAGGAAAACTGAACAAGCCTGACATTTCCTCAGACCAAATCCCTAAACAATAACAAAGGCAAAGTGTTAAGAGCAGGATTAAAAATAAAAAAAAAATAAAAAAAACTGCTTCACCTCAACCCGAGTTGATTTTCATACCTTTCTCAGAATTATAACGCCATTAATCCGTATAATCAGCCATGTGTGCCAGTTTATTGAAGAACCATCACAAACAGCAGAAGGACATTCAGGTAGGTGGTTAAACCAGATTTTAGCGGAGGATCACCTCAGAGCGTCCCCTGACTTTGGCTCTCTCTCACGGCACACTCTGCTGATGGCATCTTGGTCAGCCTCCTCATGCACAACCTGAGCAGGGCTTTGCCAAGGCTGCCCGTCTCTCGATGATCACCGGTACCTTCCCATCTTCAGAACTGCTCCTCTCCTTCCACCCCTATAAATAACAGGGTCAATCGACTGGTATTTGGCAGTATTCAGACAGGCTGATGTCATCAGATCTGCTTTCATACAGTAGCCTTAATAAGCAACCTGTTCTTCTAACGTGTCGGGGCCAAGTAGTATTTTGTGAATGACAATCACCTCTAAGGGATACCAACGAGGTGAAAGGCAAACTATCCATCAGTACCAAAGGTCCAAATAAATCCCATGCACTTTGGCAAGCTTACGGTGCTGTGACTGAATCCATGGTGTACAGCTGGCGTGTCTCTTAGTGGCAGGCAACATTTTCAGCAAACACACCTTCACTCCCGCCATAGATTTGTAATCTTGGCTATGCAAAGAATATAGTCAACTCCCTCACTATGAACTGATGAATGACTCATATTTACTGGTCTTAGGAATGCCTTTTCAAAACTTTCTTTTGACTTGTATTGAAGAAAAAACTTCTATCCATTCATCTTCCAACAGCATGTCCTGGTCAGGGCTGTGAGGATACTTGGACCCGATTCCAAGCAGCATAGGGTACAAGGCAGGGGTACACCCTGGTTAGGATGCCAGTCCATCACACGGTGGAGACAACATTGTCTACAGCTTAATTTATGAAGGCGATCTTCAATTATTCATCTGATGCTTTTATCTAAAGTGACTTGCAGATTTCGACTGAATCATCGCATCCGCAACTATCCGCTGCATTAGCAGTTTAAATATAAACACCGGACAATGAATCGTGTCCGTCAGCGGATGTACTTTCGGGGCCACTGGCACGGTGCTTTGTCAACGTGTGCAGCTGATCAGGGGCGGAGCGACCTGTCCAACTGGGTATGACTCTGCAGATGTCCCACTACCCCAGGCCTTTCCACAGCCACATTTAAAAGCCCATAGCACCAGGTAATAGTGAAAGATGCATGGGACAGAGAGTTAAACACATCAGCTGCTTGGGCCACACTTGTGTGGAGGAATTAATACCTTGAATCTCCAGGAAACAACCTAAAAGAACCACCCACACACACACACACACACACACACACACACACACACACACTCCCTAACCAAGGTTCAAGATAAGGACCACGCCTTTCGGAAAGCATGAAGTCCAACTTCAGAGATCCGGCCGTGATTAATCATTCACAAATGTTCCCACGTATAAACAAAGTATTGTTATTCTTGGAACGTTACTTTCCAGTAAACAGCCTTCCTACCAAATCAGTAGGTATGTTTTGTTAGCTTGCAATTTACAAGGTAATTTCCTATGTAATTAGTTAACAGACAAACCAAAACCGAAAACACGGAGAACGTGAGGGCCTTTCAAGCACATCGCATACATCCATTCTGCTTCTCCTGAAAGTAAAATACACATAAGGACCAGGTGTGACTGGAAGAACAGCACCATGGTCAACACCCACTTAGCTGGACTCTTAAACATAATTTTAAAAACTCTCAACAGAAAGCAGAAAGATCCTAAAGTAAAGTCACATCCACACCAGCCTGGTCGAGGGGAAACTGACCTGAAGCCAGGAGGGGTCAGGAACACCGGAAATGTTTCAAGAACGGTCAACGGGCCGCTGGCAAGATTTCACCTCAAGGCTGAGGTGGCAGACAGAAAATCAGGAGAGGATGGTGTCAAGGTGACCTTCATTTTAAGCTCTACCCCACAAAGGCACTAGAAGACACACTTTGGTAACCAAGGAGATGGTCACAGTTGAATAGGGAATCATTTGAATAAATCCTTTGCTACTCGACACATAATGTCTAATGTAACAGCTCCAGAGGCTCAGCATTAGTTTTTGTCCATCACTTGCATGCTGAAAATAATCTACCATAATAAAATGGAACATTGACCAAAAAAAAAAAAAAAATTTGCCTTTTAGGGCATGATTGATCTGATGCTTGTGAAACATTAAAAAAAACAAGGGAACAGTATTCTGAAGGTGTACAGAGGGAACAATAAGCCTTCTGGAAAAACACGCACAAATGAACAGAATCCTGAATACACATCGTTCAAGTACACAGAGTATCTAGACCCCAGGGGTCATGTAGGGTCACCATTCAAAACAGCTGTCTGTTGGCCTGCGGAGAGGCACTGGCAAAGAGTCAGTGTCTTCACAGCGACGGATCAGCCAATAGCAGGAATTTAGGTTCCAGAGCCAGTTCCCAGGCTGGAGACTTATTGACGTACCCATGTAACAGTGGAAGCCCCCTTCTGTCATGCCGTAAACAGCACACTTCCTGGCAGCCGGACCTCTCTCCATAGGCCGATGACAGTGCCGCATCACCATATTTAATTGCCCTCTTGTAATCCATGGTAAGCAGGCCAAAGATTTTACTGGCTAGCACACCAAAGCCTGTAAACATGATTTGTATCCCAAGAGAAAAACAGCCAACAATATTTAGGGGCCTGTTTATCAAGTACTTTCAGGATGCGAAAATCAGAATTTTATTTAATAACATTTTATTTATGATGATCCTTTACGATGACACAAGCATTTCCTGCAAAGTCTTGTCTGGGGTCCACAGGAAGTACCCCAGAGTGTCTCCGCAGGTACAGAATCATGCAGCTCCTATGTGACATATGCAGTGTTAAAGTGCACCAAACTCATTTATGCACATTCCCCCCCCCCCCACTCAAGGTTTAACAGTCAACACGGTCACAGATGACCCCTCCCCAAGGTACTTTTTCCTCAGTCTATATTGGCAAATGGGAAGGGGGCGGAATCAAAATAACAGAAACCAAACCCTAAATGGGGTCGGCACCGTCATGAGGCAAAAGGTCTAGAGATTGTCACCGCCCCGACACACTGAGGGCGTGGGATAATTTGACATCTTGGCCGGGTCTAAAGTGCCCGTCGTTGACATGTGGCCAGTGTTAGGGTGACAGCATGATTAAGGAGCACGGGAGCAGCATGTCATGCTAAGCCAAAAGCAAACCCAGGACAACTGGCCAGTTAACAGTCAATACAATTTCGGCATGGATTTGCCACCTGGCTCGCACCTTTATCCACTGGGGGGGAACGGACATTAAAGGGGTAGCTTCTGTGTACAAAAATGGGACAAAATAAAATGAGTACATTGTAAATATATATTCATTTATAAATTTATAACTGTATTTACACAAATGCTGTGTGATCTGAACGTGGCTGACTGGAGCAAATCCAGGCGCAAGGGTTTGTCTTGGCAAGATCTTTAATAGGTCTGAAGAGCATATATATATATATATATATATATATATATATATGTTATCT
>JAACJT020000034.1:9275075-9297145 GCA_009936485.2 Gymnarchus niloticus
TATATATATAGTTGATCTCCTTTCTAATGGAGAGATATCAGAAAAACACAAAAGGCACAACGGGACAATGCTTGTTAGCATTCCTCTTCGGCTCTTCATCCCTCAGTCTACTCTTTGCTACATTGTTTCTGGACGCTCTCCAGATCTTCTTCAGTCCTGGTCCATGATATTCAAAAGGCAGTCAATATTAAAGAATAATAATAATAATAATAATAAAAATTATAAAGTAGACGTTTAAAAGTGAGGTCCCCCCCGCTCCCGCAGAACAGTCCGGCTCGACACGAGTCCAGGTCTTCAGGGAGGGCCGTGGAAGTGTGGCAGTGAGTTGTTAGAATGGGGAGTGCCCCCTACTGCTTTGGACACAGGGTGTCAGCGTTTCTTGAAGGCCGGCCCGTTGGGCTGGGGGGGGAACTTGGGCAGGCAGGGTTCCTCGGCGCCAGCATCGTGACAGAAGACGGAGTCCTCCCCCGAGGAGCAGGTGGAGCCACGGGTGTTGGGATACCCAGGTGAGTACTGGTCCAGGGGCACGGACAAGTCCAGGTACTCCTGAAAAAAGGGATGCCCAGGAATGAGGGGGCGGTGAAGTGAACTGCAAACACTAACTGATAGAGTAGAACTGCTGAACTCTTGAAAAAGTGCTATAATTTCCTTTTTGGGATTCATTGACCAGGTCAATGTGGCAATAAGATTCACCACAGTGAGAAAAGAATGTCATGCAGGCAGCAATAACCGTATTAAACATGCAGCTGTTACTGCAGTTAATTCAGGCATTTAACGAATCAGGGCAATGCCTAATAAATATGCCAATGTCTGTGCTGAATGCTGGCTGGCACACCAACAATTTCGGGTTCGGAGGCCGATGGGCAGGGGCTGCGAAGGAGCCACGTGTTAAACCCACCTGATTGGATGACATGGCCAAGGTGCGGTCCAGATCCTCAACCAGCTGCTTGAAGGTTGGTCTCTGAGAGGGGACGGCATGCCAGCAGTCCCTCATCATCAAGTACCTGTGGCGAGAGGATGGTGGGGTGGGGAACGAGAATGAACAGGGGCACATCAAAACAATGCCAACGGAGGCACCTCCAGGGCTGGTGGAGAGGATGCGGAGCGACTGCCCTCTCCTCGATAAATTCATTATATCTGAAGGCTGTGTGCCAACAGTGGAACATCAACTCAGGCTATTTCTGTTGAATATGACTGTGAGTGGAGCCAAGATGGCTTACTGCCAGCACATGATCTGACTTTGGAAAAAGGAGACAAGTTGCTCCTTACAGCTCGTGGGTGCAGGTGGATGGCCGGTCCATGCGGTGGCCCTCTTTGAGTAGTTTGAAGAGCTCTTCTACTGGGACCCCTGGGTACGGGGAGCCACCCAGAGTGAAGATCTCCCACAGAAGCACCCCAAAGGACCACCTGTGACCAGAAGACAACTTAGAAGGTCCACAAACAAGAGCCCAACTACACAGATATCAATTCTTAACCGCTGGTCACCACTGCATTCAATTGTACTCTGTTCATCAAGTCCAATCCGGTAAACATGCAGCAAAAACCCAAATTAAAAACAGCTAGCGTGACAGTTAAGGGCGAGCACATCTTTTAGATTCATATTCAAGATGTGGGGAAGGTACTCCCTCACCTGAATTAAAATTCAGAATATTTCAGCGCTAACTGGCCAGTATCGTACTGAAACCATCTCCAAGACTCCAACCTGAACCATGAAATTTATGGTGTAACATCAGGAAGGCCTTAATACTCACACGTCACTCTGGTGTGTGTATACCCGATCGAAAAGGGCTTCTGGGGCCATCCACTTCACCGGCAGACGGCCCTGTGGAGACAACTCATCCCGTTACCCCCGAGTCTCCTCACATCCCCAGTCACTGCACGATGGCAGTAAATGTGCATTTCAAAAGTTCATAATATTGGGATAACAGAACAAAATACATAAATGTAACGTCATGTACTCTGTCGATGGGGGGGTGGGGGGGGGTGCCTGTCAAGCAGAAAAAGGTCAAGGAAAACTGGCCATAACTGGGGTCCAGTAAAGCTGCAAACTCTCATTCCCACAGACACCAAGATAAACCGCACAAATCACCTAGAAGAGTTTCTAAAACAGGTTAAACCTCACCTTCTTAAAGGGATAGTCTGGTGAAAAATAAAAATTTACGCATGCAGTTGAACACCCAGTGCATGTTTGGTATAGAAATATAGCAATATTTTTGAGTTTGTAACGGTCTAATTTTGATAGCAGCCAGAGAAACAAAGGAACGAGTTAATCTCAAATTTCATTCTTTACCAGACTTTTCCTTTAAGAGGGTAACTTAGTCTAAGATTAGGTTTTAGAAACATACCCCTAGTGTCATAGCAAATTGAATACTTTAAATGCTTGCTACGATAATGTGAAACAAAAAAAGGATTCGTATATTACACCACAGTTTTGGTTGGTATTTGATTTGGTCGATTTAGGATGTGTTTTTTTTTTTTATTGGAAGAGTGAAACAGAAAATACGATAGCTTGGCCCTCGTGTTTGGTTGGCTTGTTAATAAAAAAGAATTTTGTGTGCCCTGAAATGTAATTCACCAATGTTCCCCAAAGGTAGTAACACATATGGAGATATTAAAAAATTAAGCAGAATTTATAATCTATTTTCATTCATTCTGCAACTAGCTCCTTAAAATAGCTTTAACCGTCAGTACCGATGGAGATGACCCAATAGGAGGACGTCGTCACGGTGTGTACTCTCCATGGTTACAGTTGCACTTACATTAGTGGTCTTTTTGTAGTAATCAATGTGGTGGATATCTCGGGCCAAACCAAAGTCGGCGATCTTCATCAGGTTGTCTTCAGTCACCAGGACATTGCGAGCGGCCAGGTCTCTATGGATACACTGCATACATACATACACGCGAAGTCAATGCACTGGTCAGGCACTTGGTTGAGTCATTCTGATCCCCAGATGTACCGCTGGTAACGTTCCCAGGCTAGACTGAGGTCAGTCACCTTTTTGGAGGCAAGGTACTCCATGCCCCGTGCCACCTGATAGGCACAGGAGACGAGGTCCTTGACGGACATGTTCTCCACGGGCACCTGGTCGGGATTGTAACAATACTCCATGCCAGGGGGCCGGCGGGCTCGGAGGTACTCTCGCAGGTTTCCTTTTGCGGCATACTCCACAATAACGTAGAGCGGTCCTGGAAATGTGGGAGAGAAGGGGGGCGACTTGTCATACAAGCATGTTAA
Organism: Gymnarchus niloticus; assembly: GCA_009936485.2. NCBI lineage: Eukaryota > Metazoa > Chordata > Actinopteri > Osteoglossiformes > Gymnarchidae > Gymnarchus > Gymnarchus niloticus. Next base: position 9,278,311 of record JAACJT020000034.1, read on the forward strand.
TCGGGGGCTTGGCTCTCTCTCCGCCTATTTTTTTTTGGGGGGTGGGGGGGGTGATCTTCAACATCAAAGCAAGAGAAGTTACAGAAAAACAGCAACGGGACATTAAGAGCAAGTAGGAACGACAATGATGCAAGATAGGTGGTGATCTTCAAATAACCACAGGCACACACACTCAAACTGTGTGGGGACGGGGGAGAGAGAAACCGCCAAGCTGAATAAAAATCAATTCCTTTCAACACAAGACGAAACAAAGAGAATGAGGCCAAGATCTCCTTCAGCAGAATTCCTCACTGGGTCCCTAAAACAAGAATCTGAACATTTTCTGTTGGCTTTCCAAGGAAGACTAGGAAGGGAGGAAAAAAGAAAAAAACTTTACAGCCAGTTTGTGTGGAACAGGCTTCTTGCCAAACCACAGGGGTGCCTGAAGTTAAACGATTCTACCAAAAGTATGAACCTGGACAACGGGGCCTTGGCAAGATAAACCTGGAGAAGAGCTACCAAGAGAGCAGGTGAACCAGCGACCAAGGGTTCATTTCCCAGCAACCCAGAGATCAAGGATGAAGGGTAGGTGGGGTGAGAAAGGTAATCTTTTTTCCAGACATGAGGCAGACTGCTGCTTAAGGGTTTGTTTGTCACCTGAGATCTGAAAAATGTCTGGAGGCTGAAATATCTGCTTCCAAAAAAAAAAGTGAACTTTTCCCCTTCCATTTTTTTTTTTTTTATAAATAAAACCATACTGTTTCAGAAGAGGCGGTTTACCGACCTTAACTCCTTGACTCTTCAAACCCGAAGCATTCCTCCACTCATACTCACCGTCTTGAGTGCAGGCGCCCAGGAGGTTGATGATGTTTTTGTGCTTCCCGATGATCTTCATCATTTCCATCTCAGATACGAGGTCTGACAGGTCCTTCTCTGTCGCATCGGCTGGAGGGACAGCAAAAGCGGTCAGGTTTTCAGTCAGGCCCACGTCTACCCACCTCACTCCACACGTTTGGAGAGGGAACACATCAGAAATGCACGTCAACGTGCCCAACATCAGAATGCATGACAGAGAAGCCCCCCCCCCCCCCCCATCATTTTTCCATTTCGCTGCATTGTTTAATGTCTTTAATGCTTTTCTACCACCTTTTGTAACTCCACAAAGGACACTGAAAAAATGTCTGCATGAAAAACAAAACAGCACTCCCAATTTGACATGTACTTGTGAATGACCACATGCTATGCACTGAGCTCTATATCAGAGAGTTAGAGTCCCTAAATAACATTATAATAATGTTTTCAGTTGATAAGACCCCTACTGTCTTTCCCCACTTACATTTGAGCATCTTGACTGCCACCTTGGTGACCCGATTGGGTTTCTCTTTGTCCAGACCCACAGCCTCTCCCATCACCACCTGCCCAAAGCATCCTTCCCCGAGGGGCTTGCCGAGGATCAGCCTGCAGGACAAAGAAGGTGGAGGTCATTGACAGCCAGGTCATGTGTTTGTACCTTAGAGCAGGGTGCCTGAAAAAGCACTCAGTGAATACTTCAAGGTACATTTTAATAACCACTTGGCACGACTTCATGGGGAGGGGAAAGCTGACAACGGCATAGGACCATTGTGTATTGAATTTTGTCAGGCCTGGACTGACCGCCTGGCATAGCGGCATATGCCCGGTGGGCCAGTGAGCTGCATTTTTTTTAAATTTATTTACTTTTAACACTGGAGCACTAAGAGTCCATCTGATTGGCCCATTTACCTGTCTTTCATCTGAACGGCCCAATCATTTTTAGTTTAATTTTGGTCCCAGTCCAGCCCTGAATTTTGTCTTTCACTTTTGAGATTTGCAATGTTTTGTTGTTCTTCTGGCATCAAATGCTCGGATCACTGAAATGTTTTTGTTGGGTATGTACCAATTTGGAATTTGTAATCACAAACAAATGAAACAGATGACATCGGCGTGGTCAGGGAGTCTCCACCCACCTGTCACGGGGCACCTCCCAGCGGGGGTCCTGGGGAAGCTCGTACTCGGAGACGCCCGACAGCATGGAGGAGAGACGTGATGGCCTCACCAGCATCACCCCCGAGTTGAGGGAGGAGCTGGAGTCCACTGACACCTGCAAGCATAGGTGACGAGGTCATCACCCGAGACCAATGGGTGGGACCACAAACAGTGGCAGGGGAAGACGTGAGGCGGGGAGTCCTAGAATAACAACACTTCCGTCCGAGGCAGCGGGGGTTGAAGGACACAGGTGGGGAGTGTTATAAGTAGCACCAGGATGGAGGAGATGACCTTTCTGAAGGCGGATAATAAATGACTGCCTTCCACACATACCTGTCTCGCCTTTGGTGTTTGGCGAAAACTGCCAGCCTGAATAAAAGAGGATCAAGCCATTCCACCCTCGCAAAAAAGTCTGTATAATTAGTTCTATGTATAAGAATAATACTCAATGAAACAATGGGTGCAGGGGAAAATTGAAAGCTTTGGAGAGAAAGTGCGGCAAAGAACGGAGGTAGTAAGAGTTCAAACCCCCCATCTACTTTCTGTTACCTGTCTGCGGAGTGGTATGCTCTTGGCCAGCTTGTGCACGGCCAGCTGGCTGTTGAAGTCGCTCTTCTTGGACGTGCTGCGCAACTTGAAGATGATGGCGATGACCACCATGACGCAGATGAGGAAGAAGCCCACGCAGTAGATGAGCACTTCCAGGTAGGTCTGGTTGGGCACTGGGGAAGGGGGCGTGGCTGACCATGCAAATTGGGGGGTGGGGTTAATTGAAACAAAGCTAAAGTAAGGCCACACCCTCTCTGACTGACCACAGCACACAATCCCATCAGTCCCCACACAGCAGAGGCACAGCAGAGAACGAAGAGTGCCAAGCGCACACTAGTGCACGCGCAAAACCAACAGGCTGCCATTAAACGCAGGACCCTTGACGAGGCAGGCCTGGAGTGTAGAACAAAATCCTATTGTACCACAATAATGAGCCCATTGTGGTGCTGGATTTCACTTCTCACTGCCTGGCACTGCTATGTGCTGCCTCCCCCCACCCCCACCCCGGCTCCAGAAGGAAACAAGTTGGTCTGGTCCCGAGGCTGTCCCAGGTGCCAACGGGACTAACCCAGCTGAGCAAAACAACGTGCTGCTGGGAGCCAACCCCAGTGTCACGGCAGAGAGCCACATTCTTCTCAGTACTCAATACTGGGCTGGTGTGGAGACTGAGGATGGTTCACAGAGAAGGGCATACATCTTCGGATATTTCAATCTCAAACACAGAGACTTGTAATAAACATAGAAAGATGACAAAATATTCAGTTGAAACGCAAAACTTTTTACAGTAGCCTGTGTGTGTGTGTGTGTGTGTGTGTGTGTGTGTGTATTTAGGTTTACTCATTTCTGATATATTGGATTAAGGAGAGGATGGATCCTGGTTTTAATGGCAGACTATTACCACATGCATCCACAGACAATATATATATTTAAAATGCCTCTAATGCCCACAATCAAAACATCTGTACACAAACAGAACCTTGAAGTCATATCAGAAGAAATACTTCCCACTCTGTCTCCCTTTAATAATAAATAAAATTTTTTTATATATATATATATATATATATATACACACACACACACACACACACACACACACACACACACACACACTAAGCAATAAAAAGCAATGACTAATTTTAAAAAAGGCATTTTGACCTGTGGTTCATGTCTGCTGGCTAATGGGACAAAATCAGATCCATTTTTAATTGCTCATACAAAAAATGCTTAACTATACAAGATGATTTCAAGCACTCTCACCGCAAACTTCATAATGGATGGTAATTGATGCACAAGATATAAAAATACACACACACACACACACACACACACACACTATATATATATATATATATAAAAACACAAAGTGGCTGGAAATTCTCTCACTGTTGCTTCCTCCTTTGAAGAACGGCACCAACATGAACGCTACACCAATGCTGCCAAAGATCCCCACTTGTGTTTGAAGGCTGAACAAACGGGTTGATAATTGGACTAAAACGTTCAAATTCCTGACCCGGAATTGAACACCCAGAGAAGGGGATCAATTATCAAAGCCAGCCTTGAGGGGCACGTACTGAGTGCATTTCACAGCAGGAAATGACATCAGTGAGACCGGTACGCTCAAAGTGAGACCGTTTCTTCAAGGCGAAATCAAAAATCAGCCATATCAAACACACACAAATAAGTTCAAATGAAATAAGAATTAGAAATTGTCCAAATGAAACCTCAGCACCGTCAAACCCTCTGAGAAATGGACTTCGGTTAATTGAAGGTCTTACAACATATTTTCAAATGACTAATTCAAGATTACGGTACCGCTAGTTATAGTTTACTGCCACTACTGCACACTGAACAAAAATTTTAGCAGCAGGCGGCAAAGGTTTGGCTTGAAAATTGTTGGGGGTCCAACACAATTAAACCCATGCTTCAATTATGTGCAAAACTCGGTAGGGATATATTCAGCTTTCCGGAAAAATTATTCGGATATGTCCTTAACAGCCGTACCAAAATATAAACCTATGCTTAGCTGCAATGTGTTCTAGCTGTAGGCTTGACGTTAAACCGAAGTTCGGCACAGAGGGTTTGAACACGTGACAGATGAGAATCACTTCCTATCTCACCCAAGATAGGGAGATGTTGGAAAAAAGGAAAGAAGTTTAAGGAGGTACAGACTGGAAATGTGGAGCTAGTTAGTTTTCAACAAGATGGCCTGACTGTTTTGGTCATTACTGGTCCCTAAAAGGGTTTTTGCTGGAATAAATATACAGCAATTTTAAAACGAGAGCCATTTTCGGACTGCTTGAATATGGGGCATCTTTATGCTTCTGTACATATATTTTAAAAGGGAATTCCATTCAAGAAACAAGTCACACATTTGCAAAAACCTTGCTAGCCATTATATCGTACTGTGACCTCATTCAATACTCCATTCCCAGATTCCTGACGCAAGATCAAAAAGTCATTCCAATGGCCAGGTGCAGACCCTTTAGCAAACTCCAATTTGCCACAGGAATGCTTAACAAATCAAAGTTTATTTTTCAAACGCACAACAGAACAGCGTACAGCTTGCCTGGCGCTACTGCTGTCGTAAAACAGAAAGCGAATGCACGATAAACGGTAATCTGCACTACGCGCAACGTTGTTTTTAAACGTCACCCATCATTTCAGAGATGCGTTTCAAGCCGAAGTTTGACTATCAAGCAAAAATACTACGTTACTCCTTTTCCCCAATCTCAATAGCCCTGGTTTCTGGCAGAATTTAGGGGAATCTTCAGCTGATGTAATACTTGTGCATTTATGTAGATTAATCATGAACGTCTAGTGATTTGTTCCTTACTATTAGAATTTACGCTGCTACAGATGTGTGCTGGAGCCCTGGTTCTTGGCCACTTCTTTAGGATTTTTTATTTACATGAGAATGGGGTAACAGTCCTAACACTAACTCTACCAGGACCAACCACAGCCGTTATGCACAAGGTCATTCTGACATTGCATCCAGGACTGCGATAAAAATTCTCTCCTGATAAAATCAAGGAGAGTTATCCTTGGCTCTGTAGTTTTCCTATGAAGCTCATGAAATAAGCTGAAAGAAAACAGCTATTCCAAAGACGATGCTTTGCACTTAGATTTACTGTTTCGCCATTTAAATATTATACTTTAAAAGGAGGAGAACTCCACAGTGACTGGGTGCATTGCTGCAGCATCGCTTTAAACACTGTGACCTTAAGTTAATGGTGCAGTCATCGTACAGGCAAAGCTCTGATTCACAGTCCGGGTTGTAAAGGAAAAAAAGCCAGCCTGGTTTGGCAGCAATCCTCTGGGAGAAAACGGGAAAACCGCATTTGGAACTGTGACAACGCGGCCAAACCAACAGGCAAAAGACTCACACTGAACTGATGTAAGACGGCGGCCTGTAATCCGCAGGCCGAAGAACTTGACTGGGGAAAAAAAAAAAAAGCCCATCAAATGACGTAGCTGAAGATCTCAGGAACTCCCTGTTAAAGCGTATTCCCCAATCTCATTTATAGAGCTGTGTCAGTGAATGGGCTCGTTGCCTGCTCACTCTACTCTGGTTGAAGTGTATGCATTAAATCCAGCAATTAACGCTATTCAAAACCCTCTCAAGACCGTACTGTAAGTGACCAACACCATGGTCAGGCCAACGTGGAGGGAAGGAGGAGGGAGAGTGGAAAGTGGAGGAGAGGGGCAAAGGTCAAGAGAAGGGAACGGAACCATTTATACCTTTAAAAACGGTCAACCATGCAGAGTGATGAGAATACCCGATAGAATTGCCCGCCAAGCAGGTATACTCCCCAGCGTCATCAAAAGACACATTCCTCAGCTGAAGGACTTCCATTTCCTTGTCCGTGGTGTTAAGGCCAGCACTCTACAAAAGAACAATGGAAGCAGACCCGAGAAAAGGCCCAGAAAAACAGCATGAGAAGAAAAATGAGACAGAAAAGGAGGTACAGTAGTTCAGCGAGGGGGGTGGGACAGAGTGAGGGTGGCCTCATGTTGTTGCTCACTCTGCCTAATGTGTCCACCCCCACCCTCAACCCGCGACCCGGACCTGCGAGACTTGTCTGACGCCCAGTTAGTGGAGGAGCAAGGTAAAGCCAGGGGGAGCAGTGGACCGAACAGCCGGACCCGATGCTGACCCGTCACCATGTCAGGAGGAGGAGGAGGAGGTTTTGCGACTGGAGCAGCTCTCCAACCTGAGTCCCATCTCAACATGCGGCAGATGGGCTACATGGAAGACTACCCAGCAGAGCGGCACTCACACAGGGAGAAGATAGTGGGTGGAACGGGAGACGCGTTGGGAATGAGAGGGCTGGAGAAAGGGGAGAAAGAGAGGGCCTTTTTAGGAGGGCACTGGGGGGGCGGGGTTGATAGAGAGGTGGAGGGTAGCGATGGTGGGTAGTAAGGGGGTCAGGAGAGGGGAGGTAGAAAGGGAAGAAAATTAAAATGCTTCCAAAGGCTCTGCTGGGATTTTTCCATGGCGTCATTGTCAGAAACACCAAGGCAAGGAGGGAGGAGAGAAACAGTCGAGGTTGTCATAACACCATTCCTCTGTTGCTATCCAGCGCCTGCCTGCCTGCCTGCCCGCCTGCCCAAAGCTACCAAGCTTCTCCTCCAGGATGGTTACCTTGTGCTTCATGCCTGGTGACGGTCAGCCAGGCCGACTGATTGGCCTCTCCTATATAATTGGACACTTTACATACATACTCCCCACTCTCCTCCTCCGTCACATTGTAGAGGGTCAGCACCTGAGTGTCCAGGCTATTGACCCCCGAGTGCTGGAAATACAAGAAAAACACAGGTCGACATCGTTTAAAAGGTCACGGGTCAGTAAGGTCTGACCGTGAGGCGAGTCGAGGCTGCAGAGTGACGAGGACGGGCTACTGTTACCGCGTCGTGTGCAAGGGATTTGTGCTGCTTATACACGGAGCTCAGGCTGACTCCCCGCGTCCGCTGCGGGTTACTGTCTCATCCAATACGCAATATGGACCGCAAAGCATGTTAAATCGTGAACATTAACTGACAGAGGCAAAGAGCCCAGATTCTGCAAAGGAATGAACAAGCCACGTATGAATTATTCCTGTTTACAGGCTAAAAACATACACTTACTCCCATGTGGCAGTAATTTTTCTGAATTCAGTGTGTAACGGATTGAGATGGACTACATGCTCCGTCTTCCAAATGTCTCCCACAATGCATCGCGAGGACTCCTACCTTGAGGATGCGCACGTAAGGCAGCCCGTCTGGCCCCACGCGACTACCGTTGACCTCGATGTGCTTCAGCCACTGGATGTGCGGCTGGGGGTCGCTGAACACCTTGCAGACGAACTCCACGTCGCTGCCCACCACGGCAGTGCGATTGGCTGGGAGGCCAGCCTGGAGGATGGGTCTGTGCGGGGAGCGCTCTGTGCACACGTGTGTAGCAAAAACAAAAGGCAAATTCACTGTGCATGTGTGTGGGGATCAAACACGGCAGAAAAGTGATACCACGATGAAGAAAAGGCACAATTTCACAGGAAGTGACCATCAAGACCGCAATGCTGTTTACAGAAATAGCAGTTCTAATCTGTGAAAAGTAAATAAAGGAGGGTCTTGGGGAGGTATGGCTATCCAGAGAAATTTCTCTAGCTTACACCTGTCAGGCAGAGAGAAAGACCACTCCTCACAATGATGTCTGCCAGGTAGGGTACAACGGCACTATTCTTACAGGTGTCTAACTCCCCTGCTTTCCCAGCCATTATGCCAAGTTGACCAGGATAATTCCCATTTGGGAACTGGAAGGAGAAGATTCCCCGGCCCTTTTCCTTCATTTCCTCACGAGTCTTGGGGGGGGGGGCAAACAAGGCTGTCTTTTGGGATCATAACCAATGCAGGGATCTCCACTTCAGGTGACTGACCCCAAAACCGATCTCGAATTTGATCTCACAATAACGGAATTGTAACAAGTAAACGCGTGTCTGTGATAATGTATTACCGTATGTAAAAGCCATGACTCTCAATAACAGAATCATCAAAAGATGCATGTCACAAGTGCAACTTTCAAGCCACATCAACATCTCAAGAAGGAACTGACCAACAACGTCGAGCTGGTAGGTGTGGTTGATGCTGCCATACTTGTTTTCCACCACGCAGGTGTAGTTCCCCTTGTCTGAGGGCACCACAGACTCCATAATTATGGTCCAAACATGCTCTCGAACCTGCAACAGAAAGCGGGAGATGTCTACACAAACCCATGGGAGATCAGAAGCCCCGACAGAATGAGTGGGAACATTTCCTCTCCTGATGCGTCTGAATCTTCTAGCGAGACACCTACGTGACAAATATCCCGTGGAGAAACTCTCAAAAACATTCAAATGTTTTCTGCAGTGTTACGGGATGTTCGGTAAACACACCAGCAATCATACTATTCATGGGTCCCACCCTGGACCGGGGAATTGGGTGGGCAGTTTTCAGAAATCGAACCAGATGCTCACAAGCCAGGTAAAAGGCCAAAACTTTGTTAGCTAAAGAAAAAAAAATGTAATGAATTAAACCCCATTCATATTTAACTAACATACTATTCTGATATTATATTGCAGAATACATAAAATGTAAAACTGGACCCATCTCATCTTTTTATCAAATCTATTACACTCTTAGTAAATAACTGACACACTGAAAATGAAATGGAAGTAAAAATAAATAAAAAGGACAGAGCACAAGGCCATCATGACTGTTGCTAAATGAGGATTTGATGTACCAATGCAGAAAATGATCAGTCTGGCTTACAAAAAAGAATTGTGTATGCATATTGTACCCCTCTGTACTGCTCTCTAAAACAAATATCCAATATGTGAAAACCAGCTGGAGATGTAGTTCTGAATGTAGATGGCCAACTCAGATGAAAACTGCAGCTCCCCCACTTTGGAAATATAAAAACAAGGACAGTTGGATAGAAGGAGTCTGTTACCTAGCTATGCGTAACCTGGTAACGCGGGGGGGGAGGGGGTCCAATAAGGGAAAATGTGTTGCTGTCAGAGCAGCTGTTGGCCCTTCAATCTCAATCCACAAACAGAGCTCCATAAAGCTCCATTTTACGGATTCCTCCTATGATTCACGTCATAGGGACCTGGGAAGTTTGTCCACCCGGGACACGACACTCTGTCACTGGACTGGCTTCTCGATGCCTGTAAATTTTCTTCCCACAGACAGTCAAGTTAACCCAGAAAACAAAAAAACAAAAAACTATTATTCATATTTAACAGTTTCCTGAATGAATTAATAGTCCTGGACTGCTGCTCCTTGTGACAGCACCCTCTATTGATCATTAAGACAATTCATAAAAAACAGTCAGCTGAAATGTGATGAACTGTTCAACTATTTACAAGCTGAACTTTGGTCCTTTGCCACAACTCATGACAACAAATACAAAATCGCAAATTCCTTAACCCATCTTAATATTGTCATGCAGGAAACGATTAACATATCAGAGAGAAATTCAGCTCATAACATAAATGCAGCCTGTGATTACATAATCTTCAATATAACGGTTACCAGTACTAACTGAGTACTTTCCTTTGATCTGCTTTAGTCCATTTTTGCATCTCATAATGAAAGTGGGTTTTCACCTTAGATCAGCAAGTAATTTACTTGAATTTTCAGTTGGAAAATCCTAAGCATAAATTTAAAAATGTAAACTTGTCAAATTGAACGGGGATTAAAAGGAAACGAAGAAATCTTTACTTTGAATGACCGCAAGAAAAGTAATCTGTCAAAGTCTGAAAGGTATCAAGATCAAAGCGAGGAATGGGCCAATTAACTGGATGCTCAGCCAGAACAGAAGTCTGAGTCCCTACAACGGGAACAGTGAAGCCAGGGTGAACGGCAGAGCGATGGCACACAACGCCTTTATGTATGTGCATAATAATTCCCCTAATTGAAGAGCCTGCATTATTAAGGAGAGGGACTATGTGTAGTATGGCTGCCCCCAGACCGTATGTCTGGGGTTACAGTTAATGCAGGCAGCTTGCTCCATTTCCCCTGGTGTCGCTTTGTATTTGGTGTATGACAGCAAAAGAGCCACGCTTGTAAAACTGTGCATGTGTGTCGGGGGGGATGTTGGGCACCCATTCCAAGGTATCCCTTACTACCAGAGCAGACCTTTGCACCTTAACTGGAAAACAGGAACCATATGGTAAAAAGGGTACTTACTGACTGGGAGAGTCTGCTCAGAAAATAGGAAGTGTTTTAATGGGCCCCAGGTGTGTTTGGGGGACTTATGGGTTCTATGACACCTTGATGGGAAAACCAGATTCGGGGGCAGGGTCACCGCGCACAGCCAAGCACATCCGTCACCATGGCTATGAGCACCCAACCCTTGCATCCCCCCCACCACAGCCCTAGTGTTGCAGTTCCAAGCCGAGTTCAGGAGGTCCTTTCCACAGGAGGATCACGTCTTTCATGATGGGAGGACCTGAGCCGTGTCAGAGGACCACGCAAGGCCACTGCCGCGTACAGGGGACTTCCTCATTCTGAAGGCACTCAGACCAGCTGCCTGCTTCAGAGAGAACTTGAAGTTTCCTCAAGCTGGGCGGTATCCAGCTCTCTGATTGGCTTCGCCCCTACCAGCATGCTGCCCAACCGCAGTCGGTCAAGTAAAGGCAAGGGATGGTGGGCCAGCTCCTGAAACACGTGCGGCAAAGGCTAAAAACTCTCCCGGGGGGCACGGTCTCCGGCCTGACTGATTTACCCTCTTTACCACAACCACTTGGGACCCTCTGAGTAAGCAAGACTATCCAGGCAGTTACATGAGTCACCTCCCCCCACACTGCTGTCTGACATCCACAGACTGCAGATGCCCTAATTTTCTCCCGATAAGCAGCATTCAAATTCAGAAGCACACCTCCTGCCCATGCTAATGTGTTGGCATCACCTGCTCGCAGCATGCATTTTTTTTTTTTTCTTTCAACCCACAGCTTGCCTATAATGACTCTAATGTGTAATGCAGACCAGAGCAGCACCACGAAAACAAAGAGCTAAAGACTTCAGCCAGCTTTTGATTTCAGACTTGTTCTTTGATGTTTCCCCACTCTGGAAAGAGTTAGTGCTGAGGCAACACAGTCTGAAACAGATTCTAACAGGCTGAAAGAGCCACCCCCCCTCCCCAGTCTGGCCACTAGGGGCATCCTAAAACCCAAAGACACTCGTGCATCATGATGTCTCCAAACCAGAAGATGTTGCTTCTTTCTATACTGAACGCAAACCAAGGATTCAATAAATAAATTGGTCACACTACGGGAAGTTCTTGGACATGGTTATGAAGGTTAGGAAAATAAATATTCACAAGTAATACATGTTTCAGATACTTGGAATAACATTTAACAGAAAATTTTAATGTCATTTGGAGATATTTAGTTTTACTGGAATCTGAATGTTTTATGGGGGGGGGGGGAAATCAAGCAAGTTTTAAGCAGCAACAGTCCAGCAAGGGCTGTACAGCCTTCCATGGACTAAAGACACTTACAGCTCTCCTGCTAGAGACCCCCCCCCAGACTCACGAGCCTCCTATTTGTGGTGAAGGGTTTTGCGCTGGAATCTGGCCTTGCTGAGGTATGGACTCACCCAATCCTCTTTGTAAAATCTCAAGGTTCCCAGGAGTCCCAGAGTCAGAGTCAAGCAGAGACACCTCCTCACCTTGAAACCCCCGATGCGTTGGTCCCTCTTGAACTCCTTGCCGTTTTTGAACCACTTTAGTGTGGGGCTGGGGTTTCCGTTCGCCTGGCATCGGAACTTGACGGTCTTGCTGGCTGGCACAGCGTGAAGTTTCTTCTCCATCTTCTCTGGCTGGGCCCACTGTGGGGCCATGGCTGAGGAGAGAACCACTCATGGTTCCATTATTCGAACACGGCTGGTTTCATTATTTAAAAAAAAATTACCTACAACGCTTTACACTGAGGAATTCGTTATTATGTCCCCATATCACAATTACACCTCCAATACACAATCTAGCTAGGAATTAGCATATTGCTACAGGAGAGGACAGCAGACCGGTAACATTAAGACCTGGATGAGGCCCTGGTATAGTGACTTGAACAAGGAAGTTCACATTCAACTGGTACCTGAGATAATATGTAAAGTTAGCTTTACTAGAAGTGCTAGCATTAATACTACTGTAGCCATGAGTACCAATAACCCAGGTGCTGATACACTCACGTAGCAGCTTCATAGAGTTGGACAGTTTGGCTTCTTCTGAGGAAGATTCATCGTCGTCGTCATCCTCAGAGGACAACAGGGCATCGGCTGGAAAAAGACACCCTCGCTCAGCTTGGTGATATTCATTGGGAAGACGTTTCTGTCAAACTTCACTGTAAGTGATAGCTCACTTTAAAAGAGAGCAATTGCTGGCGAGAAAGACTCCTGTAATATTAGACGAGCGCATTGTTAAGGGAAAGCAGCCCATTTCTAAAACCGTATATAAATGGGATATCAGTCCGTTCCCTTTTTCTTAGGGCTTGGATAAAAAAATAAACAGCAATATTTGCAGTTCTGAGAGTCTAAACAAGAAAGAGTCACAGTGGGTGTGTTTCATATGACTCGAGCTTCCAAATTCCTCAGCTACTCCTATGCTCAGATCCAGCTGCATGTCTCCAAAGCATTTGTGCGATTTCACAACCGCCATCAAAATGAGAAGCTGATTTAGTCATAGCAGACCATTCTTTTAGAACTGTGTCACCGGGCAAGAGAGGGAAAGTGACCAAGAGAAGGGCGTGCTTACAGTGGCATGATGTCCAAGGCCTAACAACACATCAGGCATGCAATGGTAGCATTCCTTGACCCCAAATACCCAGGGCCTTCCACATAAAGGCACCACTACATTCACCAGTCCGATCCACAAAAAGGAGTTTCTAAGAACAGAACTAGCCCATCAAAGTCTGAAGAGAGTCAACAAGAGGTGAAGATGATGCTAAAGTTCATGGCTTGCAGACCACTCCACTGATCATTATGCATACTGTCATCCAAGGGCAGTTTAATGGAGATCCATCTATCCATGTATCCTCTAACCCCATATCCCAGGGTTAGGGTTCTGGGGATGCCTGGTTAAGGCACAAAGCTGGGGAACATTTCAGACAGGATGCCAGTCCGTCACAGACGCTGCAGGAAGGTGCGCACGCACGCACGCACAAGCATGCCATGAGCAATTCAGAGAGCCCAATTAGCCTAACTGCATGTCTTTGGACTGCGGAAGGAAACTGGAGCACCCAGGGGAAATCCACACAACACAGACAGAATGTGCAAACTCCACACACACTGAGCCGAGGTGGGACTCAAACCCCCCCCAGCCCTGGCACCGAAGCAACAGTGCCACAGCGCTGTCCAATCATTGACAAATCAAATACAAAAGACATACAGACAAGAGTGTGGCATGCAGATAAAACCCATGCAGAGGTACCATTGTGGAGGGTCGGGATGCACATACGTACCGGTGACATTGACTGAGAAGTAGGAGCTGTGGTTGCCAAAGGGACCCTGGCTGAAGCAGGCGTAGAGGCCGGAGTCGGAAAGCTCCGCGACCTCGATCTCCAGGCGGCCGTCCCTCAGACGCACGTGCTCCCCGTCCGATAGCGCCACCTGGTCTTTGGTCCACCGGACTACCTGGTAGTCCTCCGCGTCAAAGCAAGACAGCACCAACCGCTGGCCGGGGAGCAGAGTGTACAGCCCCACTTGCATTTCAGCAGGAACTAGGAGAGAAGAGGGGAGGATTAGATTTGCACCAGGGTGCACGTAGCACAAGTTTAAAATGGAAAGTGAGACAAGTGGATGAGGTGGACAGTGAAAACACAGATGGGAAGGAAAGACAAGACGGGGTGAGCAGTTACGTTAAACTAAATGTGACACCCCCACAACGCAGAGCATTTCCACCTGACATTAAGCCCAAAAAGAAAATCCTGAACAATAATGGACAGAGATTTTCTCCCAAGTTCAGAGTGGCTGAGGTAGCAAACGGCACTGCACAATTTTGGCCTGACTCTGCCTGAACACGACGGCCTCCACTAACGAGGTTTGTGGGACACTAAAGGACCAAGACAAATGAGCAGGAAAGGCAGCCACAGAGCCAAAGCCGGCCCAGCATCTCCCTCCTCATCCCGGGCAACAGAGTCCCTCGGTCAGCATGGGATCAGGGCGGTGACGCCATTTTCCATACCTTGTCCAGTCTGGTTCTCTGCTGACTGGCAAACTCAATTGTCTCCTCAAACAGTCAAAGGTCCAACTGACAAACTGGCATTCAATGGGGGATAATAAATGAGGCAGCAGGGAGGGGAGAAGAGTATGATGCTTAGTTCACCTCGTCCCCATCTCAGAGACTTGCTGGGTTTAACACGGTTACTAGGTCAGGCCAGTCCCAAGGAGAACACGGCGATTCTGTGGACCTCCAGCTGTGGAGGGGGGGTTACACCACAAAACAGCTCAGAGTTAATGACCTGTGAACTTCCCAAAAGGGAGGACAGGCTGATGATGGGACAAGCACTGAAACAGGGGCCTCAGTTTGACCTAATCATTAATCTCACAACTGCTCCACTGTTCTTCACGTTTAAGTATCGCTGTCTGGCGACACACACTCAAATATGAATTTCTGAACCGGTGACAGGCGCAGGAACTCGGGATCCTTAAAGACCATCTGAAAGCCTTTGTCCTCATAGGTGACGCTTAAAGGGTTAAGAACAGACTGAAGCCTTCATTTCCATAACATAGTAAATGAAGAATTTTACCCTGGATAAAAATTAATATGTGCTGTTGCCACACTGGTTTCTGCTGTGCAAACGTACAGTAATGTTTAAAAAAACCTAATCAGCTTTTTTGGTTTGTGACCAGCTAAATCAGTACAACAAACACACTTAGGAGCTCAGCAATATAGAAACCTGCTATAAAAGGAAATGAAAGGGCCCCTTCCTGGATGTTCCATCTTATTTAGAGTGAGGACAAGGTTGCATGAAAGCGGCCTGAGTCTCAAAGCAGTGGTCTGCCATGGCGAGGTGGGCCGGTGTGGGGGAATGGGGGGTCAAGCCCTCGTGGGGTCCACCCTGTTTAGGAAGCATGGATTCCCAAGGGCCCAGGGGTGGTGTGACTAACACACAGCAGATCTCTCTGGGGATTGGCTTTCAAAGGAACAATTGGGGCCGGAGGTGCACAAAACCGGCACCGTGTCAAGCCCTCCCTGCGTCACACCTCGGCGGAGGTGCCGAAAGAACAGCCCATTTGTCACGCCGCTCCGGAGCTCCCATTGACAGACGGACCTTCCATACGCATCTGACAAGCATATCTGGACGCAGTGCAATTCCATTCTCGTCTTAAGCTGGTCTTCGGTGCTTTTCCACACTCCTAATTGTATTCTAAGGGAAAATTCCAAACTGTCGGCGTTTCATCCTGTATTTCTTGCAAGTGGTGGGGGGGGTGCAAATGAGTAATCAGAATTAATTATAATTTGAAAGTTGTATTGAACACAAAACCACGTAAACATTTTATGAGAAAGGACCTGTGCAATAAGAACGAGTCCTCAGCTGCGAGGGTGGGGGGGTAAGGAGGCAGGTGGTTTTGTGAGGGAAAACAAAGTTAATATTTTAACTTCCACGTCACGTAACTCAAGGCTTCCGGTGGTTTAAAATAAGCAAAACATTTTCAAGTACATCATAAAGGGGGAATTGCATCAGAGCAGAAGCCACAGGCAGGCTCCATGAGGAAGTACAAATTTAGAATCGCAGTTACAGTAATCCCTCCTTCCCTTAAGACGACTCTCCTGACAAAGGCTCACAAACAATAAAGGAGAAAGGGGTAGAGCTGCAGGGAGGCCTGTAGCTGCAGGTCGCAGGTCCAGTTACCATGGAGACCACAGTCGGGCATACTGAAGGTATTTCCTGGATCACATATGCCTAACAGGCCTCTTAATCCTCAGCAGGAAAAGGGGCCGGGGGGGTTGGATCAACTTTCTCCTCAAAAACAACCACCACCCCCCCCAATTGAGGCAGTAGTATTTGAGACCAGAGAACATCAAAAACTGCTTTGATCAGCTATCTTACAAATATGTTTTTAGTAAGATAACTTGGCCAGGTACCAGACCGAGGCAGAAGTGCACCATATTGAACAAAAAATAATAATTGTAAAAATCCATAAAGCTGTTTTTAAAGAAAAAAAAAAAAACAAAAACACACGTTTCTGTGTTGCTTTGATGCAGAGCAAATGCTTGGCTGAAACACCTGCCAGGTAATTGGACATAATGCAGCTCCCAAAAGACCACATTTTGATCTTTTCTGACTGGTCATAAATGAAATCCAGACGGGGAACTTGAAAGAACCACAAATACGTCTCTGTCTAGTAAACCAATTTGAGAAACATCACGATAAACACGGGCCTGAAGTAGAGATTTTATTTCACCTTTTCAAATGAATGTTGGAGACGTTAATCTTTTCTTGAGCTTAAAGGCCTTCGTGTGACCGTTTAGAGGAGGAATGAGGACCACATGCCGCAGAAGTGACCGAACCTCATTCCCCCACTATCCCCAGGAAAACAAGCTTCTGTTCATTTTCCTAGAGCAGGCACGGTAGATCACCATCTCAGAATGACACCTCAACAGCAAGACCTCATGTAAACCGGACCTTAGGACAGTAACAAATATCGATATGTTAATTACATAAACCGTGGAAAGCTTTAGGTTCCCCTCGAGCCGAGCTGGGCTGAAATTAAAAGCGAAACCTTTCCTCTAACAGCAAAAGAGGCCGGTGGAGCCTCGCAAGTCTATATGACCTGGCCTGACTTCAAGACAGGAAGCAATAGGCAGAGTGGATTGCTGCTAGGATTTCCTGCTTACTCTTGAGTGATGTTTGGCTGTAAGTGACTGAGTATGGGGATATGAACGGGCCAGTGGGGGGAGTGAGAATGGACCAGAGCATCAGGAAGTACCAGACCTGCGGGAGATCCATCAACAACTCCCAGTAAAAGACTGAGGCCCCACCATCAGACAGGAAAGGGGGTCTGGGTAAACTATGGGCTGCCGTTGCACAGGGACAGCATGGTCACCAG
Source organism: Gymnarchus niloticus (assembly GCA_009936485.2). Classification (NCBI taxonomy): domain Eukaryota; kingdom Metazoa; phylum Chordata; class Actinopteri; order Osteoglossiformes; family Gymnarchidae; genus Gymnarchus; species Gymnarchus niloticus. The sequence continues at coordinate 9,295,909 of JAACJT020000034.1, forward strand.
ACAGTACAGGCAAGATGTTGGGGGTACAAGCGAGGCACTCCCAGAAATGCTGCTGGCATCATTCCACACGATTAGCTGCTGCCGACAAAGTCTGAAGCCGCTACATCCGAAACTGGGAAAACACGACATTACATTTGTACAGAGGCAAGCCCAACACGGATACAGCAATTACCGTGGAATGAAACGACCGGCACGCAATTTCAAGTGTAGTGTCACCATTTTGCACAAAAAATTAAGTGCACCTATAAAAACTGATATCTATGAAAGGTAAATGCCAAAAACATTTGACAGATTTATTTTATATTCATTACTCAGAGGGAAAATGATTGCTGGAGTAAATCTGCCCGAAACACAACACCCCCGTATCCATGACAAAAAAAAAAAAAAAATACAAACACATATGGCAGAAAAATAAACAGCAAATTAAGTATTAAAGCTAATTGCAGTTGGTTTAATATGCCCCTAACGTGTCCATCCTTTCAAGTTGCTCCCAAGGATAAAAGGTGCCAGACATTTGGTGTTTCCAGCTGTTTTAGCCTCATTAGAAGCAGCGTTAAACACGGCACGGAATGGGTTCTCGGCGACTCATGACAATAACGGCATTTGTTCGCACCAACTGGGGCCCACTAAAGCCCATCAGTGGCCTCGTGCAAAATCCGCATCCTGCATCTAGTGGCAGCTCCCAAGCTCCGCTGCGCTCGTCTCCGTGGTGGAAACATCTGGAGGGTCCCACGTGAGCAGTCATGCATTTGTCAGATCAGATTAACAAACTGACCGTCTGTCCAAAACACGGAATGTTGCAGCTGTGATCCATTTTTTGAAACAATAAAACCGAAAACGTAGCGTTTGATAGGCAGGTGCATGGCAGACGTGCAGGCACTGGTTGAAAGACGCGGTAAGTGACCCATGCAGCTCTTCAATGTGGCCCCCTCGACGTGGCGTCGGTAGTCCCCTGAAGCACAATGACCGGACTCAGGTGGACAAAGTTGACAAATTTCAGCTTTTCTTTGCACCCCATGAAGTGTCTGCATTTCCCTTGCTGGTGGAGCTTAGAACAACAGCTTTGCAACTGGGCCCCCCGCTCCCCCGCGCGCACCCGCAGACAACAAAGACCCAACGAAAACCAGCAGGCCGGGGCGCGCGACCCCCCGCCCCGCACCCCACTCACACGTCTTCAGTGTGCACGGCAACGACCTGTCAGCTGACCTACATAACGTGTTGTTGCCAAGGTCTTGGC
>JAACJT020000034.1:9303722-9365272 GCA_009936485.2 Gymnarchus niloticus
CGCCCCGGGGGAGGGCGCGCTGCGCGGGGGGGGGGGGGGGGGTGTGGGAGAAAAGGGGGGGGGGAGGGGGAGAAAGGGGGGGGGGGGGGGGGGGGGGGGAAAGAGAGATTACAGAAAAGGAACTCAGACATCATTAACGAAATCCCAACTTGTTCCTGTCGAGGCTGGCCAAGGGAAGGAAATGGCTTCTAATTAACTTTTTAAAAAAAAAAAAGAAAAAAAAAAAGAAAAAAAAAAATCATATTTGTGTGAAAGGATGCCGTACATTTCCTGATCTCACTGAAATGGCATGTTACCCTGCCCAGAAGGAATGGATGTGCATGAATCATACCTTAGGTAAAAATTGACTAATACATCAACCTGAGTGATGAATTCAGACATTTGTACAGTCTCTGAATAAACAGTCAAGAGAACTAAACCCCAGCACAGATAAAACAGCTACGAGGCAGGCTTTGAAGTAAACATTTGACTGAAAACGGCTCTTAAATCTAGCTAGTCTTCCCTTTTCAAAAGCCGAGCTTGGGAATTCGGCTCTGCTTCGCCGGGTAGGCAAGTCTACATCAGACCCCATTTCTGCTGGTTGAAGTCTTCATCTCGTACAAACATGGCAGAAAGCAGACTGGACCAAAAATTATTTTAGAGAAATAATATGCCACTGTCATCTGGCAAATAACCACAGCAGTGGGCACATCAGATGACCAACAAGAGTCCAGATCTCTGGCTAGGTAACTGCATGCGAGGCACCCCCAGCTACACTGCATAAAGCAACACTCCAAAACCACATCCCGACGTACTGCATCTTAATCTCAAGGACATCCATGAAATTATGAAGAGTAATTCATTGATTATCCATTCATCTCCCATAACCACTTTCACAGTTCAAGGTCACAATGAACCTGGATCATATCCCAGGAAGTGCTGGCCACATGACAGTGGACACCCTAAAAGGGATGCCGAATGTAACAGGACACGGTTCCTAATTTCCAAACTTTACATGCTATCCACACAAAAAGGTTGCGTCCTCAAGAATGTTCATCAAGTCTGTTACTTTACTGCCAAAGCAAAACCTTCAGTATCACACAATCAAATGACTTTTCTGCAATGACGACAAAGGCAGCTAACAGAACTTTCCCCAGTTAGAAGTCTGAGAAGTGTAATCATTACCAAGATGTTTTTGCATGAGCACACAAAAATAAATTGTACCATAACTACAGTGCTCATGGAAACTAAAATTTTGAACAGTAAAAAACTGTTACTATTTAAAACCTAATGAAACAATGCTGACTCACTAACAGAAGATTAAGCTTACTTGCATATCCAAGCTAATTTGCTGCATTGCTTCATTAACACCAGCTAACCCCATTTTACATAAAGGAACAAACTGCTTATTTTTCCTCAAGTTTGAAGCTTAGCATAGAATTCCATCCATCCACTTTCCAAACCGCTTACCCTATGCAGGGTCGCCTGGACCCTATCCCAGGCAGTCAAGGTCATAAGGTGGGGGAAACCCTACATGTGGGGCCAACCCATCGCAGGGTACAGTCATGTGTTAAACACTCACACACTACAGTCTTTTTAGACATGTCAATTAACCCACATCACGTATCTTTGGACTGTGGGAAGAAACCATAGTACCCAGAGAAAACCCGAAAGGCATGAGGAGAAGATGCAAGCTCAATGCACCCAGTGCCAAAGTGGGACTTGAACACCAAACCTGGGAGGTGTGAGGCAACAGTGCTAACCTCTGAGTCACCATGCCCGCCGGCAAAGAAATCAAAGCAGGTATTTGTAGGACTATTATCATATGTTGTCAAGTTAGCGTTGACTCCTGGTCCTGAAAAATGTCTGCGTCTGTAGGCTTCCCACCGACATGTTCGTTAACATAGACCATATCTAATTAGTCTATCGTCTGCCTCCTCCATCTTGTTTTTAATATACCAAGTCTTCTCATAATATGCCCAAAATAGGATCATCACAGGTCATTAGTGCTTCAAGTGAAAATTCAGATGTGATTTGATCAAGAACGCATTAAATTGTTTTCTTGGGGCCCATGGTCTTCTTTAAAGTCTCCACCAGCCCAAAGTTCAAAAGAGTTAATATTCTTCCTGTCTTACTCCATTGTCCAGCTATCACATCCATTAAGAGTCACAGGAAATAGAATATTCTGAACAATTCTAATCTTAGCTCTTTGAGGCATATGTCGTTACGTTTTAAGATTGTTTTCTAGGTCCTTCATTGCAGCACTGTAAATTGCCAATCTATGACGCAATTCTTGACTGCATAATCCTTTGTGGTTGTTGATTGTTCCATGGAGGCAAAAGCTTTCTATAGCCTATCACATCACCATCGACATTAAGGTGAACTGCAAACTCTTCACATTTAGCCGTAGTCCCACATGTCCAATGTTCTTCAACTTTCCTTAAATGCCTTCAAATCTTGATTTTCCACTCCATGGTATCATGACATGGCAGGCTGTTGTTCTTCCCTCCACCAATCACAAGTCCAAAATCATCTTATTCCAGTCCAGTGTCTCTCTTTATATGCCTTGCACACAGCTTAAATAGGTCATAATAAGCTCCTAACAATTACACAATGCATATGTTGTCATTCCCTCATCTAATGTGTGCAGATGAATAGTAATTAATAATTATAATAGCTAGTAAGGCAACAGGCCCAGGTTGGGCTTCCTAATTAAGATAATACTTAATTCTTCTGCCAGAAGGGGAATTTTCTAAATGCAGCTGCAAGGACTGCAAGACAAAAAGAACCAGAATATATACATGGTATGTAAAGAATCTACAGCACATCCAGAGTTTAAAGAAGTTTTGTTGACCAGCATCCACGCAGAAATTCCATCACCTATTTCTGGGATTCACTAAGGTGGTGGTGAAGTCATACCAAACTTTCCTTTGTAGCCACTCAACCCTCAAGCAGCCACCAAAGCTCCAACCCTTTGTTAATGCAGTCACCTTCACTAAACAGCTCCAGTGATGTTCCACCCAAAGATGGTGCATTGAGTCTTGTTCCCATTACAACTCAGGAAAAGGTGTAGAGATGCACTGTTTTTATGGGGTTCAGTTAGGAATAATGGGACGCTTAACAGCAAAACAATGTATGGGATGGCCCTTGTAGGGAAAGGCACATTGTAACTCCATGGCAAATGAAGGAAGGTAAGAACCCAGGAGAAAGGATCTCCTCCTCCTTCAAAAAAATACTTCAAAAACTGCCATGTTGGGTGAATCCTCTACTTTCACAAGCAGTGGCATCTCATCCACTCTGGCAACCCAAGTGATTTCAAGGGCAGCCAGACAGTACACTCCACTTTCCTCAGCTCGAGCAGGAGCTCGGTACAAAGCCCAACCCTTCCCCCCACCCTCCCCCCAGGGTTCACAAATCTGGGTAACCATCTATCCACGCCTTCTCATTTCAAACCACATGTCGAGTGATGCTTAGGGCATTTCCGTTATTAAAAAAAAAAAATTAAATCCAACACATAGAACAGTGGGGACAGGGGAAAGTAACTCTTCTCCAGGAAAGTGACCTGGCCAGCACTTACAGATTTAAATGAATAAAAGCATCGCATTGCAAATGAGCTCCATTTTTATCTGGGGGGCAAAGTGTCTTGACCCAGGCATAATGGAGGAACAAGTCTCCCTCCAAATGCAGTCTCCCAATTCTCAGGAAGAAATCCTGCCTCTTGTACCAGCGAGCCATTGCCCCTGCTGCCACGACAACCAGTGCTTCACTCAACTTTCGGGATGGCGGCCAAAGGAGTGATTTGTATCAATGTTTGGAGAGTGATGTCAAGAAAGCACTAACGAAAAGCAGCGAATGAACAATAGCGGTTTTGACTCCAGATGGTACTCTCTCTGGCTGCGGCTTCCATCCTAACACAAGGTGACCGCAAGGACATTATGAACAAAAATAAGAATTACTTTAGCTCGCCAGAAAGATGCAGCTCATACTTTGCTAACTGAGAGAACCTCGTGGAGCAAGGAGAGGCAGTAATTAATACTCGCTTCCTCTTGTCTTGCCTGAGCATGAAAAACGTACAATAAAAACACTGTACTTTGTGCATATCGATTTTGGATAAGCTAACAAGGTGGCCCTGTGTCAAAGGCACAGGTTTATCGCCCCTCAGAGCGCTTTGATTCCACGACACCCTGTGCTTCCCCTAGCTCCTGTGAACTTTGTGCTTGTGGAGACTTGCACGAAAGTCAGCCTGGCCAAGGGCTGCCTATAAGCAAATAAATCTCAAAAAATAGCCGTCATAACAATGGCCTGCCCTGGAGCGGCGCTTTGACAAACACGGCACGGCAAACCTGTCCCGTCGTGCACACGACCCAGTGAAAACACCGGTTTAACCCTCAGGAGTCGAGGAGTATTCAATACCCCCACCCCCCGTCTCCCCCCTGACTGAAGTTATTTGCCCAGACAGACGCATGCTTTCCTGTTTTGTTTCCCAGGTTACACAGCAGGTGTTCTGCAAATCTCTCTAGATAGTTGAATAACTGTAAATGAGACAACAACCCCAGACAACCAAAATCTAATCTGTCCAACAGCATCTCAACTTGGCAAGACACTTCAACTTACCATAGAAGTGTCAGCCATTTTAGGTCTTGCTACCAAACATGCTGTGGTCCAGGGTTTTTTAATTCAACTCCACACGTAAAAGCATCAAATTCCCATCTCCTCACTTCACTACCACGTGCATCAACCTTGCAGGCAATTTACAATAGCAATTCTTTTCAGGTTTCTATAATCTTGAGCAGAGTAAAGGCCAGTCGTGATACATCACGAGCTGTTCAAACAGCACTAGGAAGGAGGTCGGCTTAAACTTGTGCAGTTTCCAACACTTTCGTGCAAGGGTCATGAGGGGGAAGTGGGCAGCGATCTCATGCCCCCCGGACCCCAGCGGTGACATTCACTGGGGCAGAACCAAGACAAGACAGTAGATGAGTGGAAACGATTTCCAGATAAAGATGAATCGTAAAACAGTATGCCATTCCTATAGCCAAATGGCAAGCCAAGAATTCAGCTAAAAAAAAAATACATTTCATTCAAAAAGGACAAAAGTTTGCTGCTGCTTTCTGAGACCCAAAACATCACACATTTTTAATTCACATTGTAAAAGCCTAGCCAATGTTTGGTAATTAGACGAGAAGAAAATCCCAAAAGCTTAGGGTAATAAACAAGGAAACAAATCAAATCTTTAAAGAATGATAAATTATATTGCTCAGAACAGTAAATGTAAATTTTCCACCATTGCTGCTTACAGCTGTACGTTTCAACAGGTTTGAAACGCCTATACGGAATCTATAATCCCGAGTCTTCGGATAAGAAACGATAACATTTCTAGTGCAAGCGGAACTATACAAGGGTTTTGTTTTTACCAATATTACTTGGCCATTAGTGCAAAGACATTTCTTCAAAGCTGGGCGCGACAAATTTCGCTATATCCTCAAAAGGTTTTCACCAAGACGACAAGCAGCTTGTATTTTATACACTTTTACGAGCAAGGTGAAAATGTCCACTTCCCATAGGGACAGCATGAATTTTAATCTCTGCTCACTGGCAGCTTTACTAAACATTTCAGGAATCCCCAATGTCCTCTTAACTCGAGCTGCACCTCAGTGAATTTAAATTCTGGTCCACCTCTCTGGTTCTTGAAAGACGCCTGGCCGACCCCTCGGTTCTGTGGTTCGGGCATGACTCGATTTCCTGGTACAAGGCCATTTTCCTTTATTAACCCAAGCAAGCCAAAGGCGAGAGCAAGCTCTCATGACACCGTGTAACAGGACCAGATGTGTGAGGGACCGTTCAATTCGAGAACAGATGTAAATGTTAAAGTAAGGATTATGCTCGGATGGTCTCCAGCATCAAAGAAATTCATGCAAAAAGGCAATCTAGAAATTTGAAGAAGTGTTTTTTAAAGGACTATATACTACAATAATTTACAATAAATTAAGACAAAAAAAATCATGAATCATTTCATTGAAAAGGCCATATACTGATTTGAAAGTACTCCAGAGGTCACCATTGTACTTATGTGTTTTAACATGCAAATTAAACCCTTTAAGAACTGAATGGTAATTTCAGTTGTATTGATATGCTAAAAGACACAGCATTCTGCCCCGTACGAATAGGATACAATTTGAATAAAGAAAAATAAATTGATGTGGGGAAAAGCTAATTACAGCACATTTCCTTATGCCATGTCAAGCCTTCCTTCTCAAAGACTTAAGTTTGGTTTAGGAAACAATGTGAGCAGGAAAGCAAAGGTTTTCAGTTTTACACATTTTGCTGTTAAATATGCAACAATCCGTGATCTATTTATCCGCCACAAGCAAGGCTCCATGACTTTTGAACAGTGCATTACTCACTGCATTGTTAAGAGGAGCAGTACCCAACTTCACACAACCCGACAACATTAATGTTGAAGGACCTCATTTCCAGAGGCAAAACATAAGACACTTACGAGGGTGCCGTTGGTTGTACCTGTGTAACATCTGCCATCTCCAACAATCAAGCCCAAAAGTGCACTGGAAAGCATCTGTGGGGTCTAATTATTAAAAATCATAATTGTGATTTTTACAACAGCAAAAAAAAAAAAAAGAAAAGAAAAGAATCTATTCTATTCCAAGACAAAATGTGAAATGTGAGAAGTTGTGTTTATGGGGGCTGGGGGTAGAAAAACTGCGCTGGCCACTTAAGTCCATTGAATTGTATTAGAACTCAGTGTGACAAATGGTCACAAAGGCAAGCAAACACCCACCGTCTCCGAATAGACCCTGGTGGGAAATGCAGATTCCCACAAGCAATTAACACCTAGTAAGCCGCTATATCCTTTAAAATATGACCAGGATTTTCAAGACGAGTCTCACACTATGTGCAATATCCCAATAATCACAAACTGGAAAAATACGAGTAACAGAAGCAAAAATAACACATGCCAGACGTCCGGCTGTTATAGTTCGGGTCACAGCTTATTTTAAAGGTTCAGGGCTTATTACAGTGCCGTGCATGACTGTCAGAAGCTCCGAGGGCTTTTACCGCACGACGAGAAGGGGTATCGATCCCCATATTACACGCTGTATGTAAAGCCGCTCTCTAAGAACTGCCCGCTCCAAGCGTATACGAAACGAATCAGAATCCAGTTCAACTCCAGTTCAACTCCAGTAAAACTCCAGTAGAACTCCAGCTTTTTTTTTTTTTAGTGTTGGAATTCCGACGGGCTTCATTCACTGAAGCCTCACATGCATGGCGTGGAAAAGTTTGAAAGTGAAGCGTTCACACCGGAGCAAGCAAAAAGCGAAGCGAGCAGATTCCCACTTAAAATGATCTCAACTTTATAAAATAATATTAGTATTAATAATAATAATCCCGCAACGTACCGAAAGCGGACTCGGCGTAAGAAGGTAAAAACTCAACACAGTCCTCGATCCCGATGGCGAACGGTACTCGGTTTAAGTGCGTACTAAACGAGCAGGGTAAAGACGTACTAGAGAGGAGCCTTAATCGTCCCAGTCCGTACTGCGACAGACGGGGGCAAAGACACAGACGCGTCCCCATGGCTATCCTGCCTTAAATCGGGAAGAACACAAAACGGCATCCGAGCCGTAAAAAAAGTGACCCGAATGAAAACTTGGGTACCTTTGGAGGCGCAGAAGGACGCGGATCCGCTTCGCGCTTCGGGAAAAGCCTTCGCGACGCTGCCACCCTCGCCACGATAACTTTGTCCTCAGCCTTGCGAAGCGGCGACCCAAAACGAGACGTCTTCTTAAGCCTTTATTACGCACACTTCGTGTAATTTCGACACTTGGCCGAGCCTGAGAATTGTGAGCGACTCAAACGCGTCTTCAGTCTGTTATAAGCGCCTACGCGTCATATCTGCATCTCCAACTTTCCTCGACGTCCCCAGTGTGTGACCACGATGCACAGACAAGGAGATTCCGGAGCCGTGAGGTCTGCCCCCGACCCCCACGAAGAATGCATAATGCCCCCCCAGCGGAGCCCTAACCTGCCTCCACACCTCGGTAACAACAGGCTCAGCCCACCCTCTTGGCATCATGGGCTTCGTAGTCTTGTTGTCCGCAAAACAAACATCTGTGGCAAATAAACAACAACAAACAAATCATTTTGATATTTTTTCATGGCCAGCTATTTATACTGTCCACGCCTATCTGTCAAATATTTCCCCAATTTTTCGTAATTGTAACTCTAACCTAAATGTACTTTAATAAAATGTATTGCAGTATAATAACTGATTAGTCAATGCAATCAAATTTTAGGAAAAAAATTAAGAATGAGTAGTATTGTACCAATTTTCCTTGCGACTGGCTTGTAAAAAAAAAGTCGCTTGCGACTGCGATATCAGTACTCATATTGTTTTAAAGGTGTTAAAACTTTCATACAAATCACCAAAGCCCAGTTTACAGAGAAAATATTTTTCTCCAGAGAGATAAAGCAGTAATACGTTACGTTTAACATCAAAAACAGTTAAAAATCTTGCTGCTCCAGCTAAGTTTTGTAAAACCAGTAAGGAATCTTAAATCAGATACAGCATATGTTGTGTGTAGCATAAGATACCTACAACATTTATAAATCTATAAGAGGGATAATTTTTCACATGTTATACATAATTAAACATGGCAGAAATATCAACTGGACAATTGCTGTAAATGTCACAAAGAGTGAGAATGCAATATACCGAACTATAACAGAAATAAACATATGTAGGCTCTATTAGGTACATAAACTTACAGAGCATATAAAATATATGAAAATACTAGTTTGAGTGCGAGACATAGTGTGCAGTGTAACTCCGGTTTATTTGTAAAAGCAAACGTGTGAGAAGATGAAGGTGATTCTGGGGTAAAGAATTTCTCCATGTCACAATTTTCACATCGATAGGGAACAATCTGATGAAGTCCTCTTGAGTTTTGAAGCTTGTTGGACATTATCTCTAACTGACCTCTCAGTTTTCAACTTTAGACTAAACTTGATTGGTGTGTATTCCGACAGGGTATCCAATTTAGTTTAAATTACTAGAAGCTTAAATGTGTTCAAGGGACTATATTTTAAAGTCTATTACTTATACATTGGGAGTAAAATCCTTAAAAATGATTTGGTCCCTTCTCTATTAGTTTAGATAACCAAAATGGTCAGCTCTTTAAAGCAGATTATAATTCAAGCTCGCAAAAACAAGAGCAATGAAGTACGCACAGCTTCAGGCAGTTGAAAATGGCAGTATGACAAACACATCAATGTCTGCTTCACCTCCATGGTCTCTTAGTGTTAGTTTTAAAAAGTTTGCATGAATGTCACATGTGCATCAGCTCCACGAGCAACAAACTGGAGCAGTGAGTACAACCAGGCCACAATCTTTTACTGCTATTATTATTATTATTATCATTATCATCATCATCAGGAGGGGGACACAATAACTCAGTGGGTAGCACCTCTGCCTCAGACATTCAGAGTTTGGGGTTCAAATCCTACTTCCACTCTGTGTGTGGAGTTTGTATGTCCTCTCCATGTCCAGTGGGTTTTCTCAAGGTACTCCAGTTTCCTCCCTCAGTCCAAGGTGTGTAGGTAGGTTAATTGGTGTCTCTAAATTACCGTGATGTAATTGTAATGGACTGGCATCCTGTCCAGGGTGTACCCCATGGAATAAGCTTCAGGTGACACTGGCTAGGACAACAGGCTAGAATATTATCAGTGAAGTTGTTTCTGGTTAGTATCCAGTAACATAGAATTTATAATAATATACAGTCATGTTTCTATATATGGTATCATTGTTCTTTACAGAGGGGGCCCCTAGGATATGTGCCTCACAGTATATGGCACATAGCTGAATACATTTGGTGGTCCGGCACAATACTCTTTCAGGGGCCCAAAATGAACAGCTACTGCCCTGCCTGGGTAGGAGATGCTGGAGTATTATAAAAACAAAACGAAACAACGGCCACCATGGTAATTCACTGAACAACACAGACCGCAGTTTCTGTTTTTGTTTTTTTATGCTCTGGATTAGATCCAGTCTGTTTTTTTTTTTTTTTTAAATATCAATGGCCATACAACAGCGCTGTAAACTACGGGAATCTGGACAGGAAATAGTTTCTTATCTACATTGAGGTTTTATTACCAGGAGTATGCAATCCTTAGAGGCTGGCATGGTGGTTCAGTAGGTAGCAGAGCCATCTCCCACCTCCAGGGTACTCTACTTTACTCTGGCAGGACATGTGAAGATGAAGGGGCACCTGTAAATTGCTCATAGTGCGTGCCCGGTAATTGGCTGGCATCCTGTCCCGGGTGCACGTCTACCTTGTGTTCTGTGCCATTGAGGATAGGCTCCAGACCATCTCCTCCACCCCATTTTGACCCTGACCAGGATAAACAGCTGGAAGATAGATATAATCAGTACTGCAAAGGATTTGTTTAAGGAGCATAATTTAGCCCAAGGTTCCTAAAGCCATAATTTAACATTACTCTGGTATCACAAATTCCACTTCTAACATAAACCAGATGAAAATGACCCAGGAAAGAAAACAGATAGCAAAGCCAGATAGCAAGTATATTTCATTAAAAGAGGAAACAGTTGTCCAAGCCCGTTACTGAAAAAGCAGAATGCATCACCTTAATTCTCAATTACCCTCCTATCCATTTCTTTAGGATACTTGCAATGATATGAGCGGACTCTATTGACTCTATGGAGAGAGCTTACCAGCAGATGGAGAGGCAAAGGAAAGCAGCGACAGGGTGTGAACCAAGCCATATGGGAGGTAATGGGTGGTGTGTGTCAGAACAGGGGTGGAAAAGGACGAAAGCAGATACCAAGGGCTGTAGATGGGGGAAGTGTGTGAAGGGAGATAGAGCTCCTGACCCTACCATTCGCATCTTGATGTTAATCTCCAGCTGATGGAGCTCAGTGAGGAGGTCAATTGAACTTTTCTAGCTCCAAATTATGAACTTATTATTACTTTTTCTCTCACAACTTTCCTCATCTGGAACCGCCTCTACTTCCTCATCCTCATCTCAATGACTGTTCTGTTGAAATGGTCTCACTTGGTACTACTGGATTCGCTACTAGATGGTTTGCTTTGGCGTTTATCACATTAGCTCACGCTAGATTCTCAAGTCAAGTCAGTTCGGCTTTAGCGTCATACCATCCATGTTCGAGCAGACAGTGGCCTAAAATAACATTCCCCCAGGACCACAATGCAACAAACAAAGTGACACAAGGACAAAAGAAGAGATTCCCAATAACTTAAAGGCATAAAACTCAGGCCAGTGTCAGACTCTTGACGTTATGTGAATGCTTTTTCTAATGTTAGGCCCTAAATTGCCTTGTTTAGCTCTTGTTCCCATAAGTATCTTGCACTTGTTACCAGTCACTTTTTGGAAACTTAACCTAGTTAACACCTTGACGGCTGTAGGCTTTGTGATGCATTATCTACAAAAGTGTCTGCTAAGTATATGAATGTGCATGCACTGAAAATGACATTATTTGTAGTGTCAAGCATGAAAAGCCTAAAACAAGTATAAAAATATGAAAACAGAACTGGAGGTGATTGGGTGGAAACTCAACGTTATGCCTGGGATGAAGCTGACCCTGGTCAGGGTCGCTGGGAGGGTTTGGAGCCTTCTTCTCCAATGCATATGATTCTTGTGATCTCTCATTCGCTGTATAGGGCTTAAAAAACAGAAACCATTTGTAGGCAATGCTGCAACATAAGGCAATCTCCGTGCAATTTGGAAATTCTGTCACAAAGTCCACAGAATGTTTCTGAATTTGCATGTTAAAGTCCATGTGGAATTCAAATTAATGGCAAAGTGCACGGCAGATTTAAATCCAAGAACATCTTGTTTACCCATCAGCAAAAGGAGTTTGCAGAGTGGTTCTGCTGACTGTTGGGATCTGTAAATTTTCTTAGTAAAATAAAATGTCCAGAATGGATAGTGATATAAAGAAAGAGTGGATTCTAACAAGGTTTTTCTGTAATAACCTTTTTACTGTTTGTAATATCTTTACCATGCTCATTTTAGCAGATCTGCTCCATATCTCACTGTTCCACAAACTCTGTACATGTGTTCATCTGGAAATCCAGTTATCCTTCACACATACTGCATCCCATTCAGAGAGGCTCAGGTCGTTGAGGGTAAATCCCTACTATTCCTTTAGTGATCTCGCAGATTGATGTGAAATAGTCACATAGAGAGAAGAATCCCTCTAGATAGAGAGCTTTGACATCTGTGTAGCAGTTTTGGTTCTGTTCTGACAGGAAAAATACAAACAGGCACCCAGGGGGCTTGGGCTAGGGAAGGTTCAAGAGTTGTGACTGAATGCAGCCCAGGGTTTGAAGGACACCTCGAGATGATGTCAATGAGAAAACACTGAACGCATCCCAGGGTCTGAAGGACATCTCTAGATGATGTCAATGAGAAAACACCTTCAAGAGCATCCTCTCCTACAATCAGTACTGTATTATTAATATTATCATCATCATTCTCATCATCATCTTCATCATTTGTTGTGCAGGTCCATCATTTTAAACCCAGCACTTAAAAAATTAAGAACATTACCAAGGGTAGCGTTGAGGGACACAGCCATTAGTTTGCACCGTGTATTTATCCACTTGGTATTAACTTACTTCATTCACCCTATCAATAATTATAAGTCCATCTATAGATCTGGACAGGTTCCCGCTGTCCATTAAGCACTCGAAAAGGCAGCAAGATGTTTGGCAGTTCACCGTGCTCAAATCACAAACCAGTCATGGTAAGAGAGGCAGGCTTGTATTCGGATCTCTGATGCTAAGCAAACTTTCCACAACAGGTATTAACATTCCAGGAGAATGCCAAAACCAAAGGTATGTCTTCACCTCCACCAAATGCCTGTCAAAATAATGACTTACCATGGAATAAAACTGAAGAGTCAAATGACAGTTAGTTGAAGCAATGCTAGGAATTTGATTAGCATTTTTGTGACTCTGGTCATATATCACTTGGAATATAAAGACAAGGATGAAAATATATAACTCCATTTCGGATGTGTCACTGCTTAACCCCAAACAAACAGGTGCCCTGTAACTATAACAGGAGAAGTCAGAACTCTGGAATCTAACCCAGAAGGTATAATCACTTGTTTAACCACAAGGCTTACAGGAGAGGATCACAGTGAATCTAAAATCTATGTACAAAGTACGGTGTACCCTGGACAGGATGCTGGTCCTTTACAGGTCACACACACATATAAGTCCATCTACACGTGATGGGTAGTTTGGGAACACCGGTTTGCCTAACTGAGTATTTTTTGACTACAGGAGGAAACCCATGGAAATTCTGCACAAGCAATGCTGAGGACAGAAATTGAACTTGCAACCCTGGAGGTGTAAGGCTATACTGCTGTTAGCTGAGCCACCATGCTGGAACAGGGTTTCTGGCTAGCCACGATACAAGACAGCCAATATGTGTGATGGCACTCAGTTCGTCATGAAGATTAGAGAGTTTCTAATAGCAGGTCTCAGTCCTTAAAACATTGGTTGAATCCTACTGCCTTGTCTTTCACCTGCTGCTATTCATGTCTGTCACCATCATCCCAAGCCGCATGATGTGTAAGGCACCAGATCCCATTGAGCACCTGCACGTGAGCTGGGCCTTCTCTGTCGGTCAATGTTAAGAGCTTCCTTGCTGAATCCATGCACGGAACATTTTTTGATATAGCGATGTGTCTGTGATTACTCCTGGCTTTCCAGAAGACCATCCAACAATCAATGCTGAGATGAACTGGAGCATTATACGATTTAGCGGCACTCATATCCAACTAGGCCGACACGTGAACGCTATGAAAAAGCAGAACGTGGCGATTAACAGATTTCACCGCTCCGTGTGACACGTTGGATGTCATGTGTCACTGTGCATAATGTGACAGTTTTAGCTCTGCTTGTATTGCTGTCCACACTCAATGAATGACGTGTTTGCACGCAATTTTCTTTAAAGGAACAACAGCCGATGTTGGCTCATATTTGGTGTAGTGAAAATAATGCGATTTTGGATGCTGCTGCCAGGAGGAAGGCTGACTCATGCATGTCAAGATGAGAATATGAGGAGACTTGGGTTGGGATCTAGGGTGCCTGCTGCTCCTGATGGATTGTTCATGGTGCCCTTGGTTACAAGTGCAACATGGGGGCAGGGCATGAACTTACAGGGGTGGGGCCAAATCAGCTGCATGGGGCAGTAACTATACACAGAGCCATGAGCCCAAAATAGAACATTACAGTAGCTCTTTCGCAACCCAAAGCTCATTTATTCATTGTATTCATATGCTTGTGTTTTTCTGACATTGAAATGCCTTTCTCTTGTTTCTCTTGTTCTTCCTCCCCACTTCTTTTGTTAAACCCATTTCCCTGTCCATCCCCAGACATCTTCCTGGTTCCTTCCTGCCATCCCCATGTCACATCATTCTGTCCACTGTCCCACGGGAATGAGTGCCAATGCCAATGGACTTCACACCATGTAGGACTTGCTTGTCAGGCCCTGTTTTTGGTGGTCTTCTGACCATCCCAGGTATCTGCAGCAGAGCCATCATACCTGAAATAATATATGCAATGACGTCATCGGTCCAGCAGTTGGTGCCAATTATCGACGTTACGTTAGACGAAGAACGCATATCTCTGTTGCTGTAACAGGTGCATAAGGATGCAAAACAAATCAACAAGTTAACAATAGTCACCAACATCTTTTATTTATTTCCACAAACAATACCCTCAGTAGGTTACCCAGGATATCGGAGTAGAAACCCAGGGCGAAGGAGCAACCTACTCTAAGAAGGACAGAGCGTGGTTTGTGGTTTTAGCTATTTACTTAGCTATATATTTGTACAGAAATGTTATCCCAAGTCGTATACATTAAAACCTTAAGTACATGAAAGACACTTCAGAACAAGCACCTCTGACAGGATGGACGTGTTTCCCCGTGTGTCTCCCTCTGTAGCTCTGTCTCAGCCAGCACAGCGCACACACCCCCCCACCTTCATCTTTTCTCACCTCACGATGGGCCAGTTCATACACTGCTTCTGACTAGCTTTATGAAAAGCTCTGGTTACTATCAAGAACAGAACATTTATTTGTAGCTGCAACGTTTCCAGGCACCGATGGACCTGGCAGGTCCTCCACTGCAGCACGCAACCATGCCAGTGGCACTTTGTTGACATCAAAGGCCTTCTAGGCAACCCGGAGCAATGAAACTTCACCGACGGCCAATTAAATGAAATGTCCTCTACTGTATTATTAAAGAGAAGTGAAAAACAATTTAAGGGCAAGTTTCACTGCTTGGCTTCGCAAAGAACCTCATTTAAGGGTTGCAGTGCTGCCCACCCCTGTAATGATTTAGCAGAGAGGACCCCCCTCATTTCCAGTCTACACTCCTGGGTTTACTTCAGTCCTTGGCTTCGGAATGCTAACCACAACTTTGATTTTAAGAAATATTAGCCACCAGGGGCGTAGTTAGAGATGAATGGATGGGGGGCTGAGTCTTTACCGGGGGGGCCAATGGCAAACTTCTCCAGGAAAATATTTTTAAATACACATTTATTCAGGGGGGCTAGAAAACATTTTAGGGGGGCTAAAGCCCCTGTTAGCCACTATTTTATTATTCTACTAGAATAATGTATTTTCGTTCCTCTTAAATGTAGCAGAAACATGCGTCATTCAGATGTGGATTAGAAAAACGTAAATTGCATTTGTTCTTTTTTTTGTTTTGTGTATTGATACGAAGCTTGTTTACCTTTAATATTTGTTATACTACAGCTCCTAAAATTAAATACTGATTAATGCTAGACGAAAGGAAAATGAGTTTAAATGTGCGGCCTTAGGGCCACGGGAACAAACTGATGCCTAAGCTCAGCATTGTGATGCACTTTAAAAGGCAATTCTTCATTTTGGATTTTTGGATTCTCGAGCATTCTGGGACGTGAAAAGAACAGGCCTGCAGAGGACAGTTATAGACCAGGAGCTAACAGCCATCCGGGGCCAGAATCGAGAGTCAACGAATGATGAAGGCAGTAGTTTTCTTATCTGGAGTTATTTTCAACCGTGCGTCAAGGTCAGCGTGTCCTTTTCTGCACACGGCGATGCAGATGTTCAGAGCCGAGCAGTACAGGCGCGATCGTGTTCGTACTTCTCCGTTTAGCTTTTCCCAGTCGCACGATACGCAGTCGCGCAATTGAGTAACGACATCTGTGTGTGAGCGGTGTTGATTGTGGCGCACACTTGATGGTACACACTTGTCTGCAGGGACAAAAAAAAACGGGCCAGCGGGCGGACACTTCGTCTGTCTGCAATTATGTGAAAATTGTGTCATTATGTCTGCGTGGCTGGCGCCATGCGCAAACTCGTGAAGTATGAGTTGGTGAGTTGGCCATTACTCTTTCCAGGGGTTTAAATAAAGATGACCCCCCATGTGAGCACCCGCGAAACGCACCTTCTGTATTAAACCCCCTCCTTTTAACTTTGACGGTTAATGGCAACACACCTCTAGCAGGGTACTCTCAGATAATACTGTGTGGCTTGCACAGATGCGTGGCATGTGCAGACGCATGGCGGCTTCCTCGCTTGACAAGGATTGGCACCAGGTCTACAACCTCCGGCTGCTTTTGTGGTAGGAAGTCGTCCGGATACTGCAGAGGTCAGGAGGGCTTTCTGGGGACGTGAAGTGGGGGGGTGGGGACCGCACATCAGCATGAAAGCAAACAGAACGTCACTTAGGGCTCAGTCTGAAGCACATCCCCTTGGGAATGGTTTGCATGCTAATTTCCCTGCCAGCCTATGCATTTGGACCACTGAGATTCAACCGTCCTCGCTCTGCTGTTTACACTGTCCGGAGTCACAGAGCAATTACAAATATCCTTTTACATGCACAACAATCGGCCCCTCCCTGACCCTGCACCCCAGCACCTTGGTCCCATCCATCAGTCACCGGTGACCCCATTGCTCACACAAACACCCCACCAACCTGAGTGCTTTACAACACTTCTGTAGCTCTCCAGGGTCTTTATGGTCACATGGAAGTCTATGTTGCTCTCTGAAAGACTCTTGTGGATGGAGCTGGTTTGACCCTGAAGGCAATGTATACAAGGCTGTGTATGACACAAGCAAAGTGGTCCCGTCCAAGGCTGGCTGAACGGTGTAGGGTGGGATGGTGTGGGGGCACCTGTTAGGGTCAGGTTTGTCTACCTGTGTCTGGACCCAAGGCCCCAACTGCTTCGTTAAACCCATAATGTGAATTATGGCTTTTTGTCCTTTCGCAGCATTTATAAGTGCAAAAAATGGCAAGGTGGCTGTACAGCTGGAAAGATCTTCAGAATCATGCTGGAATTATCTGGAGTTGGTCAGCATACACCATGATTCACGAGTGCCTCTTCCAGAACGCATCTACTAAAGCTAAACTTTAAAAAAAAAAAAAAAAAAAAAAACAGTATAACTGTATATAAAAGCCCAGCACACTGGCCAGTGTGTGTACTAATTTAAAGCAACCTCGATAGGCAGATAGTAATAGCTAGCTAATGGTATGTGGAAGAAAAGTGTGTTAACTACAAAAAAATGATCTAAAGGACATCACAAAAGCAACGACGAGAGGTTTGTACCACATTAGCAGCATTTTTAAATTACAGATTAAACACGTTCTGTAATATTGCACATTCATATATGACTAGCTACTAAGTATAAACTATAATTGTACATTTCTATTTCCATCATGTAAGGACTGAAAATGTGACGGCAGGCATTCACGGGCGCTGTCCGGTGAAAAAGTACCACTCGGGTTAAACATACAGAACATTCTGGTGCCCTACCTATTCGTAAACAGAACCTTTGTATGTACAGCACAAATGCACCTCTCTGAGAGCCGCGCCGTACTCCCTAACCGAATAAACATCTAAAGATATCGGTGAAAAGAACCTTATTTGTTCGCATTTCAAAGGCCTGTAAGCAGCAGCTGGCACAAGATACGTTAGATCAGCAATTTCACAAAATATTTTCTTTCATGTATCGATACAGTTGCCGATAACTAGAAAATAACCTATACAGTTTACTCTTTCTGGTGTATATTACACGTACATTACTCCGCACGTCATTCTGTGTCGCTATATTTTTATTCTATGTGTAGTTCCTCTATGTATGCTGAAGAATTGACCATAGTGCATTTAGTAATTCAATGGAGTTGTCAGAGAAAAAGGTAAACGTTCTCAAGTGTGGAAAACCTGTAAAAGATAAGAGTTTGAAGATCTGGGAATATGAGGGACTGTGGCCTCACTGCCGGCTGGTCTGGTGTTTATATGTGGCAAAGAGTCTGTACTTGGAAGCATTTTACTCAAGGTCTGGAGATGTCTGTAAATACAGCTCCCCAACAGGCAAGTTCTCTAAGGAACGGAATCCACTACAAGCTCTTAGATCTTGTTCACACATGGTCATCTGACGCGGCCTTGCCATATTTTGCTTTTTAAGCAAGCCGTTATGTCCTCCGTAATGACCTGCTGACACGAAGATAAAGGGGGTACGGCAGTGCTGGTTTCCCGCAGCTTGGTGTTGTTTTTTTAAATAATCTGAAGTGGCCGCGAGAGACGCCAGGAATGCGCTGGCGGATGGAGTGTCCTGACGAAACCTGGTACAGACCTCGGATTGTCCTTGGGAGGCAGAGCTGAGTCAGGGGTCAGGGATTCCAGGCCAGTGGACAAAGCACACAAACTGAGGAGGGGGCTCCAGGGAACTGGCGGGAGCTGTGACGGAGTGTGAGGACAAAAGCACACAGGCAACAGTGGGTGGCCGAGCTGGAGGCCCAGAGAGGCAGAGTTTATTCAAAAAGAGACTGGTGAAGGTCGGTAGGGGGATCCCAGATGGCTCAAGGCAATCAGCAGCATTTTTATTATGGATCTTCCTAAATGGGGGAAGTGAGAGCGAGAGATGAGGGGGAATGTGATGTTGGCTTGAAAAAACATAGTGTGTGGAAAAAAAACTGAAAAAAACAGAGAATGAACAAAAAAAACGGAATAAGCTCTATTTAGTCAGCGAGTCAGTACAGGGATTACAGCTGCAGATTCGGGAAGTCATTTCCTGTCGTGACTCATGAATGAGTGAGTCTTCTTAAAGGGAGTCTGAGTTTTCGGAGTGCGGAGACAGCTGGGGTGATTAGTTGCTGGAGGTGTTGTTTTGGCCTGCTGTCCAAAACACTGGTCCTGAAGTTCTGGCAGTGAGCACATGGCTACTTGTCCATGGTTGAGGTGGGATGTGTATGTGGGCCTCCTTTTCGACTGCATTGTACCAAGTCTCTGCCAGCGTCAAGGAACAGCATCTTGTGTTCTTCTCCATCAAACTTCTGGACTGATTTTGGATGTGTCCGTTCGGGTGGTGAATGGCTGCTCAATACTGAGGTTTATGGGATGATATCTAAGGTAGGGCTATCTTCAGGAATTGGAATGTGGCTTCTGTCTTTGCCACCCAGACCACTGTTGACCTTCCTTGGATAGGTCTGACAGGAATGCACCTAGGGTTGAAGGGGGGGTGAACCACTGATAATACCCCACCAACCCCAGGAAGGCACAGTCCCAGTCCTTTATTGTTGGTCTGGGGACATCCTTGATGGTGGTGATCTTTTTCTCCAGGGGCTTCAGAAGGCCAATCTTGATACAGTACCGAAGGTAGTGGGCTTTCTGTAATCTCAGATGGGACTTTTGTGGAGTGGTGGCAAGCCCAATTTCCCAAAGTATACCCAGCACTCTCCACAACCTGCACCATGACATCACCTAGATGGACCATAGAATATGCTTAGTGGGGTCTTAGAACCTCATCCATGAGCTGCTAGATGATGGGTGGGGTACAGTGCAACCCAAAGTGAAGAACTATGTATTGCCAATGACCACAAATAGTACTGAATGCAGTCTTCTTCAAGGCCCTTGATATTAACGGCACCTTCCAGTAGCCCTTGGTGAGGTCCAGAATAGAGATGAACTGGACCCACCGCCGCCTCTAGGCAAGTAAACGAGACACCCGTCCGCCAGCCAGAATGGCCAGTGCCCCAGAGGCAGAATGTACACCCAAGCAGACTGGCCTCTGGCCATAACAGGGGGAGAGCTGTTCCTGGAAAAGGACTGAGCCTGAAACAAGTGCATGGGGGGGAGGTGGGGGGTGGTGACACAAGAAATGGAACAGTGCGACTGTGTTTTATGAAGCCGACAGCTCATTCATTTGAGCTGAGACGCAGGGCTGAGCTGTCCCTGTAACAGATGAGCGTGTCAGATTCTTCACTTCTGAGGCAACGGCACAGAAGGACCAGGCAGAGAGAGAGTGGAATGACTTTGTGCTGCGGGTGGGATAGAGCAGCTCACACAAAGCACACGGTCAGAGGAGCACAGCTGAGCGGAGACTAACAGAATGGGAAAGATGGGAACGCAAAAGGCAAAGTCATATGCTGGTGTCTCACACTTACTCAGTTACATCTTCCAGAAAACTACTGAGATGGCGGGCTTTTCTCTTGGATATCAAGTCTCCTTCGAATCCTTTAGGCTCTAAACACTTCTGTGTATCGTTGTGGTGATACATTGCATATCTAACTGAATTCTGCAGGCCTTAGTAAGAGCGTGATTACTTTGTGTTGAACACAGCCATTGTTGATTACAGGAGGGAGTTCTTTTTTAAATGATGCACTTACCATATTGCCTGTTTAGTAATTATTCTCTAACTGCCAATTTAATAGTGAAAAACAAATTAAACACAGGATGCTGAATTTATTTAAAACATTTAATTACATTTGTGGATTTAGTTTAACAGGAATTTTAAAAGCCGTACGTAAGAGCAAGAGGAGGGTTCGATCATAAAAACGTTTATATTCTGATCTGGACATTTCCTAATAAATCTATTATTTCCAGAACACAAAAAGGCAACTTCACCAAAAGTAAATCTGTGTGCATGAAAGCGAAATAACTTCCAGACATATTACGAGAAACACCCTTATGTTTCTATTTCAAATTTCCATGAATGCTTTTTTCCTCTGCTGTTTTCTACTAGCCTAATAAACAAAAATGGCTGGGAGGACTTGGCCTTAACTTGCCAGACGTACTTTCCACAGACACCCCTGGCCACATAGCCATCCTCCAAATCCATGTTGGTAATGAAGGCAAGCTGAGGAAGGCTGCTAAAATGAGACCACACCTCTCCCAACCAGATGACAACCTTCCCCCAATGAACCTTCAGCCCTCACACAACTGTGACCATTACCAGGGATTAGACACCACAAAAATGAAAAGCCGTGTCAAGAACTGACATCTTCTCCGGGGGAGAAGTTTAGGAGAAGATTATCTTTTAATGAAGCAGACCTTTTTTTAGGAGCTTGTCATGAGTGAGTCATACAGTAGAATGAGTAGATCCTGAACTGTACTACAAGCTACTCACAAATATGCCGCGAGCCAATCAAAAGCCAGCAGGGTGAGTCATAAGCCAATTGCAAGCCAGTCATACCAAGTGGCCCAATGCTGAGTCAAACAGGGTACCTGCTAATTCGGTAATACCTCAACAGTTACATAAAAGCAGTATTCCTGAAAATATACTAGAATTTTCTACCCCTTTTACGGAGAAGAAATTCTGAGCATGGACTATAGTAGAAACATGGGTAGCCTCTCCAGGCATTAGCATAGGTTGGTTTTCCAAAAACATAACGCAGAACAACAACTCATACAAGAATATGTATCCGTCCATCTTCCAACCACTTATC
This sequence comes from Gymnarchus niloticus, assembly GCA_009936485.2. Taxonomy (NCBI): domain Eukaryota; kingdom Metazoa; phylum Chordata; class Actinopteri; order Osteoglossiformes; family Gymnarchidae; genus Gymnarchus; species Gymnarchus niloticus. The sequence goes on from JAACJT020000034.1 coordinate 9,325,485, forward strand.
CTGTTCAGAGTCTTGGCCTGCAGCTTATTCCACGTAACATAAGGCACAAAGCTGTGGTATACCATGGGTGGGATGCCAATTTACCACAGGGCATGTATGTGCTTACACAGACAGACACTATGGGCAATTCAGAGATGCCAGTTAGACTAGCTGCATATATTTGGACTGCGGCAGGAAATTGTGGTATCAAGAAGAAATCTGTGAAACATGGAGAGAACGTGAAAACTGAACAGACAATAAGAGGAGGCAGGATTTGAACTCCCAGTGCTGGAGGTGTAAGGCAACAGCGCTGCCCACCGAGTCCCTGTGCCCCCCCTGCTAAAAGCAAATATTCTACGCCATTTTAAGAAACATATTAGCTTAAAATCTGACTTCGACTGTAACACAATGAGTGTGAAGAGACCAGCGCTAATACAATGTCACAGTTGGGAGAAGAACCTGTGGATGACTACTAAAACCACAGAGAGCATTTGCCTGTGCTTAATGAAGTTGCCATATGGAACACATCGAACCTGCAGTCCTGCCACGTTCTCCAATTCCCTGCAAGCAAAGCTTAGTCGGGGGTTCGTAGGTTACCAAACACTGCAGTCTCTATGATAGCACATCATTCCAGCACATTCCAGGCATGTGGTGGCCAGCTGAACGAAAACAAAATGTTTCCGTAAATTCACATTTTCCCCGCGCAACGCGGACATCAATCCCTCCCATCTAAGGTCGAAAATCAAGCTTGTAATAAATCCTAGGAGTTTGTTTTTTTTAATCACTAATCTACTAGCACAATTTCACTCACCCTGAAAGGGATTAAAAGTTTCATTTGCGCGAGTCTCTGGTGAGTGTCATCACCGATCACTGCTCTTATACACACACTCTGTTGATCATGTGACATCAAAGCCAGAGCTGGCTCACCTTACTGCTCCGGAGCCTGCTAGAGAGCTCCACATGCCTCTTCTAACACGACGACCCAATCGGGTCAACAGCAGTCTGCTCGTCTTGTTATGCCGACCAACCCGAGCAGCAGGCAAGGAAGAGCTGCTATATCACTTCACATCATAATCAAACTCTGAACACTGGAATAGAATTATTAAATTACTACCCACCCCCATCTAACCTTAGATGGGTGCTTCTGGAAGAGCACCTCATGATTAGATTACACTTCCAACGCAACCTTCCTTCACTCCTTAAACCGATGACACCGTTAGATACAGAAAGGCTGTCCTGACGACAGCAGGGAAATTCGTGTTTTTCCTGGGATGTTTACGTGCACCAGATATCTCCCTGATAATTTTAGGTCCTGCCCAACAAACAGGTACGGTATGAGGGACTCCTAATAGGCCAAGATGGGAGATACATTGCAGTTCAGTTTGATAGGTGGACCCATATTTAAAAAAACAAAAAAGATATTCATACTTGACATTGTACTTTAAATGAGTTATAGTTAGCTTTCCAACCAGTTTAATTTTTCACTTTTCCCACATTTAACCATAAAAGTGAAGTTATTTGGAGAAACGAGAATGCTTTCTAACACCTTATTAATGGTGGCTTATTCATCTGTTAGGTCCTATGTCAAAGGTTAGCTGCTGCCTCAAAGGAAGCTGGAAATGGGGCATGTTTTTAAAAACCAGAAGACAATCTTGTTTCAGACAGAATGCTGGTGTAACAGAAGCTACCAAAACCACCTTCTATTTATATAGAAAACATCCCACTCAGGCCTGTCATTATTAAGGAAGTGGGTTTTGGAGCCAAGGGAACTTTCTCAGCCATCCAAATAAATCCTCCAAAATAAAATTCCATCCAGCAAATTCCTGCTCTTGTGGTGCTGCTGTATTCTATCTTTGACCAAATGTGACCAAGGTAGCATGACTGTGTTATCACCCATTTGAGCTGTTTTGTTACTCAAAATCCCAAATCACAAGTCATATAACCATTTTCAATGAATTATCTAGTATTTTCTCCAAAGCTTCATCTCTTCTCGCACCTTTTGTCTAATTATGACTCTTCAATGTGAAATGGAGAGCAGGCTCTGATTTCCTGACTCACCAAGGGGCGCTATGACGAGCTGGAAGCCCTAGCCCTACTCAAGCATTTCCAACACAAATTCATAATCTACCAGGACTCAATCCCACAATCATTTGCTTGGTCCATTGGGCCAGAACCCAGACCCCTTTCACTTAACAACCCTACCCAGATTGTCACAGAAGTTTCTCCCAAATTGAGCATTAGTCAGACACATCCATAACTGGTGTTCTTGCTATTTAAATCTCCTACCTCGGTTTGAGTTCCACTGTACATGAGATATTTTTATATCACCTCAACTATGTCATGATGTTGTTATATCCTACTGCTACTCTGGTAATCCAGTTTACAAGTAAAATCATGGACCATGTGTATCAGTTCCACTGGATGGGCTTTTCACTGCTAAACCATCCACTCATTTTCAAAGTGTTCATCCAGTACAATTGTTACAGTGGTCTAAAGAATCCTTTTGGCTAATAACCCATTAAGATATACTTTCTGAAAATTTTCAGACATATAAACTGCTTCCATGTTTGTATAAGGAGTCCAATGTTCAATAACTTAACAACAGTAGGAGGTCTGCACTTTCTAACATTATTTCCCCGGTAAAACAATGACAAGGAGTATGATACTTTCTAATCTTAATTGAACAGAATTTTGTCAGTCTTCATTGTGCTACACTGCTTCACAGCCTGTTAGTTATCTGTTTGGACCATTTAGACGTGAATCAGCTCTTCTCTCATATCAAGTTTCTCCTGGTGACCAGATGCCTCTTCCTCGCAGAGTTTCGTCTAATCACTGAAGGTGGTATTGTGTCCCTCCACTGGACAGTCCACCCCATTAAGACACACCGTAGCACCCAATAACAGTAACATGGGCCTTCAGCCTCCGCTACCCAAAGGAAAACCTCGAGGGACCTGTCATCATGTTGCCCCTTCTGCGTGGTGACGGAAAGAGAAAGTCCACGAACGCCGGCTGGCATGCAAGCTAAACATGAGGCTGGCCCTGCGGTCTAGGGCGAGAAACCCCAGGGAGATTCGAGTGTCTGACACGCAGCTGGAAGATGGCTCTCTTAACAAGAATCGCAAACGTGTTTCTCATTCACTCTCTGCTCTGTGGCGAGCATCTTCTTTCTGATCCTGCTGGAACCAGTATATGACACGCTGAGCAAGTGTTTTAGAACAGCTGAGAGTAAAAACCATTGTGTGGAAATGTATTGGATTAAGTGTCCTTCCAACTGGCACAGCCCACAAGTGTGAACAGATCATCGTTCTAGCGGAACAGAAAGGTACACCGCATGTTTTATCCAAGGTCTAAGCAATAACAAGGTCTCTGAAGAACAACTGATTGTGAGACTTTCAGATTCGCTTGTTGAAAGAACGACTTTTGGTTACTTGTTTGATTCTGAGACATTTTAGGACACTAAACACAGACACTGCTGTTAAAGCCAGTCATGGATAAACAGTAATATGATAAACCGCGGACTCCACCAGGCGGGAAAAAAGGAAGATCCTGTGTTGTAACATTCACGTGAACGCAGAGAAATTCAAAGAGCCTGCTTGTGGGGTATTATTACATCTTTTACAAGGACAGCAAGAAGAAGTCCAGATCCTTCTTTAAACAAGCAATCTGTGTGATTACACAGCTCCTTTGTACTATAAGGGGGTCTGCAGTCTGTGTGTTTTGATCTCCTCTCACTCAATCCACCTTTTAGATAAAAGGGGCTACCACATATTATAGCCTCATCTATAATGTGCAGGCAGCTTTATATACAATACATACTGGAACACAGAACCATAATTGATATTTAAAAACCTTCCACATCATCACCATCTCTTTTCTCTGTTATTTATTCACCTCCAAGCAGATACTACGTATAACCAGAGAAGGCCACGCGTCCTTTTAAGTCCTGATTAAGGGGAGATATTACACTCCCCCCAATAGTATCCCAAGGAGCAGCTTGTTTGTAACCAGCAATGCCACAGGATCCAGAACTTGGTCTTGGTAGCAAACAATCTCCAGCTGAGAGGAAAGTTCCAGTCAACTGACCCTGTTTATTATTCTGGGCACTGCCCGGTGTCCTGTGGGAGAGGCAAACATGGCTGCCCCATGTTGGCCAGATGAATACAATGACTTCTCTGCTGGAGTAGAATAAAAAAAAACAAAAAACAGAGAAACACAGAGCTGGCTTATTCTTGCATTTGTTTCCTTGTCTACATGCCCCCAAAACAATACAAATTGCTCCGGGGAGGGGTGGAACCGCCTGCCCGATTTGCCACAAGACCTGACAGAATTCAGATTGCATTACAAATGACCATAATCGCCATAATGGCACTTAGAGGGAATGAGGCAGTTTCTCAGCTTTCTCTGGTAACTGCTCAAAAAAAAGAATAGCACTTGTTTTAGAAGGAAAGGACAGATTTTTTTGATTAAATGAGACCTACAAGGAGGTTGACAAAAGACAGAAAGATTTACATTTTTATCAGTTTTCTTGGTATAATTTAAGCAAATACATTCTTCTGTCAAAACTTCTTTGTATACTTTTGAACACTTCCGGGCAAATTTGTTCCAGTTAAAAGTCTTGGCTTCCAACAGCCCCGTTTACCACATCAAAAGGCAGGGGTTCTTAAATTCCAACACCGACACATGAGATCCTACCAATGAGAACTTAGCGCAAGAAATTTTTTTTATCACTTCTTTAGTACTGTTAGCAGTGCGTAAGGTTTTTATTAAGGCATTCTTTGGCTTATTCAATAGCGAATCAAACAACTGTTTAATCTCTGACAACATCTGGCCAAGATTGTTAAGGTTTGTCTGAGAGCGATCTGAAATCAATCAGCTGTACTTATGGAACAGGCCTGAGTTATTTTCTGTGGCATAAATAAAACCCAGCCTGAGAATCATACTCTTCATCCTAGTAAGGGTGACAGAGTCCTCTGGCTCTTGTAAAAGACTGAGAATAAACTTCTGCCCTTTACAGAGGGACTTTGCTGGAAACCTCCCTCCACAAGGAAAAATGACATTTTCAAGCATGCACGACTGTCATTCATTAGAAGAATCTGAGTACTAATCTGACACATAGCTGCTCTGTTTGTTGGTGAGAATGAAGTCCAGGCATGTATGAAGACAGCAGAAAGCTGGGTCACGGCCTGTCAGGTCGAACAGCCTGTTACGTCGCGACTGGGAGAGCAAATTTTAAAAAAGAATAAAAGAAACAGAGCCCGCCACATCTCGCGACCCTGGCCCAGTGCGGCGTCAGCTAGAATGAGGTCCAGATGCTCCCTGGAGTGCCCTCCCCCCTAAACCGGCACTGGATGTGGTTAAACTGCCACCATGGAAATGGAGCCTAACAGCACCGCGACTGTGTGGCAGGCTTCTGTGTGTGGTGTCACTTGCCGGACCTCATTCACAGACACATAGTGAAAGGTTACCAGGGGAACTGAGGATGGTAGGGTTAGGGACATTTAGTGGTACAGATACAAGACACCTGCTTGCACATGCTCAGTGTGGTGTGGAAGGTAAGTCACACTTGATCTGGAGGTAGCGCTGTTGCCTCACACCTCTAGGGTTGGGGGTTTGACTTCCACCTGTGATCTGTGTGTGTGTGGAGTTTGCATATTTTCCATGTGGTGTGTGGGTTTTTTTTTTTTTTTTTGAGTACTTTGGTTTTGTCCGGTAGTTCAATGACATGGCTATGTTAATTACCATCTCTAAATTGCCTGTATTGTGTGAGTGTGTGTGTTTGTGCTCTGTGATGTACTGGCATTCCATCCAGGGTGTACCATAACTTTCTGCCCTGGGTTTCTGGGAATAGACTCTCCCCAGACATTGTACTGTGTATTTGTAAGATGGATGGATGTTATGTATATTGCCACTGTTGCTTTCCATGGGGAGATGTTCAAGAGCAGGATAAGGTTTTAGCCTCCCATCAATGCGCAGCCGTTAAAACAGCCATCTCATCGTCCAAAGCACCAGTTTGGCCCCCAAAGGCCTGACTATCGAATCTCACATTTTATATATGTACATGCTTCCATCTTCACTGGAGGGATTGTTGTAGTGCTGGGACAAATTCCAGGAAAAAAAAAGTGGATGGTTTGAATGATATCTTAGATTGCTGGCTTCCAGGAGCCAAGGATACACGTCAGCTTATCTGACTGTTCACAGTGAATTGTATAAAGACGGCACGAGTCTGCAAGCAGTGCCTCAGAAGGAAGTTCGAAGCTGTCCATCACTGTCAGGGCTGGAAAGTATTCCCAGCTGGGCCCCCAGTGCATGGGTGAAATCAGGCTGACAAAACGAGGGAGAAAAATGTGAAGAGCAATTAAGATCATAGAGCCTTGGCACGATCTGCTGGGGTTTGAGGGGGTTTGATGTGTGTGTGGGGGGGGGCTGCTTGACACTGTGACCTTGGCAGATAAGTGACTCTACAATCTCGGAATGTGGGGTGTGTTGGCCATACATAATTGGTTTAATAAGACAACGACGACACCCTGTTTACAGGCCCCGTGTCCGCCAATTTAGTTTAAGAGTATGAAAAGATGCAAGGGTGGGTTTACAAGACATTCTATTAAATCAGGGGTGGTGCTGATTTCATTGGCGGTAACCTGGAGCCAAGCACAAGTCACAATGGAGCTAAACCAGACGTGGGTATCATAAGCAAAAACACTGACTGCCAAAAATTTTAGCAGAAATCCATTAGCAAATGGCAGAGGATGTGTCTCTTTACATGAAGTTCACAGAAATGAAGACTGTAAACATACACCCAAAGATTTCTTTGGGTTCAGATGCTGGTGCGTTTCTCTGTTGATAAATGGGCTGTCTAGTGACAAGTCAATTTAAATTTAGTGAGTTGGAGAGATTAACTGAACCCGAATCTTTGGGGAAAACAGCAAATTACTAACTGTTCATGTTTTTAAAATGAAGATTTTCACAGTAAAGAATTAACCCTACAGGTATTTAAATTCCATCCATCTGCCCTCATCTAGTAAGGTTTACAGGGTGTGGGAATGGAGCCTATCTCAGTCAGCACAGAGCACAAAAGAGCTGGACCGGATCGCAGCCTAATGCAGGGTATCAATGCCTTTTGCTCGTAAATAAACAATAATAATAATAATAATAACCATTTAAAGCACATCTTAAAGTTGGCAATGAGTTAAAACTGGACTGACAAGGCAGCCCAAATGAAATTCTCACAGGAGTGGTCCTCTACCAGGAAAACAAGAACAGTTATACTGTACATACAACCACCTCAAACAATCCCAAACCCAAACTATTTAGATAGCTTATTCCCCTCACTTCTCATGAAAGATAAATAAGAAATAATTAAATTCATAATAGAGCTTTGACAAACAGGTCAAACTACTAAAAACTGATGCATTTATATTTGCCAAGCAAGACTTAGGTGCAGAGTACATTATCGTGTTAATTCTGAAGCAATCAACACTTGGCTCCTATACATTTACTTGAACACACAGATGTGCCTTAGTAGCTAAGCGATTGTGTTTAAAGTGCTTTGGCATGTATGATCCTCATGGAGATGGGTCTGCTGGCACTGGTACAGATAATAAGGGTAAAGAGTGCTCAGGAAGACGAGTTTCCATTAAAAATGCGTTTGGTCCGCTGTTTTCATTTCGCTTACACTCGAAACATAGTTATCATTAATCATGCACAACTCTAGCCTTACCTGTCAAACAGTGCAACAAATGATGCATGACTAGTTATTTTACTACATGTAAGGTGCCTGTAAAAGCCATGTGCACCATTTATTAATAAATAAACCGGTTTGATATACATACTGTGGTAGCCTGGGCTGGTGCTACTTTCAGGCTGCACTCCCAGCATGCACTGGAGATGTACAATTAAATTTTGTACTTATTACTCTAATTTGGTTTTGTGTTGATGTTGTGTGTTGTTAGCATTAGTGGATATATCTGTGATATACTGTGAAACCTGCAGTGTGTGTGTACTATCTCCCCTTATGCTTTTAGCTATTCAGTGAAGTCAGTGTTGTTGCTGTGACTGCTTTACATCTCCGATTGACTTTAATAAAAGCGCTCTAGTTGAAGAAAGACATCTCCAGCTACTGCTTCACACAGGAGTCACCACAACATGCTACTTTAGGAATGTAGGAACATTCAACTCACTGCGAAGCCGACTTACGTAATATCTTAAAATGTCTATGTATTTTAAATGTAACATTTTAAGTTCTATAACATTCTGATCTCTCATTGCCCAGCGTCTTAAAAAGGACTGCTAGGATCACATCTCCAGGTAAACAATAGTATAACTTTTCCTATTCACCGATTACTCCCTTTGAGTGATCTCCTGCTTTTTACGTTGTACTGGTATCACCTTGCACCTGAACTCTGCCTAGGTACGGTAAACTCAATATATTTTCCATTATAGGATTTTATACCAATTAAATTAGTACTGCAATGGGTATTACAAAACAGCTAAATCACAGTGGGCTGATTTTTCTGCTCTTCCCACACAAATGTCACAGTTGTTAATACTTTATCCTTTTTCCCCCAGCCCCGGGGAAATAAATTTGGAAAAATTGCATGGACTCCCTGTGTCACACCACAGCCGTCCGAGGCGAGATGTGAATGTGAGATAGAAGGGAACAGATGCTGATGCTGTGCACAATCAAGGAGGCATAGTCATTCAGTGAAAGATGGAAGCTGAGGTACACATCAAGCTCCATGGTTGCGTGGTCGGCAAATAGGTGGGAAGGGCCCTGCTTCTGGACCACCGGGTCATGATCAAAAGTTTTTATACCTGTTTAAATTATTATATCATCTCCTGCGATGGACGAGTAGCTATGTGCCCTGTGATAATTGTTTATCCTGTTACAGGCATGGAGCCTATAAAAGATGCACGTATGAATTACTTGATCTTCTTACGCTAATATATCTATGATGGCAAATTGGATTTTTCTGTACCCAAAGTTTGCCTGTATGGCCCTGCTTGTAGCCTCTTTAACCAGTTTTTACCTGAAATAACATAAGCCTTTCAAAATGACATTCTCCGATGCTAGGTGGTTCCCCCTCTTGCGTCATTAAAACTCCAGCAGCAGACCATGTTGGCTCATTTTGGCTTCTGCAGCCTGTTCCTTGGCAAAAGACCACTGTGTATACCAGGAAGAGGTGGATGTTCGACCAGTGCTGCAGCTTGGCAGGGGTGCCAAGACCTTCGTTCATATGTAGCAGAACAACTGTGATTAATAGTGATAATGTAAAAACACCAGCCAGTCCCGTTATCAACAAAATAAATAATGACTGAAATGTTACTAGGAATGGGGGGGGGGGGGCTATTAAATAAAGAACTTCTCACTTATTTTTGACACTGGATACAGATTTACAGGTTGTGGGCCAAGTTTTACATCTAAAAGCAGCAGAAGTGCTGACTAACCTCAGAAGACTGGCTTGGTAAGGCTGTTTATAAATCAAACCCCCCCTTTTCCTTGGATCCTTCCTTCCACCCCTCCTTCTCTGGACTGGGACAGAAGTTTGTTTTGGTCATAAATGTTGTTTTTTTGTTTCAAACTTACTGCCTTATTTTTTTTTCTTTTATAAATTTTTCTAAGCATGTGCAACGCTCATTTTACATTCAGATTTATTTACAGATCTCTACAAAAATAGGATGCAAGGTTAGTTTTTGAATAATCAGTTTTACAGTTTATCACAGTCTTAAAAACCTCCACAGCTTATATACAAAGTACATTTTACCAGTGTAGTTTGCACTTTGACACTTCAACTACATGCAGGCATAGCATGCTATTAAGCCATGCCTGTGAGGGACCACTGCTGCTTCCACTGTCCGATCCACAAACAGACCTCTCTGAGGGTGAGAGACTGCTGCCCTCAAGTGGTGACAAAAAGGATAACTCTACAGTGCTGCAAGAATGTTTTCCCATGTCCTGACTTTCAATGTGTTACTGTCAAAATCACAAGTAATGCGGCTATATTCACCTTAGGATGCACGTCTATGCTGGAGCAGCTTTAAGCACACGCTTTCCGTGGGGGTGCGGTCCATCTAATATTATCTCCAAAGGCTTCCACAGATGTTCAAGAGGTTGGTATTGTTTTGCACAGGACCATATATGTCTGGATGTGTCAGCTGGATAGGCAGGTTGTAATGACACTCGACAAATCTGGGGAAAGCTGGATCACTGTGCACCCATAATGGGTTTTAGAAACTCACAGAGTGGCACCCCCTGCTGGGCCAGCTCATAGGGTGCCTGCAATCTCTTATTCTTCAGGCCTCTCAGAGAAGGACAGCGTTGGATCAGTAGTTCACACACCTCCTCGTGTCCTTGCTCAGCAGCCTATAACACAGAACATACAAACATACACTAACACAGCAATATAAATGCTACAGGAACCAGGAAGCCATAGACGGTCAGACAGACATACGTTACTGATCCTAAATGAGATAACTTATTAACCATCTGCCTACTTTATGCAGAGGGGAGGCACCATCATCATCACACAGCATGGGATCTGCCCCAGAGTCCAGCAAAAGCTTGACGATGCCCATATGCCCGCAGTAGGCAGAGCGATGAAGAGGCGTGGCGCCCCCTCTGGTGCGGGGGTTTACACATGCTCTCCGGCTCAGAAGCAGCGCGCACACACGCTCGCTTCCACTCCGACTTGCATAGTGCTGCCAAAATTTTTAAAAAGACAAAAATCAGAAATTATATATAATGGGGGGGGGGGGGGGGTCATTGAATTGGACTTTTGCATTGGCTCACCAATGCAGTATACCCTGCCTGGTCTCTCATATTAGGGTCCACCCCTTTATCAAGAAATGTCCGCACTCTGTCAAGGTCTCCATCAAGGGCAGCAGACCAGATACCTAAATGGAAAAAAACATCTATGCATTAAATGCACCCGTATGATCCTGTTACTAACTGTTAAACTATTCCTTTTGAGACTGTGAGAACAGTACTAAGACCAAATGCCCAATTACCTCTTTCAAATTCCATTTCCTCCAAGGTCTGGTGTACACTGGGATTTGCCAGGCCATGGGAGCAACAGGTACAGTGTTGGCCTCCTGAAGCCATGTCTTCTTAAGGAAATGATTACAGCGCCTCGATTATCGGAAACCAAAGTGTAGGATTAAGGGCAGTATGGGGTCAGACACTGTCACAACTCACCTTTTCACCTATGACTTGTTTTTAAATTCTGTTCTACTCTGTCACATTTCGCACAACATAAATTAGTATGATTAAGCCTTCTTCATCCACGCATCGCAAAATTAGGAGAATTTCCAATGGCATTCTTGTAAAGCGAATGCATTAGAAAAAGTTTTTTTTTGTTTTAATGTGGCTGCATGAACCACCCAGTTATTTCCCAGTTACGTGTTTTCTGCGTTGTGACGCTGGTTTTCGTCAACGGGAAATACTGTAAGATGCTTACGATCAAACAATCCAGCAAAAACGCAACCCAAACACAACAGACTACATGTACATTTGTACAATTAATATTTAAAAACCACATTTATGTTAATTAGCCGTCTGGCTAGCGTAAATATGCCTCATTGATGGCCTGTGCTCTGGAAAGGACTAGTGAAGAAGCACATATAGCTTATTTACATGAAACGCCGTGCATTATCCCTGCGGTAGTTTATCTATTTTCAGATGTCACTGTGTCTGGGCTTCGTTTTGATACCTAACTTACCTTAGGCTGGCCACACAGATCTCAGCAATAGAGATTCAGCATGAGATGTCAAGCGATTTAGCGCTAAGTCACCATTAACGAGGCTGGAAACCTTCGACGGCAACCATATACGAACATAAAATGAATGTTCAGATGAGATGTTGTGTTTGTTATTGTGCGTGTATATACATTTATGAAGTCCGTCGTCAAAAATAATCTGCCTTGCCCCCACAAACAATTACAGAAAACGGCAACACAAACGCAGCACGTGCCGCCGCCGCCGCCGCCGCCGCCGCCCCCCCTCCGTACGGCGGCTGCGAAAGGCCATACTTTGCCGGTTCATGAGATCACATCCCGTAATATACTGGACTCATGATATGATTGCATAAAGGGCACTCCGAGTTCTTTTTCCGGTTAGCCCCATGTTTTCGATTCGCTTCATTAACTTAGTAAACCGCATTTTGCAGCACAGATGTTATTGATGTACACCAACTCGTAAAAACGCGCAAATTTAGGCCAGGCGTGCAGAAATGGGCTTGGGAGCAGCTCCTACAGACCAGAAAGATACAAATGCTAAAAGAATTGTCAGAGTTATTTCTGGGAAGGTAAGCAGGACAAACCAATACTTCAATAACATCATATCAATTCTCAAGCCAGAGGTTAATCCAGAATATGGCATATGGTATATTAAACAATTTCACACGTGACGGTAGTTCCTGGAGCAGGAAGCATCACATGAAGTCATGATTAAGTGCTTCATAAAGGTCAGAAGTAGTTTGTGCTGCCAGTTCCATCCCAAGTATTTCTCTGGTATGGGGCAGGAAATCCACTTTACTGGGTCCCGTTGAATCATGCTGACAATCAGAGAGTTGCGGAGGATGTTATAACGTGAGAGAAGAGAGGAGCATGACAGCTCTTAAGTCAGATGGTACAAAATTGGACGATAGAAAATAAAACTGATCCAGATCAGATCCAGAAACCAAGGTGAAATGAAAACCAAAATCAATACGTTCAACCAGAGCATCTTCATACAGTGAAAATTTTTGAAAATACGACTAGAGCTAATAGAAGAGTCAAACACAGCACTGATTCTTGATTTAATAGAATGCAGCTTGCTACTGCATGTTTTTTTAATCCTAACTTTTTTCCAAAAAGCTGCTGTCATTTAACAGATTTATTAAAAATAATTTTAAAAAAACCCTACCCCTCTGGTGTAGTCCAGCCTTTCATTTAAAAAAGGCCTTATTTAACTCGGAAACAAAAACAAAAAATGCAGTGTTGCTTCCAAATGAAGCTGTCCTTCAAACCCTAAACTTCGACAGCTTGTTTAACAATCCTCTGGGTTAAAAGGATTTCAAAAAAGTTGAACCACAGCACCATCGAGATCTCATCTGCACTCTAACACGCAAAGAACTTTAGGCAAGCGAGCCTACATTGGGGAGGGGGACACAGACACAAACCGTTTTTTATTTTAACAGTCTACTCATGAAAACACACTTCCTTGGCTGAGTGCAACTAATCACAAAACTGAACATATGGCAATGTCATACACCCAGTCCTGAGAGAGAATTTATTTTCACTCCTGCATATATAAATATGGCAAGATACACACTTGAATAAATAACACATTTGACAAGATTCAGATATGCTCATAGTACTGATTTGTTTGTCTGCCTTCATTTCTAGGAGTACCTTGAAAAAAGAAAAAATAAACTGCTGCACCTCTAAAGCGCTACATAGCTGCTGGCACTTATAAAAATGTATTAGAAAATAATGTTTTCTAGTTTAATACACAGTTGCAGATACAGCATTTAGGTTTGTTTAAAGCAACAGAGCAATGCAGAGAACTGTAATATCACAGTCAGAGTCCAGCAGTGATAACCCTTAAATACATAAGAAACAGCATGTGGGAAGCACAGTGTCTGCAATCCCTTATGACTTAGGAATGTTCTAAAGCACATTCAACAAGGTTATTATTTTTGCAGCTGGATTTATACAACTGATTGCTTTTTGAAACCGTATGAGGATCTGAATTTGTGTGCAACTGTAAATAGTGCAGATTACATTTTGGTGTGATGCATACAGGTAACAAACAGGAAGTACAGCCTGTCAGACCTGTGAGGCTTCTACAGAGAACTGCTGTCCTACAGTCATCCAACACGTTCTATTTGGTGCAGAAAGGAGAAGCCTCAGGTTGTCCACGCTGCGGTTTTTGGTTCATATTTGGCATGCCGTCGTGCACTCTGTCAGTTTTCGCGAGGGCAGGGGACAAGAAGACTGACCAGGAGCGGATAAACCTAGCAATCCTTAGGTACTTGGGAAATGAAAAACTCAAGTGGAGGGGTAAGGGGTCGGGCACAAAAATCGAGAGAACGGACAGAAAGCACGGTGGCCAAGACGGACATACTGAAGGGGAGGTAGATTTGATGTTTCCGGCAAAAGCATATCAAGCAGCATTTAACTTCTACGATACTTGGCATAATATCTGCGTTCACGAGTCGCAAGGTGGGGTGGGGGGGGTGCGATCAGAGCAAACACAGACACCAAGGATTAACACTGTTCAAAACTCTATATGTCAACCCATAGCTGGATATAGGGTTGCATCTTACATCTTAATTATATGAATTCATTACATTCTTATATGGTAGTATACCTAAGGTGTGTAACTGGAGCATGCTGGGTATGAAACAGGTTTGACGTTGATCTACACGATACCATTTTCATTTTGCTAAGGCGTGTCTTCGTCTACAGGGAAGCTCAGATCAGACTGCACCTCAACATCCTTGGCCTACAGCCAAGCCTTCGGCAGTCGTCCATTGGTGCACATGCTCTGCTAGCTAAATGTTAAATAGCTCGAACGCGTCGTTGCCTTCACCAAGGACGCTGCTGTCTTCATGACCGAAACAAGTCTTCACCATAAGAAGAGGAAGAGTGACAACAACCCTGGTGTTGCCCTAGTGCAAGAGGATAAAGCCAACAGATTGGGGCAGGATGCCAGGGTTCAGCACAGTATGGAATGCTGGGATTGCATAAGAAATCCTGGGATCTGGCTGGCAGGAGTGGCTGGAGTCTACTGGACACCTACTGCTGTGATGGAATGGGGGCAGGGTTTAGGCAGCCAGGATCCCAGAAGGAAGGAGGGGGGCAGGTTATCTGACGCTCTGGGACATGTGCAGGGGTGTCAGCATCTCCTCAAAGATGGCACCCTTCACATTAGACCCTCTTAGGTTGGCTTCCTGGAGGTCACAACCGGAAAGGTCACAGTTCTGCAAAAGACAGAAGCCATAATGGGAGCGTCAGCCTCTGTGTAGCATTGCTTTTGGTTCCAGCTGAAGAATCCCAGAGCCCCACCTCCAAGTCAGTGCCGGCGAGAGTGGCCCCCCGCAAGTTGCAGTTCTTCAGCTTTGCATTCTTCAGCGTTGCCACACGCAAGTTGATGCCCGTCATCTGGCTGCCCTCCATGTCTACGCCTTTCAGGTTGGCACCTGATGGCAAATGAATACAGCAATCTAGATGCATTTTCACCAAGTCGTAATTTCCAAATAACGCTGTTCTTTTACTCTTGATCTTAAAGATTACCTTCCAAATTGGCCTTCAGGCCAGATGGGTCTTCAAAATTACAACCTTTCATAGAGGCCCCTTCTGCATTGGAACACAGCATCTTCACACCCTGCAAGTTCGCACCCTACAAGCAGACCAAACTCTGTTTAATGACCAATTAAACACAGGGTGAACTTTTAAACACAATCCAGTACAGTGCAGTCTCAGTATATCGTGACTCGATACAACCCAAATTCACATGCATGGCTCTCGATGATATCGTGAATATCTTAACTGCAGTTTTATTGGTTAAATAATGAGCTGCATGTCACCAGTCTCATGTTCACTGACAATGGTCTCTAAAGAAGAAAAACACACTCCTAACTTTCAAGACATGGGAAAAACTTCATACATTAGAAACATGGGTAACACTAGTAGCATCCAAATCCTGTTCTCTTCAGTTTCAGTACTGGTTATTGCGATATCCATGCGTCTGACCATACCTATGTTATTAATAGCACTACTTAAACGGATCTCGTCATAACCCTGTCTATCTTTAGCTCCTGGCTTCTGTGTGAATCAGACAGTACGACGGGGCAGATTTAGCAAAGCGGGGTCTCTCACATCCAGATTGGCCCCAGACAGGTCGGCCCGCTCCAGGTTGGCGCAGCACAGGTTTACGTGCGCAAGGTTGCAGCGACTCAGGTTGGCCATCTTGAAGTTAATGTAACGCAGGTCGAGGCGGGAGAGATCTGCGCCACTGAAATTCAGACCCTGCGTGGCAGCAGTTTGCAGTGAAATTTGAGGATTGCATCTTCACAGGCAAATTATAGCAGCAACCGTTTTATAAATGTCATGTTTGGCTACAATTCTGCATGTTGTCCCAATCTTTTTAAAAAAGTAATACTGTGAAAAACTCGTGTATTCATGTAATTATTAGACTGGAGTACACCCTAAATGAGATGTCAAGCCATTGCAGGCCACACACTAGTGGCAATCTGAGATGCCAATTAGCCTAAATTGTCCATGGAGTCCATGGAGAAAATTCACATGACACTGGGAGAACATGCAAAATCCAGGCAGACAGAGCGTAGGTGGTATTTGAACCCTCAACCCTGGAGATACAAGCCACCATGCCTCAATGTAAGTGGCAATCCGTGTAAATGCATGGGGCCCCCAGTCAGTACCTGACAGCGAAGCTCAGATTTGGTGGGCGTAGCCAGCAGGAAGCGCACAAACTCCTTGCGGGAGATGGGCGAGTGGTCCTCAGGAGGCTGGGAATTCTGTAGGGAGGCAGGTGGGCATGGAATGAGATGGAATGAGGGATGTGGTTCTATCAAGGTGGCAAGGCCTGACACACGGACCTGAGTGTTGCCTCTCACATCTTGAAATATGCCTGAATAAAAGGTGTACAGGGATGTGGATCTATCAAGGAGGCAGGGCCTGACACACGGTCCTGAGTGTCCCCCTTACCTGACAGGCTGGCATTTCCCCCTTTACGTCCCTACATCCCTCTTACCTTTATGACGACTTCCAACTGTTCAGCAAGCTGCTCGATT
The DNA here is from genome assembly GCA_009936485.2 of Gymnarchus niloticus. Lineage (NCBI taxonomy): Eukaryota > Metazoa > Chordata > Actinopteri > Osteoglossiformes > Gymnarchidae > Gymnarchus > Gymnarchus niloticus. The sequence goes on from JAACJT020000034.1 coordinate 9,342,256, forward strand.
CCAAAGAACCGCGCCTCCTCCAGAACGCCTGAAGGAACCGAAAAGCCACCAATGACGACACCGCCACCCGGCAGACTTGCGGCCAATTGAGCGGTGGGGACCACAGATGTGCCGGGCATGGGCCGCACTCACCCAGCAAGTTGATACCGTCGTTGACGATGAGCTGCCCGTGCCGGAGGTAGTTCAGGATGGGCTCAAAGTACTCCGGGCTGCGGTCTATCAGATAGGCCCCCCCCTCATCCCGCTTATTACCCCACACACCTGTGAGAGCATGGGGGAGCCCGGTCAGTGATGCTGTGAAACCCCACCTCCCCCATTTTTTAAGGAGCGATTCGAAGACTCACCCCTGTCCCTAAACATATGTGCCAGCATGCTGTCCGGCTCTTTACTGACCAGGGTGCTCCTGTCGACACAGTGGATTTGAACAGGCTCTCAGTGATGCAGCCCTCCGTATCGCAAAACTACCCCATGTCAATACCAAGAACTGTCACATGATCAGACATTTACACATCCTCCAAGGGTGGGGGGAGCTCACATCGATCACCTCTGTACCACCCCCCACGGGAAAGAACGACTTACCGAGTGGTGGTGAAGAGGCGGCCTCCAATGTTCAGTGTCAGCCAGTCCGTGTGAGCCCCGGACCGCTGCTCTGGACCGCCGACACAGTCCTGTGGGTCTGCCGCGTAACAGGAGCAGTCAGTCTGTGAAACTCTAATAACAACTTTGCAGTTTCACACGGGCGATCAAAGGACAACCCAACTCACCGATAAAGGGGTCACCCTCAGATACATAAAGGACGTCATCATCCCTGAAGAAGGTGGAGAGCACTCAGTAGTACCACAATATGCTGCAAAAGTACTTTTACACACTGCACGATTTGTGTTGAACACTAATTATTACAGTACAATGAAAAACTTAACGAAATAACTACGATACCACATAAACACATTGTAGCAGAACAGCGAGATCACTGTCAGCATCTTCAGCCCGGGATCCCACCTAATAAGAGCGATGTCATCGATGAGGCCTCCTCTCCCATTATACAGGCTGCTGGCTCGGATTCCTAACTTACTGCTGGCCAGCGACAGCAAGTCGGACAGGGTCCCGTAGACGGCCACCACCTGGAGTGAAGAGCACCTTCCTGAAACGCACCTTCCAGAAGCCATAACCAACTATAACATTAGCTAGAGGCACACCATTCCGGGACAAACACATCATTCTGGGGTGACTGCCAGCTCATTTTAAGTAAAAACGAGAGGGGGGGGAAAAAAAAAAAAAAAAAAAAAAGGCAGCCACTGGTTCCTAAGGACGGTATTAAAATGTCCTGTGTACACAGACCCAGAACAGGGCGGCTGGATTCTCTGGCGTCTTCGCTTAAGTTAGTGATCATTACAGGCAACGAAGGTTAGCTAATCAGCGACAAACTGTAGGAAATGCGGGATTCAATACCAGCGTGACTTATTCGGCGTGATGGTTGACCAAATGGCTCCGAGCAGGCGGTTAACGTTAACAAAGCTAAGCAGACGCCAAAGTTTCTGCCGACCAAACCCATACTGTAAGCCTCTTCTTACGCACCTTGCCATTTTTAGAGCTTCCGTTAACGAAGAGCGTTACCCTTCTCATTCTTTGTACGGAGCCTGTGTTGTTATGAACAAAATATAAATAAAAATAGGAACTAGCTACATGTACGCTATTCTATCTCAAACTTAAATGAGCTCACTGAGGATTTAAAAAAAAAAAAAAAAAAATCTTCTAAGACGACCCATTAAGTTACCGCCTACCGCTGTAGAAATATCCAATAACTGATCAGAGACGACAAGCTGCTCTCGGACTCAGCCAATCACAAGGAGAGAGAATAGAAGAGGCGATGGAAACAACCTATCACATAAGACGGGTATGAAATCATGGTAGACTGATTTATACAGTATAAGGCTGTGACGTAACGGAAAGAATTACTGCTGTAGTATTTTATTGTGCCTGTTTTTATTTGCAAACTTGCATTACGTAGGAGTTTTAACCAAACGATACATAGACAAAAAGGGATGTAATATAAAGAATTTAAGTGAACAAAGAATTCTAAACTGCTGACGTTTTTTTCCTTTGAGGTATTTGCTTCAGCAAAGTGCAGTCATTAAAAAAAAAAAAAAAGACCTTCCTACATGTAACATTTAAGTTGAAGAACGAACATAATTAATGTCAAATGTCAATCAGTTTATAGCGATAGGACATTCCTGAGCTTGAATATCAGTGCCCAGGGGATGCTTGCTTTCATAAAACTTCAGCACAAATATTAAAGAGCCTGTATTTATGGTCACCCTAAAACACACCTTATCATCACATACTTTCAGAGTGAACACCAGACACTGCATTTAAACAAAACATAAAAATGATAAAAACATAAAACCGACAAAGTGAGACAGCTGTCATCAACTTTTATTATTACGACTTTACAAAATAAACAGTACAAGCAACACTGTAACGTTGTACTTATCAGTCCGCTGCTGTATTTTACCAACACTGTATTTGGGAGATGCTATTTAAATAGGTGACAAACAGTCACACTGGTGCACAGTAATTTTTAATGTAAAAGCTGAAACTGGACAAAATTGGCTTGGGCATAATCCACAATACACCCTGCAAAAGACAAACACTTCTCTACCTTCATATAAAAGCATTTGTCTGATTTCAAACCACAGAACGACTCCATCTATACACATTTAAATAAACATATTTAAGATACCCTCTTCTACAGTACTGTTTTTTATTTTGTACTAACATTAACATTGCTATGGTTATGCTGGAGGAATAAAAAAAAATTAATCTGAGCCTTGGTGTTGCGTTATCTTCAAAACTGAATTGGTGCCTAAAAAAGCTTTCGCTTTAATGGCATCACTAAAGCCTCTGGTGACCCGCCAGCAAGTCAGTAGCCTTCACCAAAAGGCTAACGGGAACAGAAGGCCACAGGAGCCAAATGTTCATTTTTAGTGGACACTACTGCCCACAGCACTAGGTCACATGATCCCCTTGCAGACTTAGTGTTAAACTTTACAGACTGATCAGTCCCTGGGAGCCTTCCCGACCAACCGTGTTGGTTTTCACGTGTACGATGGACAGATCTCCTTCCCACCCTTTAAATATGAGGCTAGATTTCCAACAGAGACCCTGTATGGGACATTTCCAGGTTTTGACAAACGTGAGCTTCACAAAATCAAACTTGTCCAATACTTGAAGGAAGAACCCAAACTGAAGTAGAAAATATTAGGATAAATCAGCCTGATTGTGAGGAAAAGGGGAAAAAAAAAAAATCCATGATAACAATAATAAATGGAATGGGGCTTCAAAACTTATGGTATATGGAACTATATAACGTTTTTCAAGCCAATTCCTATTGGCTGCTGTTTTGTTTAATCAATTCGCATAAACTAGGCAGTGATGGTATGTAATCCTTTCCATCATGCATTTGTCAGCCTAGCTTCTCCCATCACAAGGGAAAACAGTCATTTTAAATTCAACTCTATGGTTAAGGGTGACAGATAAAACATGCTGTGTATTTGACCATGGCAGATAATTTAAGTGCAGGGGGTAGCAGAATTGTGTTTGCAGGGGACAGGCAGCGGCATTATAAGTGATGGTATCACAGAAAAGGAGGCCATTTTCCTAAGGAAAACAAACCAAATCAATTTAGTATACTTTGTGAAGAAATACATGTAATAAAACCTCGTTAATGTATCTCGAAGCAAGTAGACCTTGTGCTTCTTAGCTTTTAGGAAGAACATTTAAAAAAAAAAAAAAAAAACTTGCCATTTCTGAATGAAATCATATGAGAATGCATGTTCATCATAAACGTTAATTTTCCATAGAACATATAATATGACATCATATTGGGTTCGTTAAATGCTATTGGAAATACGTGCAAAGAGTACAGCCTTGGCCCACGGATGCATGGTCTCTGAGGGTTGAAAGCACTCAACTCGCAGAGAGTAGTGAGCATATCGGAGATTGCCCAGTCGAACCACTTGCAGCTTTGGGATTGGATCCGGGAAAGAAAGAAGGTGCCAAGCTATGGAGGTTGGCCAGGCCTCTCCTTAGAGGGGCTGGGAATGAAGGGGGGAGACAGACAGACAGGACCACAGGGCCGGGGCTTATGGTACCGGGAAGGTGTAGCGGTAGCGTGCCTCTGAGCAGCCCCCCTCTCACTGGAAGGTCTTCCTGTGGATGGCACGACCCCGATCCTCCTCATACTCCTTCTTGGAGACCCACATCTTTTTGAAGGTGTCCAGTGATGCCAGGATGGACCCACTACACATAGTCAATCAGAGAGGCCCATCAGCTCTACACAGTCACTGGGATATGCATGGCAGAGCCTATTATTTCGTTTCCCCATGTGAGTATATTTAATGGATGTGTTTAGCTAACAACACATGGTGAACCCTCTGTGGCAAATAGGTTATTTCTAAAATATTTAGGGACTTACCCAATCCACGTAGAATATAATCTCTCCTGGGGTGCAGAGATCTGAGGAAGGATAGGATTGAAAAACACAGTATTTATGACTGACAGAACATTGTTTTAAATGCTTCATATTCAGTGAACAGCGGTCAAACAAAAGCATAATGATAAATACCTTAATTTTAACATCTTTTGGTGCCAGTTTCTTCACCTCACTTAATATCCGGTCACCAAAACCTGGAGACACACAATCGGTCCATAAAATAAACCATGGAAATGAGAGGGAGTGGATCTCAGAGAAGCCAGTCACGCCACAAACCTTTGAGCAGCGTGGAGCCTCCAGACAGGACGATGTTGGAGTAGAGTGTGCGCCGCAGGTCCATGTCAGACTTCTGAATAGCAAAGGCGAGGACCTCGTGGATGCCCTCACTCTCGTCTCCAATCAGGTCAGGCCGGAACAGAAGCTCCGGTGCCCGGAAGCGCGCCGGTCCAATCTGTGGTAGATTGCAAGGCCCTCTGTTATCGTCAGGATAAAGCAAGGCTTCGAAGAGCAAGGTGGGCGGCCCGACCATATCTGGCAGGAGGGGTGGAAGTGATGTCTGTGTGGGACTCGGGAGCCCCGTTTTGTCTCTCACCTCCACTGCGCTGCCATCCGGGAGGGTGTATTGTGCCTTCTCTGTCTCCAGTGTCTCGTCCTTCTGAGGGTTGAGGGATAAGTAGCATGCTCTCTGCAGCGGGAAACACGGTCGCAAGCAAGGAAAGTTATTCATTAACTCTAGCGCAAGAAATCATTTTTGATGATAGGTGTCAGGATCTCAAAGAGATAAGTGAGGAATATGCGGTGGAAACGCGGGCACCGAAAATGACAGGTGACACCGGATCTTGTCTCTTTATAGTACAGGGGAAGACTTTATCTGGGCAGGAAATTCCGTTTAAATCCAGCTAACTGAAAAGACACTCAAAGACTGTTGAAAGCTACCATGATAAAGTACTGAAAAGGGCATTTATTTTAATTATACAGACAAGACTAAGGTTAGTATGGTGCTCTAACACCTCCAAGACTGAAGGTTCGATTCCTGCCCCTGGTTGTAAATTTACTCCAGTTTCCTCCCACTGTCCAGATACACATGGTTAGGTGAACTGGTGTCTCCAAATTGGGGCAATGCCAGGCAGACTGATCATATCACCGTTGGGCCCTCTAGCAAGACCCTTAACCCTAACTGCTCCAAGGGGCACTGGATTCCAGCTGACCCAGTGCTGTGACCCCAAGCTCTCTTCATTCGCATGTCACTTCCAGCAAAAGCTTTCGCTACATAAATAAGCATAAATGCAAGCTGCCTATAATGTGCGATTGTGTGCCCCGCAATTTGCTGGCATCCCATCCACGGTGATCCCTGTGCCACCCAGATCCCCTGTGCTTCGGCAGAGCCTTGTACCTCTTTGATGGTCCGCACCACCTCAAACTCAGCTGAGGTATGGAAGTCGTAGCCCTCCTTGCGCAGCAGTAGCCGCAGGTAGCGAGAGACGTCTCGCCCGGCGATGTCCACGCGCATGATTGAGTGCGGGATTGCGAAGCCCTCGTAGATGGGTACGGCGTGAGTCACCCCATCGCCGGCGTCCAGCACCACACCTGTCGTCCGCCCCGTAGCGTACCTGCAGGCACATACACTCTGCACAACTGGAGCAACTTTGTGCCATGTCACTGTGGAAACAGTGTTGCCTAGACATTAAATGATGCTGGCTTATACAACTAATCATTAATGCACACAATAATCTGACCTGATGCTTTATGTCCATCAAGTGTTAAGAGCTGAGGGGCCTTGCTTAGGACCTGCTAGCTTTAGGTAGACGGAGCAGGAGACTCACAAGCTGAGTACAGCCTGCATGGAGATGAAGAGTGCTGGCACGTTGAAGGTCTCAAAGAACACCTCGGCCGCCCGCTCCCGGTTCTTACTGGGATTCAGGGGGGCCTCCGTGAGAAGCACCGGATGCTGGGGAAAACAGGAGGAGGGGACAGTGTGATCAAAGATTTAATGAGAGGAATGTCACAGGTTGCTCTGTGGTCAGGCCAAATGCTAGCTGCAGATGTCATCGCCAGCTTTGAGTTCATTAACATCATTCCTTGGTCTTAATTACACAGTAATAACTTCCAACAACATCAAGTGGAAAATGGTACAGTAAATCAGGACCAGATCCCAGCACTTAAAATCTGCTTTGCTTATAAAATTTTTTTTCTTGTAGCTATACCATTAATAAGGCCTAAAAACTAATACGTATACACAACTCATTTCTGGGCTTTGTAGCATTTCCAGCATACTGTAACTTTCCACTGTATTTTAATGTACTTTTTTTTTTTTTTTTAAAATGTGTACAGAAACTCTGGCAAAGTACACCAACCCCTCCAAGGCTGAGGGTTCGATTCCTGTTGTGCCATTTGTGAGGGTTTCCTCTGAGTTCCTCCCACAGTATTAAGAGATGTTCTCACTTGACCTGTTGCCTCAAAATCTCCCAGAGCTTGTGCTAGGATTCTTGTGGTCTTACGCACAGGAGGTGGCCAGGGACAGCCCTCACCTCCTCAGAGAAGGTCTGCAGCTGCTCCTTGGAGTAGACGTATTGCCAGATGCGCTCCATGTCATTCCAGTCCTTGACGATTCCGTGTTCCATGGGGTAGCGCACAGACAGCAGGCCACGGTGCTCCTGTAGGCCATAGGTTCCATACTCGTGAGACCCAATTGCATGTTGGTGAAGCCAGGAAAATAACCATCAAACCCGATCTCATTTTATAACGCTGGCTCAAGCAATCATTATTCTGACATTGTGCTCTTTTTAAACGTGTTATCTAAACAAAACATCTAGTGCACATCCATTCACTTGACATCAATTAAATTATTATACACAAGCAGAAGTATCGACAAAGTCAAACAAGCAGCATTCTAACAGAGCCACAAAGGGGAAATCCCTTACAGTAAGAAAATAAAATTCTACAATACCAACTCAGCAGAGCCTACTAGCCAGATTTTGACTTTTATCATGATTTTAAAAACAATCTGAAGAAACAGCAGGGTGACCATTGGTTTTTTCCTTTTTTTTTTTTTATACTCCCAGATAAGCGAGGAGTATTAGCACTTTGGTCACAGGAAGCAGATGCTCACTGTTCAGAACAGAAACTGTTCTTCTGCTTTCGGTCTCGTTTAAAAAAAAAAATTTACAACGGCAAGAAAAAAAAAAAAAAAACAACAAAGGAACTGCAAACATACATTAATGAGCATCAGGATGATGTACTGTTAAACCAAGAGAAGTCATAAATATTCCTGGAAATAAGATCTGATCACCTGCAAGATCCATCTGAACCATCAAAAAGCAACAAAAGAGCAGAGGCGCAGCCAAACTTCCACAGTCCAGATCCATAAAGTTTACCTCAGCTTTGGGACCAATGAAGAGGTCTCCCTCGAGGGCACCTGCCATCACCCGCACATGTTTAGGACGGCCCACGCTGGAGGAGAAGCACAGATTCGAGTCAGAGAGGCTAGGCCTACATGCCCTTTTCCCCTTTCTCATCAATATCCACTATGAACACCACACACTCCTGTTAAGTGCTTTGGGGCGACGCTGTTGTGAAAGGCACTATAAAAATAAAATGGATTGAATGTACAGGATGAAGCTCACTAGTTTGGAAAGCAGTATTTGGGGATCTGGTCTCCGGCGAATCCGGCTTTGATGACGCCGGAACCCTGAAAGAAAGACAAAAGCTGACACTAGGAGAGAGGAGCTGAACTCCCAAATCCAAACACTGGCCAACACTGTAATATGACCGTGGTACCACCATAGACAAACAGAATAGACTTTGGACATAATCAAACCACGACTGACCTTCTGGTCTAAAGCAATGTCAAAGTTCACACATTTACCAGTTCACACATCCTCAATTCAATCTGGAATATACATCTATGAAAGCCTTGCTAAAGTAAGATGTTTCAGTAAAAATTTTGTAATGCTGGCTTGCAGATAAGATTAAAATTGGCCTATCCAGGCCAACAAATTTTGCCAGTAACAAGTTCACTTAGGAGAGCTACGGCAAAGGAGTATTAACATTAAAATGGAACGCCAGCAACATCTTTGTGGTTACTATCAACAAGTAACAAAATTAATAGAAAATTATAGTGCAATATAAAAACAGAAGTGTAAACCTATTGCCTACGTCCACACTGCATAATGAGATCTTTTTTTAAATCACTATGTAATTAACTGCAGCATAAAATACAACAGAATAAGGCATCAATGGCCTTTCCCTTGTGATTAGTTTGATTAGTTCCCAAGGTTAATTAACAAAGCGCGTTGTGCCTGGGTTTGAAACTGTCGCACACTGCAGGAGGGTATCCATATGGGCCTGACCTAAAGTACAGTTTATCACAACAGTGCATGCAAACTTTGACCTGGAAAGCAAAGCCCACGTAAGAGAGCGTCGGACGGCTACCGCATAGGTTCTGCGATAAGTACCTATATTAAACTGCATTCGCTTTATAGCGTAGCTCCAGCTTTGTGTCTGTTTAGTCAACCCCTGAACTGAGCTGGTAAACTACAATCACTTAAGTGCTCCATCCGACATCCTGAGCAGACGGATTCAACGACCCTGCTGAGAGGGTCCTGACGCAACGTCAACACAGCTGGCCGGGCAAACCGGCAGCAGCTAATCGGGTAACCTGACCTATTATTCACTCGCTCTGATTTGTCAAATTAGTTAGACACATTAGTACATTAACCCGTGATAAGTCAGCTATTCCAATCCAGATATGTCGTTCTCCCGGACAGTAAAAGACGCATTTTTCCCCCTTTTTTGAATGAAACAAAAGCAGCATAATAGCTAACCAGTTAGCACGCGCCAGCAGGAGCGTGGGAGCTGCTCGAGCTCTTTGGATTCCGTAACAAGCTACTTACATTATCAATTACAACAGGCTGATTGGCGATAATGTCATACGACTCCATGACCAGCTGTTTACAATATATGTTGCTGTACTGTCTTTGCCTCCGTATTTTATTGTATGCTTGTTTCTTTCCAACACATGAAACAGACCCGGGTTAATGCGATTCAGACAGCCAGCGATAAGTCACGCGTCAACCGAACTTTACACGTGGAGGAGACTGACCACGATGGACAGCCATTTCAACCAATCAGAGAATAGAAGAATGCTTGAGTGACGCGATACAACCGGAACTGTTGGACGCTGGTGTGCGTTTTTAAATTTATCTTCTGTGCATGTGCAGGAAAGACATATACGTGCATACATACATAAATATAAGTAGAATTACATTTATTGCAAATATATTCAATTATATAAAAACATTATTATTATTATTAGTAGTAGTTGTAGTAGTACTAGGTATAGTTCTTCATACCTATAAAGTACTTAAAGGTTAAGCGCCAGCCTACTTGATTAAACTGATTAATGCATATATATACTCCAAATCACAAAATTCAAGTCTATTTCTTATTCCATATAAATAAAATTACTGTTGGCCCTAAAACCTCTAGTTACAGGGCCCCTAGATTATGAAACAGTCCCACAGAACTGGCTCACAGATGAACTTGACTGCAATTTACTCTTTGAATATAGGTTGTTCATATATTTTTCCTTGCTCTATAATTCTATATAGTGGTAGCATGCCCAAGGGGGTGGGTGGCCAGTTGATCTTGGACCCTCAAAGGATTTTTTCGAGGAGTTTGTGGTTCCTCTCCTCCATTGTCTTCTGACTGTTTCCTTTTTCAACATTGTATGCTGTAATTACCACACACTCCTGTTAAGTGCCTTAGGGCGACCGTGTTGTGAGAGGCACTATAAAAATAAATTGAATTTAACTGAATATTAATATCCTGGCCTGTTCCAGTTAGTGGAGGTCTATGGTCAGTGCCAGTGAATCCCCAAGAGGAACCGATGTCAGTGACTGGGGGAAGAGAAAGCGCTTCTGCTCTCCTGGTTGGCACTGCATCCCTTACCAAGAAGAGCAGCCTGAAGATGGATGGATGGATGGATTGCAGGAAGGATGGAACGTCTCCGCCATTCCTCTCGTGCAAAAGAAATTTATTTTAAAAAATCTTTATGTAACTTGCTTATTATATTAGTGTTTAGCACTGAAATTGTACAGTGAATGAAAGACTGCAAATTTATTTTCTCAGAATGTTTCGGCACCGATAGACAGGAGGCAGTCAAAAATGATAAGTAAATCGCATTGCAGTGGACCAGACAGAGGAAAAAGAACAGATGGAAATATAAGAAATAGAGGACAGGAAGTTTGCCAATCTAATTATCAGTTTAGTATATGAGTGGACACAGAAAGACCTGGCATATTATTAGACCAAAGAACCTAAGTGAAGTCAGCTGCAGTGCATTTTTAAGTTGTTTCCTAAAAAGAGGAAAGAGTAGGTGGATGGTACAAGTCTGCATTGAAAATGTCTGTTCTCAATGGAATGAGGTATTGGGTCAGCAATGAGTCAGGGGGATGAGGTGTGTTTTTCTACTTGTAACATGGCTTGGTGCGAAAGCTCAGATCCACTGTCAAGTGACAATTTGTCACGCAGTGCCCAAACTGCTACAGAACATTCAGAAACCCCAATTCAGACCATTTAACATCTCTTTGACTGTAGTAATGGGCAACAGGATTCACTGAGAGATATGTAAGACTGTTGCAGAATGATCGTGACATGGAGCAGTGATGTACTGAATTTAGCTGAGGAGAGCAGAATGGGGTCAGTGGCCAATAAAGCACAGATGAGAGCAACGCAACACTTTTGCAGAGGAAGCCATCAGTGGGTGGCAAGATGTTATTTGCTTTCATTTTCTAAATGTTTCATTAGCAGAAATAAATGTGCTAAACAAAAATATAAAACACTGCTTCCAATGTGGAGTAACACCATTATAGATGACTAATTGGATTCTCATTCAATGACATGTACCATTAAAAGCGTAGGAGAAATTGAAAAACAGTAATAACCAGTTAAAAATCTGAAAAAATATATTATAACCATTGCAGTGTACAAGCCATTGTATTTTCTCCAGATCAAACCAATCTCCACATGTACGATAATGTCGATGGAAAGCATGGCAGTTATAGCCTAGATTTCCACTTCAAGGTCTTTTCGACCTCAAACCCCACATTTCATTGCTTGAGTATGGTGCGTCACTCCACTCAAATACCTCCAAGTCTGCAAGTAGCTGTTTTTGAAAAAGTGCCAGCTAAGCAACAAACTTATCAAATAAGACAATATTATTAATGAGTAATAACACTTTCTATTTAGTCCTCAAAGCACCATCCTTTGGGGGGGGGGGGTTAGGTTGGTAGATATTCTTCTCTGCAAAAGGGGAGCCTGGCAGAGTCAAGTCTGGGAACCACTGCCCTACATAATGCCTAAGAAGAACCCTGAAGAGAAAAAGAGAGCCGTTACCCAGGCCACTGTCAGATGAGCAGCTTGTGTATGTTGTGTAGCTGTGTGGATCTGTGTGATGTGTAGCTAGAGGACGTTATTATATAAAATGGGAAGCGAGGTGCTGCAACAGGCATTCCATCAATAAAACCGCATCAGCAGGATTTTATTCGCCGAAATATGATGGCGTTAGCAGCTTTTAATGTGTGCCTGTATCCTTTTCGCCTGTGTGTACTTTTATCACAGGGTGCGCGGGGTTCGTTTTGCTATTTTGGTGTCGCGAAAGCCGTCCCCGCGCGGGCGGCGCGAGCTCGGGGGCGGGGCGCGGCGGCGCGAGCTCGGGGGCGGGGCGGGGCGGGGCGTGGCTTGCTGACGCATTGCGGCTCCGCGAGCTGGGATCGGGATCCCAGTAGGTACAGGTCCCAGTCCGAGTCCCAGTCCGGTCCGCGAGGCGGCCATGCGACTGAGCTGCGGAAGATCAGCGAGATCGTCGTGGATCACTGAAGATCACTTGGCCGTGTCGTCGTTTTAATGGCCGGCTGGCAGACGTGAGCCTGCAGCCCGCTGACAGCCTCCTCCTCCTCCGCCCCGGTCCTCTTCCTCCTCCTCCTCCTCCTCCTCCGCCGCCCCGGACGGCAGCATGTCGCTCGGCCAGGATGAGAGCTCCGTCCGTGTGGCCCTCAGGTAGGACGCTGGCGTTTCCCGATCGACGCCCACCTATGGGGGGGGTGGTGGTCCCGGTGACCGATCTCAGATCGGCTCCGTGTTACTGGCTGCGGTCCAGGTGGCCGTACGGTACCGGTACCGAGACCGGGGGGACTCTGGCTGGGCTCCCGGCGCCTGGCAGCTTGATGGACGCTCCGATGACGGCTGAGCGACCGCCGGTCGATGCCAGAGCAGCTCCGCTGACGGCCGGTCGATCCTTTGTTCGGAGCCCCGGGTGACTGATGGCCAGAGCTGAGGAGGAGCTCCACACCCGGGGACGACGGGCACGACCCCCCCCCCCCTTCCCCCCCGTTCATTCTCTGTTGTTCTTCTGCCCCCCACCCCCACCACGTCAGAATGCCCCTCTCTGTGGGGGACCCGCCTGTCACACACAGATGTGTCAGAGCTAAAACAGGGAGCGTCTCTCCCTTGGCAGGCTGGCATCCATGGGGTAACTGTATCCGGCAGTGGATGCATGCAGACCCCCCCCCCCCCTCCACCAGTGGGGATGAAGGCACGTCTGGATCCAGCTCTGTCATGGGCCTGGTGTCCACTGTGAGGCTGGGGGGGGGGTGTTATCTGTTTGACGTGCCTTGGGTGGTCTTTTTTGCCTGCTCCCACAGTGTGGATTTTCCAGGAGTGCACCGTGCTTATCAACGTGGCTTTGTGCTCTTTGCAGAAAAGCTCCTCATCCCTTTCATGTTGGATCTCACGTTGTTGGTGGACATAAGCGAATCGTGCGGGACTTCTGTCAGGAATTTACAATCTCAATGCACAGCATTAAAGAATTTAAAGATAAGCCTGAATGGCTAATTTCCCCAGGCAAGTCCACTCCAGGCGTTGTTTTTATCCTCAGCGATCGGTTCCTGATCCGTGCTTAGAAAGCCTTACTCATGCTGCCTTCACTGATGTTAGTCAGTTGCTATGGTGGTAATGCGACAGACCATAATACAGGCACCAGTAATTGTCTCTGGGGCTGGCGTCTGTGCTCCTGGTGGCCGGCTTGGATGCTGGGTCACGTGGTCCCTGATCTCATTGCAGTTCTAGAAGGACGCTTAGTGACTGAGTCTCTTTGACCGGCGGTTATCAAGGAAACGCTGTCCTCCTTTCTAACTAGCATCTCCTTTAATGACTGATCACGTGTAGGTTTACTTTACTCAGCCTTGTCTGTGTGATTCCTCACCCATCTTTTGCCACCTTCTCAGACCCGCAGCTTTTATCTTGGTTTGCTTTGCCTGTATGTCAAGGTTCCGGCTTCTCTTTGGCTGATAACACCACTCTGCTTCCAGTCACATGACGTGTAATAGTTATTTGGTAATCCTGTGCCCGCCTCCTTGTCGGCTCGCTGTCTGAGTGCCTTGAGCTGACCTCGCCTTTCTTCTGCCTCTTATTAAGGGAGGGGAGAAGAGATCTAGGTGAAAAAGTTATGCTAAGTGGGCACTGGGTGGTGAAGTTGCGAAAAACGGCCTCATTATGTAGAGGAGTGTATGTCAAGGTTTACCACCGTAATGGGCCGTTTGAGGATACACACTCTTTCAAAACTAGGCTCAAGTTGACCAGCGTCTGTGTTCTTAACATATTCTGTTTTTTGCATGACCTAGTATGGATTATGAGATCAATCAAGGAGGAATTCTGCTAAAACGTCTCTATAATATAATATACACCTACCTACCTATTTAGCACACCACCGATGTGTTGTTATTGGACCATTTCTAAAAAGCCTGTATACGTGGCCTTTATGTCGAAGTCAGAATTTCCTCTGAGGCCTCATTCAGCTCTCTTAATGCACCAAGCGGAGGACAAAGGGACCTTTAGGGAGGGAGGAGGCAGGCAGGTCCCGGGGATTCATGTGAGATGTCGGCTGAGAACAAAGGCTCTTCCCAAACAAAGATCAGCCTGCTCAGGTTACAGCAGCAGGGTCCACTGGACTGACCCCGGTTTCTGAAGTCAGACTTTGACCCACGTCGCTGTGTACTGACTGCCTGCGCTTAGAACACAGCACCTAACCTTTATCAGCGAGGCGGCCAGTAGCTCAGAAGAGAAAGTAACTCTGAAATTGCTTTATGGTTGTTTTATATATTTTTTCATTTTTCCCCTGAATGCAAGAAGTGATGTATTTTCTTTTCTCCACTTTCTCAACAAACGGGCATTGATTGGCATTAAAGTACCGGAACAACAAAGTACAGTTAATTTTTTGTATTGGACTGCTTTAATCTAAATGAATCATCACACTGTACTTGAGGTTCACGTACCCCCCCCAAAGAAAGCTAGAGACATTTAGCACGCCTCCCGGTCCCGTGTTTGATATCCTGGAGCCGACCTGCAGGCAGCAGAGCAAACAGTGTCTAAATTACATGGCGGTCTGCTGGGCTGCGCCCCGCCACCGTGGCCACGTCTCTACGTCTTTGAATCCGGGAAGTGGAACTGGAGCTAAATTAGTCCAGTCGCTGGCGTATCTGCGTTTAAGCCTACGCCAACGCGAGGACGCTCCCGGACGTCCCTGTGGTCGGTGTGCTGTTTTCGATCTGTCCCTGCGGTCAACATGCCCGGCTGGCTTTTGTTGTTCGTGGAGGTCCCGGCTGGCCCGGAGGGCCCAGTCAGCAGTTGTGTTGCACGGCTCCACTGGACCGTCGTTCTCATCAGCCCAGAACGGCGAGGCACCCTCAAGCCGGGCATGGCTGAGGCCGTGTGGCCACGGTGCGGTTCTGGCAGGCCGGCACGCTCGCACACGTGATGAGAAGTGTGCTCCGAAGGCCGAGCGCAGAGATAGCGTTGTGTGTTTAAGCCTGTTATCTGGCCCTTTGGCGCTAATGCCTTTATAATCCCAGGTTGTCAGCCTGGCCCCGTTGTACAGGAATGTCACTTGTTTTGGCTTTTTTCCTGTGTTTATTTCATTTTTAGAAATTCGCCTCATGTAAGGGGTGGTGTTTAGCTCTATGGGTTACATGTCTGTGCTCATGGCTGGAAGGTTGCTGGTTCAAATCCCATGATTAACACAAGGTGTTCCTATCAGCGTTGGGTCCTCAAACGAGGCACTTAACCTCAAAAACTGCTGCAGGGCTGCTGGAAAAATTGCTGAGCTCAGGCTCTGAGCCCAGGCTTCACTCTCCCTTACATGTATGTCTCATAGAGCTGAAGGTGGGAGACGTTACAAACACACTCCAGTGTACTGTGTGAAATGGTGCAGATGACAAATAGATTTCATCTCATGAAGGGCGTATATATTCTTACTTCCTGGCTTCAAATGTGATACGTGTTCCCGTTTATCTTTTATTGTTGATCCTTGCTAAAGTCATAGCAACCTGCTAAACGAGTGCTTTGTTACGTGACGACGAGGAACACAATGGCGTAAACGTGTTTCGGGCCGCACGTCGGACTCAGACGTCCAGATTCATGTATGGCCTGGTAATTTGTATCGAGCTGTGACACCTTGCTTGTTCGTACCTGCCTCTCTAGCAGTCCTTTCCTATCACGTCGTTTTCTTGGAAGAAGGGGCTTTAAATCACTTATTTTCACCATGAGCGGGTTCGTACGACAGGTTGGCAACAGCTCATGTCCTCCTTGATTATTGCGATGAAAATTCGTTGGTCAGGAGTAAATCGCTCGCATTCCTCAAACACTACAGTACGCCCGCCTCCATCCAGCACATTGTGGATCTACCTCCCGACCAAGCCTCCATGTTTCTCACCCGATATCGAGCTTCACGTTCGAACGCAACGGAGACGATTCAGCCGGGCTGAGTGGGTTGCATTTAGGTTAGGGTTAGGTTCCTCGAACACCAGAGAGAGAGCTGCACTGCACCCTGGGAAAGCTGCCATTTTTCAGCAATAAGGGGCTCACTGCACGGTCGTCCATGGGGTCTGCCGGGGGGTCGTCCGTGGGGTCTGCCGGGGGGTCTGCCGTGGGGTCTGTCGGGGGGTCGTCCGTGGGGTCTGCCGTGGGGTCTGTCGGGGGGTCTGCCGTGGGGTGCACCATGGATTTGCAGGCTTAACGTGCTTTAACGTGTATGACGTACCAAGTAACAATCAAAATAAGGTGGGCTGTGTAGACACAGTACTGTAATGACATTCACACCGCGAGTTTGCTGGCGTGTTCTTCATCACCCCCTTATAAGCCAGCCGAGGTCACCTGTCATCAGGGACAGGCCTGCTGGGTATCGCTTCACCCTCATTAAGCAGGTGATGCTACCTGTATGGGGACAGGATCTGCCTCGTGTGGCAGTCTGAACCGTGGTGAAATCTTGTCTGTGCGGCTGGAGGACGGTGTCGTTCCTGCAGTTGGATCCGGAAGCTTTGTTTACGATAGGGCTCCCAGCACCTTGCTTTGTCTATTTTAGGCACGCCCTTTTCGCAGTGTCACCAGCAGCTGTGAAGGTGGCTGATGAAGATGATGCGGCTGGGGCAGTGTTACGGGGGGCGCTCCTCTCCGGACCTGGATGCTCCATCCCAAGCCTCTTCCACCCTCACGCCGGGGGCCTGTTTGGAAAATCAGCTCCCCCTTTGGAAGAAATGAACCACCACCTGCTAGCATCATATCTGGGTGTGATTTTAATTTAGTCGTTTTTATTTTCGGCATGTTTCCATCTCAGAGGGGGCCTGTGGCCAGCTCTGCCCGGCCCGCGTGACGATCCGGAGCTTATCTCGTGTTCTCTCAGGGTGTCACCACTCGCCGTGGTCACTGGTCGCTCTGCCCCTTCCTGTTTTCCCTCATTGATTCCTGCAGTCAGCGACCCTCTGGGAAGGTGGCACTTTCCTGTAATTCCCACCAAAGTCTGCGTCGTGACCCTCGGCCTCTGAAGCGGAGCGTGGCACCGATGGGTCCAGCTGACCTTGTGACGTTGTGGGGAGGTGACAGCTGAAATGCTACCTCAGCAGAAATCTCATCTCTGCTGCGTTCCTCTGGAGCTGTAGATCGCTTCCATGTTTAATGTTCGCAAATTACCCCGATGGATGTCTTGGCATAGCTGCAAAAATCTTACATAACCGTTACCGTAGATCTGCTCCCATTGCATCATGGGAAATTCCCCAGACTGCGGTACACCAGACATCATTTGTGTTATGGGTGTTTGTAACACCTGTCAACGGACAAAATGTGCCCGCTTTTTTTTTCTTTCTTCAGAGTGCCGCCCTTTGTCTGAAATTGCTTCCTGCTCGGCGGTGTAATTCTTCCTGAGACAGGTGTCTGTACTCGCATTATCACAGAAGCCATATTCCCTGTATAGAGTCCTTCAAACATGCAGCTGCATGCTTGCATTAGAAGACGGCAGTAAAATTGTGGGCTGCTTGCACAGTGTGAATCCACCTAGCCTTCCTTGGTGCTGGCTTTCACCTCCCTTAAGCTCGTTTCCCCTTTCTTTTAAAGGAGACGTGTTTTTACCTGCTGCGGGTGAACGTTGCCAGCTTTTTGGAGCGGTGCTGCCAAAGCGGCAGAGCTGGTGATGTTTTTAATAGGGAGGTGCTTTAGGTAAGCCTTGGCGTCCAATCGGAGGGAGAGCTGTGGATGAAGGCACCGCCCACTGAGTGCAAGACAAAAACGGGCTGAGTTTTAATCTGCTGAACCAGGCCCTGCCTGTTGACTAAGAAAATGCTGTTTCAACTAGCGGGAACATGGCGGACAGCAAAAGGCTTGCAGCTCTCAAAAACGGCGTCATTAGAATAGAGACGTATGAAGCCGTGACTAAGCGTTCGTTAAAGTGGGGGCCCTGGTAAAACGCGACACCACGTTCACTCAACATCTCCTGTCGGCAAGGGGTGGGGTCTACTGACTGGGCCATTCAGGCAGCTTTCTATTTACCTCAGCAAAACATAAGACCCGTATGGGAGCTGTAAAACCACCTTATCGTCACATTGAAATGTATAATCGTTTATGAAAACGGCTAAAATTAATATAAAATCCTCAGCTCAGACCGACGCTATGGTGTTGGCCTTCCTCCCAGGGATGCGTGAGCTCTCACCCTGACAGGAAGCTCTCCTGGTAAACCTTCTGGGCCAGCTGATACTTCCTGCGTCATTAGCTGTCGTTAACTGAGCCGTGTAGCTTTATCCTCCGCCGTCCGGCTTCTGTTATCGCCTCACTTGATGGTTTCAGTAAAGAGAGAAGGCCCTTTTCTGCATCTTTATTTTTACCTGAGCCGTCCGGACCCGGGGTCAGCCCTTAGGACCACTGAGGTGTGCCCGTTGCCTAGGCCATTGTTGCTATGGTTACAGGGCGGTAGAGGAGTCGGGGACGTGAGGGCCTGTCTTCCTCAGAAAACCCAGCGATACACGCCAATCACATCAGTAGCTGTGTGATGCTCGCTGCCTGGATTTGAGCAAGCTTTCGCTGTCTTGGGCTAATTGCACTGTTACCTTTTAAAAATATTAAAAATAACAGTTCTTTTCCTACTGTACGCTGTGATAATGCTGCTTTGATGGGTGGCGTGTTGGCCGATGATTTTTGCTTTAGTCCCTGCGTGATTCGAGGGTGGTCTTCATTTAGGAAGCTTCTCTTCAGGTGTGTTTTCAAGGCTTCTGCGCTTGAGTGGCCCCGACGGCACATAGACGCCACATCGCCGCTATGTTTAAAACCGGGCTGGAGATTGCAGCAGAACAGGCTGCTAGCTGTTAATGAGAGGACCCTGAAGGCAGCACTGGGTGGGGCCTGGATGAGCTTAGGGCCTCCATTGGTCGGATCAGGCTCCACAGCACAGCGCCATTTGCGCCTCAGCCCATTCTCCTGGCGTGGGGGGAGTTTCTCTCCGTGTTCCCTGGTAACGGTAACCGGAGTAATGAGGCCAAATGCTGAAGGGTAACTGAGGTGTCACATGATCACACTCGCTAGAGCTGGCCTGGCGGGTAACCAAGGTCAGATTCCCTCTCTGTGCTAGGGGCTGCTAATCTGCGACACCTGGGCTGCTAATCTGCTAATCACAAAAGGCGGGAATCGTACGGTGTCAGGATTCGTCCAGTTTAGTCAGAGTCAACTGAAATTGTGTAACTTTATCATACAGGATCTCTTTTTAATATACATTTGTCTTAGAAATCTGTCTCACGGGTTTGGGCAGGTTTTGAAACGCTTTAAAACTTTACACCTTGAGGAAACAATTATGAGTAAATCAGGAATGCTCCGTGTAGGGAAGAGGGGATTGGCCAGGGGTGAGGAGGAGGAGGGACGGGGCGAGGGAATGAGCGAGGGAGAAGGAACGGGAGAGGGGATGAGCGAGGGAGAAGGAACGGGAGAGGGGATGAGCGAGGGAGAAGGAACGGGAGAGGGGATGAGCGAGGGAGGTGCGGTCCAGGTGGGGATTCTGGTGTGAATCCAGATGCCGACATCTGCGTTGTCAGTGAAGGAGCCTGAGTGACCCAGTTCTGAGCCCGTTCCATCATTCTGCATCAGGGCTTTGGAGATGACTATCCCTTGAGGTGGTCCCATACCATCTGTCATGGCTAGTATTGTACGATGCAGTTTGATCATTTACCAGGAGCTCTTAAGGAGTCGGCAATATGAGGTCTTCAAAACCAGGAAAGGTTTGGCCTGTGTTTCCAGCTTGAAGGTGTAAATCTCTTCTAAACAAACAGGAGCAACACCTAAGGCGACTGGGCACAGAAAACCTTGGTCTGGGATGGGCTGCATGGCCTGGGGGCTTGGAAACATTTGGGTTAAATGGCAGATTAGTGGTTAAATAGTTGTAGACAAAGAATATCTGTGGTAATGTGTGAGATTAGTTTTCCACAGACTCAAACCTGTAGGACTGTTTACTTTTGATGTAAATCCAAAATGTCAGGAGAGAGCAGTGAGCAAGTGAAATCCTTAGTAATAACTTTCATGTAATAACAGGCTGAACTCCTGTAGTGCCGCATGTGACTTGCAGTTTGGAGGGAGGCTTGATAGCCTGTAGCATAGCGCTCACGGTACACATCGGGATTTCACTGCAGTGAAGCCCGGGACGCACGGGGATTTCACTGCAGTGAAGCCCGGTACGCACGGGGATTTCACTGCAGTGAAGCCCGGGACGCACGGGGATTTCACTGCAGTGAAGCCCGGGACGCACGGGGATTTCACTGCAGTGAAGCCCGTGACGCACGGGGATTTCACTGCAGTGAAGCCCGGGACGCACGGGGATTTCACTGCAGTAAAGCCCGGTATGCACCGGGCTTCTGTCTTATGTGTTGTCTTACAGGTTTCCCCCAGGTACTCCCGTTTTCTCTGTCCAAGGACATGCAGTTATGCTAAGAGTTGCCTCGTGTTCATATCTATGTGTGTACATGTCCTGTGAAGGACCGGTCTCCTTCCCAGGCTGTACACCGGCCATAGGCCGCTATCCTCCCCGTGACACTGACCAGGATAAATGGTTATGATGGTTGTATAGTAGGCAGCGTGTGGTGTTTAGGAAGGTGATGGAAATTTCAGAATATGAAATTGGCCACCTTGACGTGGGTGGTTGTGTCCTGTGGCTTCATCAGGTGTCTCATGCGGGTCTTCTCCTGTCCTGTTGTGTTTTTCTGCTCAACACGACTGCACGCGGGGTGCGTTGTCTTTCTGTGACAGGGTACCCAAGGTCTGCATTCACCTTACAGCTGCGGAGTGAGACGCCCAGGGCCCGTTTCCACGGTGACCTCAGAGCGTGGCATCACCGCTGCATCTCGACGGCGAATTTGCTGCTCTTCCTGCATTAGCACTGTGTTTTCCTACACTGACTTGATGATTTTGCCTCAACGGGTGTGTTGTTACCGTGTTGAAATCACACCGGGGTGTCACCCACTGCCACCGTGTTACCCAATGATAGTTGGCATTGTGGGAAAATGGCTCTCGCCGATGAAGGTGGGCTTTGCCCAGAAGTCGTTTATCGGACCCCGGGGTGTTTCTGGCATCGTACAGCCTCTCAGATATTCCTGTTGTCATTTGGAGGGTGTTACGGATGATGTAATGCTTTTGGTATTGATGCGGCATAAACCACATGGGTGAGGCTTTTGGGTTTCTTTTAATGAAGGTAAATGTTAAACATTACCTACCTCCCAGCTGATATCTGAGCATCCTACTGAGCTTGTATGTGCAGGCCCCGGATGGGGGGGGGGGGTTAGTCAGCTGACCTCGGATGCCCTGCAGATCAGCATCCGGCACAACCATTTGCCTCCTTGAGCAAAACAACTCCAAGTTAACCCTAACTTAAATCATAGCCGTGAAATATCCAGCATGTAAATGGTTGACGCTGCGGGCACTTTTAAATAGAAATGGCTGCTTGCCGCACATCTTGGACGTGCTGCATTGCAGTCCTCTGTGTAGGTGAGGTGATCTGAGCAGGGCCTTGGAGACTCTCTTCTGCCAGAAGGAGCACTGACCGGCCTCTCTGCTTACTCCCTGAGCCCCTGGCCAGGCAGCTACCTCCTGCCCCCCCCCCCGCCGTGTCGCAGTGTGGGTGCAGCATTGGTTTCTACAATGCTGCCTTTATCCACAGCGTTCAGAGCTCATGCTGACATTTGGGCCGTTAACTGGATTTTTCCCGAACTGAGCCTAACGCCCTCAGAAGACAGAGAGTACGTCTGTAATGAGATGGAAAGGGGACGAGGGTGTGGCGTCCCAGGCGTGTGCCAGCGGCCGTTGACAGACCAGCCGGCGAGACAGTGGCTTTCACTGTTTACCTGGCATTTTGCAGGCTCCTCCCATGGGCGGGACACAGCAAACCCTCTGTTCCTCTTACGTTTCATGTAGGACACACACACGCACAAGGTCGGGGCTCAGAATTTAACCCTGAGGTCTAGGAGGGCGGTAAAATGACATTTTGTCAGCAATAATGTTGGTTTTAAAATCGTTACATTCGCTGTTGTTGAACCTGGGTCACAATGTGAGTGCCGATGATTACACAGCCATCACGCAAATGTGATTCGAATTAACAGAAAGGAACGTTTAATTACTTTCCAGAGTACAATTTGAGTCCTAATTGTGAGAACTGTGGTGCTGATCTGCAGCCGTGCCTGTAGGGGGCCTCAGTGTGCATAAAGGCCTAAATGAGCCGTGATGGGGTGGCACAAGTACCCCTGCATGGCCCCATCTGCGTTCTTACCCCTGCTCACCTGTGTGAAGAAGCCACCGGCTTTCAGAACTTAAAGAAGTAAACCACACCTGCCTCGTTCCCGGCAGGATCCGGCCTCAGCTGCCCCGTGAGAAGATCGAGGGATGCCACATCTGTACCTTTGTGACGCCGGGCGAGCCCCAGGTTATCCTGGGCAAGGACAAGGCCTTCACATATGACTATGTGTTTGACATGGACACGCAGCAGGACGCCATCTACGGCAACTGCACGGAGAAGCTGATCGAGGGCTGTTTTGAAGGTTATAATGCCACCATCTTCGCCTATGGACAGGTGAGGATGTCGATCTGCTGTAGTTACATGTGCAGGTCTCCCCTGCTCTCCTCCTCTCCTGGCCTCTCGCCTTCTTTATGTGACTGTGTTTTTCTCCCAGTCCTGCA
>JAACJT020000034.1:9371030-9393982 GCA_009936485.2 Gymnarchus niloticus
GGACGAAAATAGATAAGTATGGGGTGGGGAATGTTTGTTGGGTGTGTGTGGGTGAGGGGGTGGGAGGGGGGGGGGGGGGGGTGGGGGGGGGGGGGGGGGGGGGGGGGTGGGGGGGGGGGTACAAAAAAAACCGAAGGTGTAGTGTGGAAAGTTATTTTATAATAGTATAATTTTAAATGTCAGTTTATATCATACCTTCTTTATCATTGTGCTTTCTGGATGTGTCCAGTAAACATGTCCTTGAAGTGGCCTGACTTATTTGTGTGCCTGTCAGTCAGTTCTGACGAAGCTGCAGCGTTTGGTGTTGTGGGTGGTGCTCATTTTCCTTCTCCTCAGTCAGGACATGGCCTTCATCTTGATCACAGGCACATTGAGTAAATCCTTCAAAGAGTAGGAGTTCCTCTGCCATGCACATCGCTGTCACTTCAGCTGTCCTAGGAGATGGGGAACACGGAGGTAAAAATCAAGGGAAAGGATCTCACTCTCTTTATGCAGACATCATCCATCCATCCATCCATCCATCTATCCCTCCTCTAACTGCTTATCCTGGTCAAGGTTACAGGGGACAGAAACAGGGGGACAATAAGCTTAACAGCATGCATTATAAGTTTAATGATTAAACTCCGTCAAGCCCCAATATTAAACTTTTTTTAACTCTACAAAAATAGCTTGCTCCCACCTTGTGTAGATCTAAAATAATTACTAACAACGTTTCGTTTGAAAATCTTTTTAAAGTATAAATTTATTTGAATCAGTAACAGCTATGAATAGAATGTTTCATCATTGTTTGCATTGTTTCATGACATTCTCAACATTCAGTAATTTTGCCATAAAATCAAAGAATCATTATTATTATTATAATTGTTGTAATTTTCTCTTGAAGGGCAGTTTGTTACCAGGAATGCAGTGCATGCCATTCTTAAAGATGGAGTAAATATGTAACTTTTTATAATGTGTTTACATATAAATAAACAGTAAAAGAGATCAAGCTGTCGCTGTAATAAGATTAGCAGTTATTTATTTTAATGAAGGTCAAAGGTGCAGCGGTATGCATGACTTCTGTACCAAAGGAATATTTTTGAGTGTTGTGCGGTAATCTAATCAGCCACCAGAGGGCACTTGAAACACTTTTTGATGGTATGGGAACGTTATAATTGTGTTCCATTTTGGTTTTTTAGAGTTAAACGTATTTTATCGCAAATAAATGTAGAAAATGCATTAGACGTGAGCTTGATTGTACAAGGTTTTGACAAAAGTTGAAATCTGACAAACAGGAGTACATAGGGTGGAATTTCTACTATTAATTTCCTACTAAGATATTATAAAGGTATCTAACAGAATGCATACATTCAAACATATATACGCCCTATACAAACCGTAAACAAATGGCTCTTCACGAAAATCCAGGCGAACTCCATTGTTGATGGTACATATAATGTATATGAAATTGGCTGTTATTAATAGAGGAGACAGAAAATAATTTGAAAATTCCACATTAAATATGCAGTTATTAAATTTTACATCATTTTTTATTGGTCTATTTTTCATCAAATATACTAAACATTTTAATACAGCACAGAAAAACAAATTTCCTGCCAAATTTCCTGACCTTTTCATTTGCATTGTTGACTTAAAAAAATAGTGCATAAACATAATGCTAATTTCTGTGATAAGTTCATGCAATTAACTTTTACGTCCATCTGTCCATCTTCTAACTGGTAACCCATGACATTCCATTCACAGTGTACTCCTGTCTCGTTACCATGGTTACCGGGACAGACCCTATGACCACAGCCCACTCCTGTTTACCTGTCTTTCAATGTTCTAAAAAACATTAAGTCAATCACTATGTTAAGCAGTCCCTTAATGCCGCAAATGGGAGCCATAACTGGGGCAGCAAATGAAGCATACAGAACGAGTTTAATTAAATAAGCAACAAAAAGTAAGATAATTAACTAGCGAGTGAAGGGACCTGTTTGTTTTTACTCTAGCTGATTTAAACAAATGAAACAAAACAGACCTGCAGCTGTCACTTAAGAAATATCACAATAAAACAATACACCGATCAGCCACAACATTAAAACTATACCCACTAGCGAAACAATTGGCTTTTCCCCACAGCCAGATGCCACACCTATAAAGGTACAAATGAGAAAAGAGATATAAACGCAATGGCATAAGATAACCAGAAGCAGGTCTACTGATCGCTCCAGGTCACTTGTCCATCTTGGTGAAACAGGTCCACCCCATCACGATGAGTGTCTACCCGCTGGCACAGGTTGGTTCCAGCAGAATAATTCCCCTTGCCATGTTGCTAGGAGTGTATGCAAATGGTTTGAGGAGCATGACTTTCTTATTTGTACCTTTGTAGGTGTACCATCTGGCTCCGGGGAAGTGAACCTGGAGTCTCTCCCAGGTAGCACACGGCACCCTGGAAGGGATGCCAATCCATCATGGGGCACACACATGGTAAGTGAAGCAATGGCAGTGGCCACTGTGCCACCCAAACAATATTTATGTCACAGTGAGTCTTTATCACTGTATTCAATGTTTAACATTACGGACAAAGAACTGGTAGTTTTACAGAAGCAACCTGATCAAACCACCAGTTTGCTCAAATGGGCAAATATACACCATCTGTCCACTTCTCCCCCTGAGTGATCCACATTGGTTCTGAAAGAAACGAAGATTTGATTTGGAAGAACTGCACATAATTTGCAAAATAACACTTTTTAGGTGAAGCCATCCCTGTATCTTCACTAATTTTTCTATCCCATGTACAGATGTCCTATTATCACATCATCAACAGAAACCAACACAGAACAATTCAGAGGTGTTTGAGTAAAGGATATAAGAATATCAACCCATGTTACCATCACCATGTGGGCAGTATAAATAAGATATTTCAAACCCCAGCAACCTAAAGGCTTCGTTTATCCATCAGCACAACATTGGGACCGCATCTGTTGTTATGGTGTTTTGCGCTCAGCACTGTCAGCACAATGACACGAGAAACCATCTGTCACTGCACAAGTAGAACCCAGGGACCCAACAGAACTAAACAATTGTATCTTGACCCAACTAAAGGCAGATGAAAAGGACAATAAACGATCGATTTCAACATGCAGCGATCCCAGCCTTGTGCATAAGGCTCCTCCTTTAAGGATACCCAACTGGGTTTTAAAGATCATGTTTGGCTGAAGAAGGGAGAAAGAGATGAGTACGACACCTCCTAATGTATAGACCCATTCTTTTTGAGTCTGAAGTGAGCACAGCAGACTGGCTTTACATTGCCTATTTTTCAGCATTTAACACTTCATTCTGCTTTGCCAGTCTCTATTTTTCGTAACAGTAGTACATTAAATCAGTTTTATTTATAGAAAACTTGTTTGTTAATGTTGCTTGCTTTGTTTTCTTCCTTTTTGTGGTGACCTCATTCCACGGACTTGAGGAATGGATACAATTAAACGTTGAAGACTTGAAACTGCTCCAAAAGTAAAAATAATGAACTGGTAATTTTAAACTGGGAGTATTTAAAGTGAAGAATTTACTAGGATTTTATTGCCAGTAAAAAGGTAAATGGTTTAAGAATGCATCCGTATAATCACATAAATAATAAGGTCTTATAAACAATATTTCTCACATCACAGGTGTTTGGTTTCTCATCTACAGTATATTTAAATCATGTTCTTAAGAGTTCTTCAAAAAAAGGCCTTCACTGAGAATCACCTTGTCTCAGCCTTGCTCCCCTGTCCCTTGACTTCTCCCCCTGTTGCCTGGTTTCCTTGCTCTGCTCCTGATTGCTACATCTCACAGCTGGTGCCTGTTGCTTTGTTATGCACCTGGATACCCAGTGACCCCACCTTGTGTTGCTGGATTCAGCGCTGACATTTCCTGCTCATTCAGACATCCCTGGTCAGTGCTCTGAACCAGCTCTACTCCCTTGGATACGGTAAGTTTCCACCACAGTATGCCTGCCTTTCTGAGTGGCTGGTATAAATATTCCTCAGTGGGTAGCCGAGAGTGACCCAGCCAATGGAGGCAGGGGTGCCCAGTTTATGGGTACTCGATGCCTACAGCTGGACTCCTGTTCTTGCTCTTGTTCCTGCCCCTGGGGCTGCCATGCCTTTCCTGTTCCCTGCTTCCCCTGCTCCTGCAAGCTCCTGGAAACCCCTCCGTGTCCTGGTTCCCTGTGTTCTCTCCAGAGCCCTGGTCTGTCTTCTCCAGCCTGTCGTGTCTGTACTTTCTGCTCTGTTGTTCCCTGATCATCCCAGCAAACAGGGAACGTTACAGGTACGTTACGGGAACATAAAGAACGTAATAAGAACGTTACTGGATGTTGTGGGAACGTTCCCTGTTTTCTGGGATGTTCTTCTATGTGGTGCCATTCCAGGCCCGTCCTCGTTGAGCTGCACCGATGCCAGGTTCCCCTGTCTGGAACCCATCATTCCCGACGCGCCCCATGCCAAGTGTGATACATTCCCTGAACTGTTCCTGTCTGCCCCTGTTATGGTGTCCAGGCATAGTCCTGTTCTGTCTGTTCCTGTGTTCCCCGTCTCTGCGTGCTTCGCCCCCCGCGTGTTCTCTCTGCTCCCTGTTCCCCTGTGCCGTGACATGCCTATCATGAAAAATGTTTCTGTGAAAATGTATGCAAGA
The DNA here is from genome assembly GCA_009936485.2 of Gymnarchus niloticus. Classification (NCBI taxonomy): domain Eukaryota; kingdom Metazoa; phylum Chordata; class Actinopteri; order Osteoglossiformes; family Gymnarchidae; genus Gymnarchus; species Gymnarchus niloticus. The sequence goes on from JAACJT020000034.1 coordinate 9,375,687, forward strand.
ATGCGCATATGCCATCAATTGTGATACAGTGATCTTAAATTTTTGGGTTGGAGAAAAGTCAAACCTTTTAATAAGGTTCAACTTTACACATCCATACAAAGTTGAAAAGAGCAAAAGTGAGAACTAAAAGAAAATCCAAATTATCTCTCACAGTTTCAGTGCACTTCATAACTGATGTAACCAAAGATTCTGAATATTCCTGGACAACCTGTCATGCTTTCTAGAATACAGTGAGAGTTTTCAAGCTGAATGCAAAGAAGGACGTGCGTGTATACATTTTTGTGTTGCCAGAAACATGCTGCTCCTTCACAATGCAGCTTCACTGGATAATTTCAGCTGCCCAAGGGAGAATTCTATGACTCTATCAAAAGCAGATTCAAGCTATCAGACAAAGGCAGTGCAATCTACTGAAGACATGCTCAATGCATACTACTGCAAATGCTAAGACCCAAAGGGGCAGCACAGGACCACCGCTTTATGTAATAAAGGCCACTTAGAGGAGATCCAGAGTGTCGTTTGCTACATACAACAGACATCCAGAACAGAGGAGATAAAGGAGGCTGCAAAAACATGCAGACAGCATCACAGGACAGCCAGGGGAGAGAGAGAGAGAGTTACAGATGAGGAGGTTACTGAGACTGATGGATGACTCATTTGGTAAGCGGTGTACAAAAGAAATATTCAAAAAGTGAATTCATTTAAGCTGTTCCAGGACAAAGCCACAAAAAAGCATAATACCTACACTTGGAACAAAGATAAATGTATTGTTAGTAATGTCCCCTTTGTGGGTAGTCATTTGGATGTAGCAGAGATACTGAAATCAATCATTTCAGTGCAGAGGCTTCAAAATTGTATATCAAAGGAGGCAGAAGCAGATGGAGGATTAAGAGAGGGAAGCTTTTATAATAAGTGTGCAGGTAGGTTTATTTGGCAACTGTGACAGACTGCAGATTTAATGCTAAACTTTACAAACCTTCAATAACTGCATTTGTACAAATGTTTACATTGGAAATGCTTACCTCAAAGCACATAATGAAAATGGGTGGGTAGCGTACTGAGAAACTGGACTGAAGTTTTGGTGTTCCATATTATAAAACTTAAGTGGAACTCCTGAAACTGACTTAGAATTAACATACATACATACATCCATCCGTCATGGACAGTCCACAGCCTATCCTAGGAGGTACAGGACATGATGCAGTGAGAGTCTGGGCAACACAGTAGTTTATGACAGACTGCACATAAACAAAGTCATACAGTACAAGGTATTTACGGGTTCAATGAGAAAAATAAATCTTTGACTGGCATTTCCCAGAAATAAACCCAAATGTTTCAAAATATAAAATTCTCCCAACTCCAAACAAACCAAGGGAAAGGTTCTGACATTTAATACTAAATACTTATTTAAAGGGAAGTGAGGGGTTCTCCCCCTTTTCCAGGCTTACACGTGGCCAGCCCCATACATTGCACAAATTATCGCCGCTTAGTATAAGTTGCATTTAGGTGTTCTTTTTCGTTCATGTATCCATGGTAAAAAGCTGATGTTTTTCATGGTAAGAAAAGATGATATAGAGCCAATAAGTGAGGGAAAAACACATAAATTTACAAAAAAGCAAGAGTGATTAAATGTAATAGAACAATTTAAGCTCTTTGACTGACAGACAGATATACAGATATATAGATAGACAGACATATAGATAGATATAGACAGACAGACAGATATATAGATAGATATAGACAGACAGACAGACAGACAGATATATAGATAGACAGACAGACAGACAATGCTGATGAAACGCAAACCTATGGTTATATTCGCCAAACGGCATTAGTAACATTGGACCTTGAAAACCACAAGAATTTAGAGATTAGCCTAAATTGGATTAGTTGGATATTACAGACCTCTTTCTAGGACAAATTTTGAGCTACGGTAAAGCATGACTATTAAACATTGCCAATTATTATAAGATAGGTTTTGTTTGGTCTTCAATAAAACTTTAACGATTATTTTATTACTCAACTGCGAAAATAACAACTAAAGCTACTTATCTAAAACGATGTCTTCTTGTCGCACGAGAAGAGGGGTTTTCCGTTCTTTATTTACCGCCTTTTTAAAAAAAAAAAAAAATATGCAAACTCCGGTATTAGACTGCGGTCTTTCTAAATGCAAGATAACATCACTCTAAAATGCGAAGACCGTTCGTATCTGAAGAAAAACGTTGGAAACTAGCTAAACAAGAAAGGTGAACTACACTCATTTTAAAGTGAGATTAACGCATGTGGGGAAAATCTGCTGGGCTGAGATAACGAGCAGAACCGCAGGTTTGGGGCGAGTTTATTAGGGACGGGGTTTTCCTTCTCTGTTTCTGAAGGGACGTGATCAAAGACAAACGAGAGGAATACGCATGCATATACCTGACCTGCGAGTGAGAAAAGAAAGGAGAGCACGTCATCATTCATAGGTTTACTCATGAATAAGGGCCAGCTGTGCAGATCGACACGCCACGCCTGAAAATCCTTTGCCTTCTCGCCAATCGTTTATTTTCTTTCTGGAAAGATCCTTAACGCTTTTGATTAACTTAACACGAAGTAAAGCCATTTAATAAAAAAAAATTTGCATGGAATAAACATTTTAGTCAGCATAATTGTATGTCAGAGCCATAAAGATAGATTGTTTCAGTGTATCAATATCAGTAATTTTTATTATCCATCGGGAGGGGGGTTTATACTTGTATCAGTCATTAAAGGCGACCCAGTGGCTCACTGGCTCGGTTGCTATACACACATCCAGTTGGAAGGGTTCCGATGTCACTGTATGCGTGGAACGTCTACGTCCTCCTCCGAAGGTCCGCGCAAAGCCCTGCGATTTGGCTAAGGGGTACCTGTCGATCGTCCATGGGGAATGACCTGTGTGTACCTGTGTGTCGCGGTAGGGTGGCATCCTGTGCGGGGTGTACCCCAGCCTTATGCTGCCGTGCATGTCATAGAACGCGTCTTACAGCCGGCGTGTTTATTACAGCACACACCCACCTTCATGACCTCGACCAGGGTACGCGCTTACACCATGGCTTCTTATAAATTGGAAACACTTATGTGTAAATCAAATGATCGTGTCTATATTTTTGACACATCTCTGTTTAAATTTGCATAATCTTTCAGTCATTTCGGATTCAAATAGTTCCGATGATACCTGTCGTTAGTGTTTTAATCTCCTTGTATCTTCCGTTGGCTGAGACCGCCGAAAACAACAGAGAAGAGCCGCGACGTGAACTGAGCTGAAATCAGCGCATGAATAAATGAAAAGGATGTCGGGTCTCTCATCTTCTTTCTCCTTCTTAAGGAACTCTTTGAAAAAAAGGGGCGTATGAATAATGCATGGGTTTGCACTGAACGATAAACCGGAAAAACAGATTCCAAGGCCAGATAAATGACGAAGAAGCTTTAATAAATGTGCTAATATGCTCATTAATTACAGAGAAAATTTCAACAGAATGTGGCGGCATGTCTATCAGTCATGTCGGGAACCAGGGCACAGGATGCCAGTCCGTCACAGCACGCACATATTCTCATACTATGGGCATTTTAGAAATACCGATTAACCTCAACGCATTTTTTTTCATTATTTTATTTATTTGTTTGTTTGTTTGTTTGTACTGCAGGAGGTAACCACAGTAACCGAAAAAAAAACAAGATGATTCTGAGATCTTGCATCACATCATATTGAAAACCTGGAAAAAAATTAACAAGCATTGAAAGCCGACAGTACTGCAGCCCTTTAGTTTATTAAGATACACACAAATTAACCAGAACCACAACCATCGTTGAAAAAAAAAGAAAAACGATTGTAGATTAAATCAATGCTTGTTTCCTAAAAAGGTTGTGGAAAACCCTCTGTGTATTTGTATAATGTGATGCTGTCAGACCCAACAGCTGTTCTTATAGATGTTGTTTTTGTTAGGAAGGCTAAAGAAGGTAATGCATTTACTACACATGTATAGCCTGTCACAACCACGTTAAAACAGCCAAACGAAACATTTGACATCGATTCCTTGTATCTCTCTGACATGGATTTCATTTATCTTCTTCTCATGGCCTCAGTAATTTTGCCCTGTCTTTTCCCCATTGTGAAGATGACAGTTAGTGTGGGTTTCTCCTCTAAAAGGTGCCATCTGAGTTGCTCGGGGATTTTCGTCCTTGTAAATGTGACTCTTTCTGCGGCCCTACAGCAGGGCGAGGAGGCTCTTCTCACACTTATAAGGTCAGTGTTGCTGTTCCACATTTTACCTTGTGATGCAGAATACTTCTCCGTTCCCGACTGCACACGTTTGTGGTAGACTTGTGAGAAATGTCCCCATCAAAATACAGTTGTACGTTTCAGTTCATATTTATTTACTTTTCAGAATATCTTCTCCAAAGCGATGAGTAATTAAAGCAGATGATACATGACAAGCAAACAGCAATCAACGAGTCTACGGAAAAGTTAGGATTGCAATGGCTGTCTAAAAAAAGGTGTAAGATAGTTCAGCGAAATGTGCTATACAAATTGGCCTAATACCTTGCATCAGTAATTCTATACACACAGATATCATCCAAGAGAGAATCTACTAAGAAAGTCTAAGCAAAACATACAAAACAAGAGAGTGTCTAGTAGTGCCAGCAAATCAGTTAGCAACGGAAAAAAGTCAGCAGTTGATAGCCAGTAAGGGTCAGTGGTAGGGAATGAGGTTAGTTTAGGAAGTAAAAGATAGGTCTTAAGCCATTTCCTAATGTTCATGAGGGACTAAACATACTGGATAAATTTGGGTACCTTGTTCCATCATCCAGAAACCAAGCATGTGAAATGTTATTGTAACGGTAAATGACTGAAAAAATGGGATTGCCAGTAAACCCCAAAGCAGTACAGCATCCATGGGAGGGTTAGGACAAGAAAGAAACATTGGAACCTTATGACTGTGTAAAAAAAAAAAAAAAAAAAAGTCTGGTCACAGACCTACTCTGATCAAATCACTGCAGGAAAGATCCTGACTGGCGGACATGGTGAAACAGCTGAACGTTTAGGCACTTACCTAAAGTTTTAAGCTCCCTCACTCTCACGGTTTTGTGTCTTCCTGCACATCAGAATGTCATTCGCAAATGAAGGCTTTTCGGTTCTTAGTTTGTTTTAATATCAAAATATATCCATCCTGTTCTGGGATACGGGAGAGACTGAAGCCTGTCACAGGCAGCATAGGGTACAAAGCTAGGGAAGACTGGGTGGGAAGCTTGTTATGAAAATACAGTCCAATATTTATTAACCATTTTAAATACAACTTCATAGCACATTAAATAAGATACTGATGCGAGAACATAAGCTCACAACATTTTTATTGCCATGTATTCAATGTTTATATTCAACCAACAGCGAGAACAAATGAAACGTAACAGAAATGTTATATTTTCGCATTAGTGACAGCTGAACTCTTGGCTTTGTGTTCTGTTAGAAAAGAGCTCACCAATTTCACTAATCTCACAAGAAGGATGCATCTTAAAATGATGGTCAAACAATTTAGACTATTCTTATATACGAGAGCATAACCATACTCGTGGTGGAATTTGATCACATGAGGTATATTTCACACCTTAATTACATTTGCACAAATACATTTAAGGAAATATTGCAGTTGGTTTAGGAAAGCACCTGAATTCAAGCCAAACAATAAAAAAAAAACCTTTCCTTCATTTAAAGCCTCTAAGATCCAAGTGGGTCCTGTCCAATAAACAACCTATTGGATCCTATCACTTGACATTTACTGTGTTATGGGTACTAATGCTAATTTCCAAGTTGGGCAAACATCAAATGCTCTATTTGTATACGACTATCAATTTTATGTATATGATTTAGCTACCAAAAAAAAAAAAATCACAGCAGATACATTCAGTAAAATGTGGAGAGAATGTTACTGGACATAAACATCCATTGCAATACATTTTAAAAACTTAGATTAACATACTCGATGTACAGAGTCTATAATTTATTCAACAAACATTGGTTTACATTATGTATATATTGAAAGAACACAAGATGCCATATTTTGCTTAGTACAAAACCTACATTTCTCTACAACACATCGACAGTGTACAAATAAAGCAGCATGAAAATAAACTCCAAATGCAAAAATATTTTTATTGAAGAAAACAGCAGTACATAAAAATAAAACTTATGTATACTTTCGTTTATCTTCACATGAAGATCATTCTGCAAAAATCTGATGTAATTAAGTGAAATCTTTGTAATGCATATTACAGGGAAAAGACCTAATTATGGACTATTAAAATAATTTCTGTTTTTAACAATGCTATGTGATACGGGAAATTGTGATGTGCGTAAAATTTTCCTGTTTTTAAGCTCAGTCCATCCATCCATCCATCCATCCATCCATCCATCCATCCATCTTCTATCAGCTTAACCTGGTCATAATGACACAACAATGCAGACATTGGAATATCGGATAATTCATCAATATAACGTTTCAAATAAGGCTTCAGTATATTATAACCATCAATATTGAAATAAAAGCAGTGAAATCCCAACCTGTCCAATGCTGCTGTCCAGCTTTGGTAAGTGTAGCTTGAGAACTGTCAGTAAAGTCATGAGAACACTGCCGAATAGAGTGAAGGAGAAGAAAAAGAAGAATACAGAGGCAAGGAGTTATGATGGTTTTTTCAAAGGCTTTCTTTCCCAAGCTTCTGTTTTTATAACTTTTTTTATATTTGCTATTTTCGTAAAAACGTAGATGTGTAGGATGCCCGTGAAGCATTCTTCACTGCTCCAACCTTCCTTATGTGAGGATAATCGATGTTAGCATGAATGACTTCTTTATGAGCAGAATTCACATACTAAGATGGAATGGGATTGTATAATATTCTGATCCAAACTAAGAAATATCTCTTTAACACACTTCTTTTTATTGCAAAATATGCAATTTTTATTGCTCCTAATGACTTTTCTTGCATCCATTAAGTTAATGTATTATTCACTGCTTTATGAATAACTGAAATTTATTCAGACAGGATGTGGAAAATGGGAAAATATAGTAATCATTACTAATTAATATCATGGATTCTCTCCAATTAAAGCTGTAGCTTAAAACAAAAAAACTGGACTGTGTAGATAATCATTCCCATCAAAGAACATAAGGCATCCACAATGCAGACAGTCAAAATCCCTGTGCTTTTTCATGACCTTCCTTAATATGGATGTATGGATGAGAATAGAAGTGTCAAAACATGAATGTGTCCATGTTTACTTATTAAACACTGACATCACTGACTGATCGGCCAATCAGCAGCTTGATCAAAGGTTAAAACGGGACCAGAAAAAAAGGGGCAATATTTTTACCAGTGGTAATGTTGACATTCTCCTCTCAGCTGAAAGATAATTGCACAAAAGGAATTCATACGCTTTCCTTGTCTCTCCCTGACATGCTGCAGGGGTCTGAGAGCTCACGGGGTCTGCACTGCTCATAAAACGGCACCATGATTAATTACACGATTATAGGGCAAATACCTCAAGTCTGACACTGCTGTTAAAAAGCTATTACAGGTTTAGCTCCCGAAATAAAAGTCTCCTTGTCTTCACTCTGCATACACATGTACGAGCACACATTAGAGCAGATAAAATAATGCCCTGAAATATGATCTTGTGGGACTACATGCTGTGTGCTAATTGCTACGTCACCTCTGAGGTCTAAGATATTGAAAGGAAGTTAAAAAAAAAAACTGCAGTAGAAGATGGCCATGACCAGAATGCAGAATAAGAGCAGATTATAAAAGTTACTTATTAAAGAAATGAAAATTTCGCAGAGATCTTCCAGAAAGCGATACATCGATTTCTCAACTAATTTGAATTTCAGCAATGTGACAACAGTGACCTTAAACTCAGAACAATGGCTGCTAGCTCTGCAGCTAACATACGCTGTGCAACAGACGGATAGCAAAGAGAATCTTACAATGAATGGTAGTGTCTGAATAGAGCTGCAAATGGAGTCTGGATCTGAACTAAACTGCCATCTTCTCTCCATTGATAAAAATGGGATTATTTTTATGGATTTAGGCATTTAAGTTATAGATCCGGTGCTGGAAAAAGAATTTTAAAAAAAGTCTTCATAAGTGGAATCTATAATCACCGCTTTTCATCATTTGGAATGATCTTCTTTGGATATAACAATAAAGACTGCTGGTTCACCTCTGCTACAGGATTGACACACACACACACAAAAAAAAAAAAACATTCAGTGTTTTAGAAACCGGGAGAAAATAGGACATCAGTCAACTGTGAGACAGAACAGACATGGTAATAAAATGGGAAAGAGTGTAACACATGGCACAGCATTGCAACATTCAAAAAGAATCAGCCGATTTCCTTAGGCAGTTTTAGGGAACTTTCCCCCTTGGTACGGTTCCCTGGGACTACACCCAAGTTTGATTGGTCCCCTTACCCCTACTCTCTCTGCTCTGCGTTCACACTATTTTGTTGTCTCAAACCACAGTTTCCATCGTCATTCTGACTCCTGGAACTTCCGTTTCTTTTCAATCAGTCGCGGTCCGCTTCCAGAGCACACAGCATTCACATTGACAGCGTACCATACTAGAGGCCACAGTTCACATGAATCGTGCCCTGGACCACCGTTTTCACGCGATTGCGATTCTTAGGTGCACACTTCAGTTCAGAAGACGGTGTTCACACTCAAACAGACCGTATTTGGGGTCAAACTCGGGGCAAATTGACCCAGCTTCAGACCAAAAGTGCAAGCGTGAAAGTGTATTAAGATTAACATCCTGTCATGTTCAGATTCTACCTTGACTTTAGTTAAAAACGTAAGAAGCAGATGTGCCACTTTAAGCTTCAGAAACTATAAAATATGGAATGCTATACGGCTTGGGAAGGACTTATGCTTGTTTCACTGCTCCCTCTCTCTCTCCACCAGTCGATTGCCATGGCAGAACTAGGTATTTACACTCAAGGAAGACACCTTGGTGACCTCCATGCTCACTGTGGAGAGGGGAAAGCTCTCATAGCTTTCTGGTGCCACCCAGCAGCGGCATCGGTAAAGCGCAGCCCGCAGCTCCTTCTGGAAGTTGCTGTTGAGGAAGCCGTAGATGACTGGGTTGACGCAGGTGGACGCCATGGCCGTGAGGTGGCATGCGGAGAAGATGAGGTTGTGTTGGCATGCGGGTATGGTCCAATGGTGCCAGTCGAACAGTGTGTTAAAGACGTTGAGGGGTAGCCAGCAGAGGGCAAAGACCGCAACGATGGAGGCTAGCATGGCATTAACCCTCTTAGCTCCTTTGGGTTTCTTCTGCCGGGGGTCACGTGTCCGCTCTACCATATCCTTCCGCCGACGTAGCCGCAGGAAAATGCGCAGGTAGCAGACGAGGATGAGAGAGAGTGGTAAGCAATACTGGAAAAGCAGCAGTGAGGTGGTATATGCCAGTCGGTGGCGCTCAGATGGCCAATGCTCCATGCAAATCAAGTGGTCTGTGAAGGGGTTGAAAGGGAGACTCAGGTTCTGCCAGGGGGCGTTGGTGAGGATATTGAACGAGAGGAACGGCAGGGAGATGAAGCAAGCCACCAACCAGGTGACAGCCACTGCCAGGTAGGAGTGACCTACCACGGGCTTCCAGCCAGTGGGGTGGATGATGAGCTGGTGACGCTCGAGGGCGATGAGCACCAGGGAGAAGATGGAGACTGTGACTGATATGCACTGGACAAAGGGTGTGACCTTGCAGAGGGCCTCTCCCAGAATCCAGCGGTCCATCAGGGTGTAGATGACCGTGACAGGCAGGCACACGATGCACATAAGGATATCGGCGCAGGAGAGGTTGGCAATGAAGATGTTGGTGATGTTCCTCATCTCCTTCTGCCGGGAAATGATGAAGACGAGGCAGGTGTTGCCGATGAGGCCGACAGCGATCACTGCACTGTAAGCTACGATGAGGAAGGTGGTGCCACTCACAGACGGGGGGCACTCGTCCGACTCGTCCCAAGTAAAGTCACCCCACCAGGCCTTGCTGTTGTTCTTCACCATGGCGCCAACACAGGTGGACGTCAGGGTAGGAGTGAGCTTGATTTATAATCAATAAATCCAGTCAATTCAGAAAATGCAGCTTTTCCTTCGTTTAATTTAGCTTGCAGGAGTCATGTCCTTTGTTCCTAAGTTCAGACAGAAAATTTAATTTCCTGCATTTGCTGTCTGTGATTAAAAAAAAAACAGGAGAATGAGGTTAGCCTTGTTCCTGGAGAGCAATTTGTTTCCCATGTAGAACATTAATGTTGCACTATACATAAACCAAGCCAGTTTACCAGAATTTACAGTGGCTAATCAGAAAAGTGAAATATCTAAATGCCATTTCTATCAATCAGCAGACTGGGCAGAGCATAGAATTATCTTATTTCCATAATTAAGTCCTCATCTAAATGCCAGTTGAAAGAGCACTGAGCAAAGCTAAGCCTGACAGTTCTTGCTTTGTTTGTTGCTCTCTTGGATTGCAATGCAAGTTTTTTTTAAGGTAAACTAATCATTTGTAGGTTGTTTCATAGACATATACAGTGGGGTATTTTATTGCATTCTGTAGCATTGATTTCACACTCATGGTTTGTGTGACATCTGGCAGGCGGTAGTAACACGATGACTATTCTGGTCTTATTTTATAAGATGCCAGGCTCTCTTTTCCTAAACTCAGTTTTACTTTCAGCTTGTATAGGCTTCAGTCCACCACCACAAGCCTACTCATAATAAGTGGCTGGAGACTGGATGGATGGATGGATGGATGGAAGGATGGATGGATGGACGGACGGACGGCTCAATCGATCGATTGACTCTGCTTGTACTTGCCAGTATTTCCTAATCATGACAATGCATTTTTGAACAGAAGGATAGGAGTTTAGTGCCAAAAATGTGGTCACATGACTTGACAGTATCATTAACCAGGCTGTCACGTTCCAGCTGTAATAGCCTTTGTGGTCAGACAATAGCTACACTGGTTCTAAACATTAACAAGTGGCAATCAGTCTTTTATTACTGAAAAGCCCTGAGCATTTACCAACATTTCAATGTTGGAGGTCTGGTCTGGTTCTCTGCTTACTTGCAGCTATTCATGTCAGACTCAGTGTCATTTTGGATAGTATTTTGCTGTAAAAAAATGGCTCTGTGAAAAATCAGAAAGGCAAAACGTGGAATTACATAATGGACACAAACTGTTGCTGGGTCTTCATTTACATGTTGGGTCTACTTGAGACCACTTTGTATTAAGGCATCGACTTGGCAAAATATTAAAGAATTACATTTGTCTGACCTTTTGCATATATGTAAACAGACTAAGTCTATCCATATGGATGACTGAGATATCACAATATTAAGGTTTCTATTTTCAATTTACATAAGAATTCTGATGTTAATAGCAAATAAAAATGGAAATAATTACTTCAGCTGCTTATTTGATGCTGTGACAATCCGCCCCCACCCCTTAGATATATTTGATCAATATAATGATAGTCGTACTCCTGAGTATTTTTACTGAACCAGTTTAAGATAGCTGGTTAACTGTTGGTAACTTCAGTAGGACCCCTGCAAGAAGCGTAAAGAATTTCAAAGTTAACTGCCCCACTAACGATCTGCCTACACGAAATTAAGGATTCCTGGCAGCATGCATACTACTTTTTTATTATCTCATCTGATCCTAATTTCCCCTGAGTCACCCACCCACTGGTATGGTATTACAACAGAAGAGAATAATGTGACAATTATTAAGCCTGTAATTATTTCAATATACAAAATGGAAGCTCTGCCACCAAGACTGAGTATTCACAAACACTGCATGATTTACAAAATGTTCAGAAGTAGTTGTATAATAGGCCACCATGTTGCACCGATGCAGTGGCCAATGACCATAACACATGATGCCTGGACATCTTTACCAGAGCTTCCCGCTGGTGATGTGATGTTGATGCTATTTCTAAAGCGCTTTTTATCTGCTTTTTCAGTTCTGATGCTCCTTCCAAGAGGCATTTCCCAGACATAACAGGGGTGGTGGATTCAATAGATCATTGCAATCAAAATGTCCTTGATTCTTTTTACAAAAAAACAAGTGTCAGTTTTAAAAGTACTTTAATGTGCTGTTTTGTTCATTTGCATTATAAATATTATCCTGTATTGCAAGGCCCATGGGTCAATATCTGTTAAGAAAACAGCCAAAAGAAAAAAATATGCATTTATTCTCTTGGGTGTGTGGAGAAATTGTATCTTGCTAGTTAAACTTCAGAGTGTGTGATTGTGTGTGAGAGTGTGTGCGTGCATGTGACCTGTGATGGACTGGCATCACATCCAGTCATGTATCTCTTGTGCCCTTTGCTGTTTGAGATCCAGGCCCCCCCATGACCCTAAACAGGATGAGTGGTTAGAAGATGGATGGACAATGATGATGATAAATAACAATGAACTATTATTATACAAGGAATATGCAACATATTATTTGGAAATCCCCAGGTAGGAGTATGTCACAGTACCACCCGTGAGTCCTTACAGGATAGCTAAACATCACTTTTTGCTACTGCTTTGGAATGAAAACATACCACCACCCACCAGGGGGTGCAATCCGAGTGAACACATCCCCAGGAGGGGTACCTGAACCCTTGCCTTGTTTGTGGCAGTGACAACGGCTGCCTGGGGATATGAAGACTGAGTTGATCCCAGTCAATCCCAAGATATACAATATATTTTTTATTCAAGAAAGTTCAAACTTTATGATTGCATTCTTTTACAGTATCTTCCTTATTGTCAGTGTTTATACTTGGTTACAATATAAAAAACATTTAGTATCTGTGGTTATATACTGTTTATTCAGCTTGGTCAAGAAACTAGTTTGAGATAGCAAATAAAATGATCCTAGAGTAGGTTAGTTATGGAGGATTAAACTAGAGTTAGAGTTCAACCTGAATATGCTGTTTCACCTTTGCTGGTGTACTGAAGCAAGTTCTTTTGACCTTAGAGTTTATAAAAACAGGCTGGATCTTGAGTGAGAAGTCAAGCTAGGATTTCATGGTATGTTGATTCGATTACTGTGGGTTTTAAATGCTCTCCATTAAGGTCTGGATTACCTGTAAAATCAAATCAGTTTCAGAACAGCAACACAATTTGTCTGACAGGATGGCACAAAATTCATGTACAGAACTGAAATCTAGGATGTAGAATTAAGATCGTGTGTCATTTCTTATATCTTAGTATAGACATTGCGCCCTGGTGTTCAAAATCATTAAGTCAAAACATTGAATATTTTAAGGGATGTTTTTTGAGCATTGTTGTTTATGTGATCAAACATTAGTATTAGGGGGTCCCTAATCCTGGTGTGTTTTACTTTGAGGGTCCCCGGTTTAGGAATGATAGAAAAGGCTTAATCAAAGACACTTTCGTGTTCTATAACCATTAAGATTAAAAAACACACAACCTTAAGCCACAAAAGTTATTTGAATAAAAAAAGCAAATAAGAGAACTAAATGAAGCAAGCCCAGATTGAATTTTGACTGTGATTTCAGAAACTGCACACGATGGTGAACATCTGGAAAGTAGCAAGGTGCTAAAAAGTGATGATCGAATGACCTCTGGGAAGTCAGGACAGGCTGTCATCTTTAATGTTTCACTGTACTGTGGTGTTCCGGTCTGAGCCGTGGAGGCCGGATGATTATCTCTCCTGTATTTCAGTTAACGGTCTGTGAAGCACACCGGTCTTATCAGCTGTGGGCACACAAATAGAGCTATCTTTTTGGTAATGTACTAGCTGATGACTAGCAAATTCTGTATGGACCACTGCTTGTAAATAAGCATACAGAAAGACATGCATCAGTTCACTAGCTGCCCACCACCCCTAGGGAACCGGCGAATTACTACGAACGTGAACTCCATCAACAGTCGTGAAATGACATTTTCCACTGGATACCCATGGTGCCACATTTTCTTGATTTGAATACGAGTTTCTCTAAGGGGCCTCAGGCACTAGGGTCTTTGGAATGCAACGCTGAGACACCTGTCACCGGCTGCGCTCAGGCGCACTAAGGACACGGAGCTATCTGGCATGGGCCATCCGTGTCCATCTAAGAAATGACACCATGGTAACGGAACAAAAAATTTCAGCACCGTTCTGCCGTATTTCCTCAAAGGGCATGGGCTTCTTTGCTTTTGCCACCAAATTTCAGAGGTATATTACTTTTGAAAGGGAGGGTGAGGGAGATTTTCTTGTGCTGTCAATCAATTTAATTTCTTTACATTAACATACTGTAGTGCTCTTCATAGCATTGCAGCCTCAAGGCACTTAACCAGGCGGTGACACAATTACAGTTTACCCAATAAAAATCGGAAAAAGTTTCCAATGGGAGGTGGGTTAAACCTCTTTGCGACTGAGAAGCTAATCCTTCCCATACTGACATTTGAAGCTTCGTGTTTTCACTACCGTTTCCCAGCTGAATTCCCTGATCGTTTCTTTTGGGCTCTCTGAGGAAGCTTGCTTGAAAAAAAACACGTCTTCCAGATTCCATAAGAAATTCAGACACATGCATTAAATCAAATACATACCACTGTTCACATTTGTGTAGTCTGCTGATTTGGGGAAGGTCACTGAAAGGTCACTTTAGCTACCCTTCTGCTACCTCTCTGATTTAGCTTGGCGACCTTTGATGGTAAGGTTACTAGTGAGTACTCAGCATTCAGTACTCCAATTACTCAAGTACATGCGTAATCATTTCATGTCACCTTTAACTATTATTCCAATTGTACATAAAATACTTTGGTAATTTGAATTTAACAGGCATGCATTGGAAAATGATACATTTTAGTGTATAAAATCCCAGCCTCACCTTTTGCTGTTAACATATGGAGATGCACTGAAAAAACGGAAACTGAGAACAAGGTGTCAAGAATCAAGGAAATTGTGTGGATAATACAAGGTGTGGAAAGAAACAATTTAAACGATAAAAAGATTTCGTTTTACATAACTGACATGCAAAACTGAATTCTATGTAAGAGTCATTTAGCCAGCCTAAGTCAATACTGATCAGTTTCATGGTGCATCGATCTGCTAACATCATTACAGAAAATATCTGTAACGTTCAGAAAGATTCCGAACTAAACAGGACATCTTCGTCGTTTGAAGAGCTTGGTGAATACCAAAAAGTGAACCCTTAAAATGAAAGTAATTAAATGCACGGATAAATCCTTCAGTCAAATATAAAAAAACCAACAGTAAATATCAATTCTGTCACCAGCGCTCCAGATACAGTAAACAGATACGTGTGGAAAAGATGATCTGTATCATCTTTAAATGCATGTCTTCAGTAATCTTTGCATGGTTAACTGAAGAGCCAAAGTCTGTATAAACAGACTCAGCAGTGTAAATATTTGAGCTGTTTAACTGATTTTTTATATATTTCGGCTACATTTGAGAATGTATGCATTGTTAAACGTTGGTAAACATACGCATTTAAAAATATATATGAGACGCTACTGGCAAACATTTAAGGAATACCAAAAGTACCATTTGTTAGTGTGTGAATAGTACCACATAAAAAGAACATTTTCTAGTTTCCGCATATTCCATCAAAGGTAAAAGACGCAAAGCAGTTAAGTCTAAAGATAAGTCAGTTTTTATTTTCAACTACTTGTGCATCTAAAATGATGTCAAATTAAATTTAATCCCCAACATCATCAGCCAATTTCATTATTAAACATTATGAAGCAAAATGCAATAAAAAATGTGTAGAAAAAAAAAAAAAAAAAACGTTTGCCAGCATTGCCACCAGAAATCCCTGCGCGTAACTTACCTTTGTCAAGCAAATTGTGGTCCACCAGACGGGAGAATCAGGTATCAGTTCACCGCCTGAGGGACAGACGCAGCACATGCGCCCGGGATTGGCGTCTCAGACACCCCGGATTTTCCCCCGTCCACCGTAGAGCCGCCAGTCGTGATAAAGCAGGTAGTTGTGGATGGCTTTTTGGCATCTGAAATGAACGGTGGGGTGGATGGATTTCTCTTAAAGGGACAAGGAGCAGGGCGAAGAGAATTTCGCCGTGTCGTTTATGAGCCCCAGATGTCAGAGCCCCCAAATGGAGATCGACAGTAATGTAATGCTCCTCAAAATGTACTAATCTGAATCCATCATACATACATTATTGGTCGGGATCGTTATGAAATTCATCAGTGTGCGTTTCCTCTCGCGTGTTATCATCTTGAAAGCTTTGACATGTTCATATTGGTGACGGTAATACCTGGGACATACGAAGACTATCATTCATGATAAAGGGATGACAAAGGTGGTGTTTGTACAGTAACATTTAGCTGCTGACTTAAAGTTGGTTATTTAACCTAGCAGCCACAGACATGACTTCTGATTTTCTGAAGTGGAAAAGGTTGTCCCATTACTCAGACCAAAATAAGTAGTTTGATAGATGGATGGAAAGCAATGAAAAAACAAGAGATTTGGCTGCCCAGGAAGGTACATGCGTCATGTTGATGATGGAGCAAGAACCATATTCACTTGTTTTCCCAACACAAATAAGACATTACACTCAACAGAACATATCAAACTGTTAGATTGACCTGCTTCTTTTAATCTTCTCCTTGCTGAAATGTGGCTAGAGAAGATATGTCAAATAAGCATTGAATTAACACAGGAAAATGATTTAGTCTTCCTTCCTTATTCTCTCCCAAACATAACATCTGCCCCAAGTTTTAAACTGGATTACCCTCCACCACAAGAATATTTCACATTTGTCAACAGTTCATCACTCACGATGTCGTGTTCTTTTTCCCCTTTATTCTAAACTTTAGCAATAGTATTATTGTTTCCCAACACCGGATGGCTTAGCGCCACGCTAACATTCATGTTTTGAAGATGATTTATTTACAAACCACAAGACCACAAATGCAAATAATTCTTCAAGAAGTAAAACCTGACATTAATATTTGGTTTAGTTCTGACAGTAATCTTTCTCATGCATCATGTGCTGTATAATGTAAGAATTAAAAAAAACTCAAGTTTCTCAATACAACAAATATTTCTCACTTGACAAACATTTTTGTATATGCATGGAGCTTGCAAAGATCTTAGTGGTAGTAAGGCCAAGGGAGAAAAGCCTTGGACACATAAGAGCCTTCACATCCTGAAGTATTTAGCAATACCCCCACAAACCACATCAGGAACCTTCACACATACTCCATGCATATCTTACAGGAACATAACTTCTGTTGGCACCCTTCTACCATAAGAATCTCAGGAGCAATTTGTTGAGACAGAAACTTAAAAATCCCAATGCCCTCACCTCCCTCACTAAGAACTCAACCCCTGTCCAAACCAAGAACAGACTGCAGAGGATTATCTAGATGGCTAGAGTGGCTGACGGGCTAAGAGCAGCTTTCAAATTGAGAAGCCACATGACATTCCACTTATGAAGTGTGCAATGAACACTGCTCATAATTCTACACCCCTAAAAGACACACTGTTCCATCAGGGCCAGGGGCACAACACCAGAACAGTGTTTTTCCTGAAAGCCCTCCATCTCCTCAACCCGTGTCAGGACATTCCTGCAAATGACTATCAAACCAGTGGAAGCTGAGCAGTGGCTTGTTGAAATCATACCCATCTTTAACTCTGCAGGCAGCAAGGCACTCTGGGTAAACCCAGCATGAATGATACAGAATGGGTGACCATGAGAGTTTCCATGCTGAAAAGTCATCGTCACTGTCATTTATGTCTGGAGTTGGTGCAAAGCCTGGGATTACCTGCTGGGGAAAGCTACCTGTGATAGCCAAGTTGTTTTCCCATCCTTTTTGTCAAAAGCAGTTGAGAGGGTAATGAGATACAAGTAAAACACTCATGTCCCAAACAGGATTATCAGTGAACAACTGAGACAGACATACAAAGACAATGCCAACTTTATATTTACAGAGCTGGTGGTTGAAGCACCGGAAGAGATTAGTTAATGGTGATGCAACATTCTTTTCCAAAGGAATGTTTTTGAAGAAAAGCTTCATACCCACTTTGTTTATAGCTTTGACCTATAAACCAGTATATGGATCTAGTTAATTGGCTGGCTCTTTTGGAGAATGTATCACCATCCATCTTTTAGCCACTTATCTTGAAGCCAGTCTTAGGCAACAGAGGTCACATGACTAGGGTAGACTCAGGATATGATTCCTGGCTATTGGTCGGGGGGGGGGGGCGTTGAATACTGTCGCCCCTTCCCTAAATTCTTCATCAGACGTGATCTAGA
>JAACJT020000034.1:9394082-9428498 GCA_009936485.2 Gymnarchus niloticus
GAACCAAAGGCCAAACAGAATTGCCTAATAGAGCTCTCCAACAAGAGGCACTGAGTCCATGGCCTTTTCTGTGCCAGGAAGACTAGTTGGCATGGAAACCAGCTCTCCTGAGCAGTTGATTACATGATATTATCAATAGGGTAACCCTAGGACCTTTAACAGTGACAGGCTTCATCCGACACTGTATGATCTCTGTTACCTTGCCGTAAGTAATTCACACTCAGTGCCATACATATGCGAGCCTTTCCATGCCAATGTCATTACTATTAAATAATGTTGAGACAAATGAGGCTTGGGAGTATCCAGAAGTAATCAATCAGTGCTGGTGCTAAATGAGGCTTCAAAACCTATGGTGGCGTGAGTATCCCGAACTAATCAATCAATGTTGGTGCTAAATGAGGCTTCAAAACCCATGGTGGGCTGGAGTATCCCAAATTACCAATCAGAGCTGGGTTTTGAAGCCTCATTTGCCCCATCACTACTATCTAAATGGAAATTGCTAACCGGAAGAAGAATAATCAGACATTTTTCACATTGCCTTGCAAGGCGCTGGCACCATGTCCACCCCGTCCCTCAGCTTGTGCCCTAGACTGCCTGGGATAAGCTCCACCCCGCCAACACTGAATTGCATAAAGTGGATTGGAAAATGGATGGATGGATTTTACCATATTTAACACCCTAACCAGTGACTTTTAGTTTTTTATATATTGAACTCCTAAGAAACTTTGTTCGTCATTATCACCGTAAGAGGGTTTAAAAATAAACTTGATTTCCTGAAATTAGAAGTGATATTCCACTGGTTTCCACAGGAAATGGGAGGTATCAAACAGCATGGTATCTACCTAACAGTTATTCATAGGATCAGATATATTTAGATGCATACATCCAGTGCAAGAAGAGGAGGTATGATGTGTGTTGTTTGGCAAGAATCACACTTCTGTTTTGAGAGTAAAGAGTATGACATCAGGAATATGGAGAACTTTAACAACTGATTTGTTTTTGCATTGTACTCATCTGTTTTGGAAATGGGGGGATGTGCCCTCCCAATATTTTATTATGCTATAGGCTTCATTTGCCCTCCCCACCCCCCAAATAGACCTTTCCATTTAAAGAATTGGCAATAATAAATAATTTGCTTGGTACACATAATCAGTTTTGGTTTCAAATGCATTTAACATTCAGCAATTTTGTAATAAAGTGTAGTGTGGAGGGGCGTAGGACCTGGGGAGATGGGGAACACACACCCCCCCCAATATTTCAGTGAGCTGTTTTTATTCCCCCAATAAAATAGTTATGCGGTAGTAAAATTAATCTTTGACGTAGCTGCGTCATCCCCAGTGTTGAACTCCCTGTTGCTCCCCTGATTACACTGACACTGAACTTCAACTCCAGTCAATTTTCGTTTATAAATTTAAGTATACCATCATATGGCCTGGACTTTCCTGTAAAAAGTCACTGGAGCACTAATACCTGGTCAATCCAGCGCAATCAGGGAAGCAAATTTGATCTACCAAAGAATTTGCAAGCAAAATGTTTTTAAAAAAACTACTCCAAAAATTCTAAAGGCTTATGAGCAATATTAAACAGTGCTGATCATTTTTTCTATCAGCTAGGAATTCACGTATTCAAAGTATCCATTGACTTTATAGAACTGAAAAAAAATTGGCAAGATAACACTTTGTATACAGGAATCTGTTTACAAATATTGTTTTAGCCACCAAGCTTAAAACTGCCCGTCCTGGTCAGGGTTCTGGTAGGCCCAGAGCCTATCCCAAGCAGCACAGGCCATAGGGCAGGGATGGGTGCCAGTACAATTGTGGATTTTTCAAAATTATTGATGCTGGTGCTTATGGTAACACAGAACTGGTGATTAGGGAACCATTTATAATATAACCATAAGGTACAATGGAAATTGGCTGCAAAGGTGAACAGAACCAAATGATAGTGGTAATGGACAACATGGAGAATTGGTTTATTGGGGTGTCCGTTTTAGGGCTATGAGAGAACGAACAGGTCATGGGTCATGGTAACAGAAATCGTTAGTAACACAAGTACAGTTATGGATCACATGACCAATTAATGTTCCATCTTACCCTTTACCATTTCATTATAAACCACGGCTTACACGATCAGTGCCCTACTCATGGGGACCATCTTGAACTTTTATGTAGAATCAGTCTCTGATGACTGTTTAGACTGACACATTTTGATGCACCTGCTAAGACACAGTGGAGCATGTGAAGATTCAGCTTCTGAATGAGTAATTAGATTCTGGTGGACTAATAGATGGAAAAAATCATAGAAATTCACCTAACATAAAACTGAGAAATCAGAATGACCATAAGGTGACGCTGCAAAAAATTTCATGTGGGTCCAAGTGAAAGAACCCATGAAAAATAACATACATGACCTTGCTTTTATATATTTTTAGAATTTAGTTTGATGGTTACTTTTTGAAATGTGAACACAAGAACAGCTCTAATTACTAACATTAAACAGCTTGAAAACCAGAGAAAAGATCTGATTTCGGTTGCTTGCCACTTTTTGATTTGACAGTGGGTTGTCTAGGCATCCACTCACACAGGCTCACCAGGAAGTCTATATATTGGGTTAAAGTCAGATGGGTGTGTATTAGTTCACACACAAGTATTAATCCCCCAGAACACTGGTGACTGGTCACTGATTCTCTGTTTTTAATAAATTGCTGTTCAATACAGTCAAATGTGCTGACTACATACAGGCTGTTTATTCAGTAGCAGTTCATGAGAGACCTCAGGCAGGATGGGGCACGAGCCTCGGATACACCCTGAATGGCATGCTTGTCTATCACAGGGCACACATTCTTACACACAGAATCACACACTATGGGCAAGTCAGAAATGCCAGTTCAGGACAAGGAAACCAGAGCAAGCTGGGAGAAAACCCAGGGGAGAGCATCTTGTAATGACTTTGTTAGGAAGAGTACTATCCCCAAATTCCTGCCAGAGTCCAGTGATTTCAGTGAAATGCTAACCATCCATGATATCTGAACATGAAGCTCAATGAAATTTCCTTCCCAGAAATGGATCTGTTTGGTTATGTTGTCATCTGCACTGGCCCTAATGATAATAGAATTTGATATATTAAAGATGAGTTTCATGTCAGCAAAAGCAAACTATCAGAAAAAAATCTGAATGTAATTCCTTCCAGTTTTTTTTACTGTTATACAGAGGGGATATAATCTATTTTAGCTCTAATGTCTCAAACTGCCCAAGTGAATAATGGGGGAACATTTTGAGAACAGCCTGATTTTATCGTCGCTGTACTTAATTATTGTCTCCAAAACATGTCAAAAAATAGCCAGTATAACTGTTCACAGCCTGCCCCTTTGCCTCAGTCTTAAACTGCAAAGCTAAACACTTCTCTGCAACTATAACTCATTCCCAAAACTGAGCCAGAAATGTGGTCCCCGCGGGGGGACATTCCCAAAATGACACAGACCCCGAGATCTAAGTAGTAGCACTTGCAGGTCATTAGGACGAGCTAAATGTCTTCTGGAAATAAAGCCATGCTGTAATCCACACACCACTGAGGCCAAAACCCGACTTGTGCTGACAGAGTGAAACATACCATCACGGATACAGTTGCAGTCAGACTCACCCTAATGGCTTTCCACTTCATGCAGAATTCCTTGCAGTTTTATTTTATTTTAATTCCAAAGCTCTAGGCAGATTCGACCCCTTTAAAGTATAAACACATGAATATGTATTCATGTGAAATGTTGACATCCATTCCCTTAATTTACAGATGCTCAAGACCACAGTAGTCTCAGTTGACCTCAGTTACCTTCCATCTACCTTTTGATTGTAGTGAAACGCTTGTGGATATTTTAGAATTATCATAAGGTAATCTGTACTGATGATGTCAAAACTGAGCTGGAATTTAAAATATTTCGTAGTACGACCATATTTGTTTTTCTTTGATGTGCTACTCGTGTGTCAAAAAACGGTGTTAATTCAAACATTATTAATAATCTGAAATACCCAGCAGTTCTGGGAAATTCTTGAATAGTAGCCTCCACAGCAACATGGACGTTACGAGAAATGCATGACTAGCGTCCCACTAGTTAATGAGCAGGAAATGAACAATTCATTTCAAAAAGAAATGGTGCTACTCGCTGATAAACTACATACACTTTCCTACATGCATAACCTCATTATCACATCTTGTTTCTGACTCAAAACATTTTAAAGTGCTTCTCATAAAACCTCTACCTAATCATTACTTCTGTTCCAAATGTTCATTTTCTTTTTAAAATTGAATTGAATTGAATTCAGTTTAATCCAGAAAACTGGGTTTTCCCAGAGGGGCAACTGCAAAAGAGACAGGCACAATAAAAAAAAACAAAAAAACAAATGACAGTTTATAAAAATGACACTCCACCGATCAGTGATATGCATCAAACACTCTGTGCAACATCAACTGGCATAAACTTCAAAATACTCCACGTCAGGGCCTGCCACTACGAAATAATGACTGTGCTAATGAACTGTGCAAAAATGAAAAGTGCAAATCCAACACAGCAAACCCTAGTGTCTCCTGCAGGCAAAGGTTTTCCCCAGCACTAAAGTACCCTTTATGGACCATGTTCATTGCATGATATCATACATTTACCCAATTAAATGAAGATACATAATACTCTAAGCACTCGGAGAAGACAAAATCTCTCAGATCTCTTTCTGAGTCCTAGGGACCCTACTTCATTAAAATCTTAGCCAGACATCCAGGGTATAAACCTCTAAGCTAGCATAATTAGTCTATATAGCAGGAGAATGGTTGTGAAGCACCTTCACACAGACCCAGCCAACCCCCCTGTGGTCTGAGCTCAAGAAGTAATGCCGAAACTACGGCTTATTTTTAATGCACAACCTACAGCTTCGTTATGATGAATAATGATTTATCACAGAAGTGAAAATCAGATCATTATGAATTGTAATTAATCACAGTTAATCACATAAGTCATCAATAATAAATCCTAACAAACTGTAATTGATTAGTTTGAGATTACTGATGAAAACTTTAAGCTTTCACAAGAACATGCGATGACTAATGTATGGGAGGTTAAAAATAGATGGCTTAAAGCCCAGTGATTAACAAATCTCAGTCTGGGTACAACCCACAAACTGCCTTATTGAGACTAATCAGTGATGTTCCCCTTAAGCGGAAAAGGATTTGTCATTGGTTTCTGCTACTAGTGGGCTCTTCCTTAAGTGGTGAGCCTCATACTTCACTTCCTTAGCTACATGCAATAGTACATAAATTTAATAATTAATGTGTACTATCAGTATAAGCAATCAATTGTGTAGATTTTTGGGGATCGACTTCAGGGCCAATATTTAGTTCCTATTAAGATTTGGTCTTTATTCTGCTCCCCTAGAGGTCATAAAAAGGATAAAAACACAATTTCAGATTCACTCATCAGCCAGAGAGAAAGACAGCAGCCTTCTTATGGAGGGAAATAAGGTGAATCTAATGAATATATTGGTCTTTTATACTCGTCTTTGGACTTAAGGATCAAAACGTCCACCCTTCAGTTATCTAACAGATGATTAAAGTGGACAAGATGGACTATGCAGACAACGCACTTTCAAATGCTAGGGTAAATGATAAATAAATCAATTGTTGGTTCCAAACCTAATGAATCACTCTGGGTCTTCCCATTGGTCTCTCAGACACACACCCTACCCTGCTGACATTAAGTATGGCAGTGGATCTTTGATGTTGTGGGGGTGTTTTTCTACCAAAGGCCTTGGACAACTTGATAAAATACATGGTATCATAGACTGCATCTAGTATCAGCAGATATTAAATCAAACCAACTTTCCAGGAAGGTTAAGCTGGGCCATGGTTGGATCTTCCAGCAGGACAGTGATCCAAAGCACACTTTAAAATCAACCCATAAATGATTCAGTGACCACAAAATCAAGGTTTTGCCATGGCCATCCCAGTGCCCTGACCTAAACCCCATTAAAAACCTGTGGGATGAGCTGAAAAGGAAAGCTCACAAGCATGGACCACAGAATCTGAAGGATCTTCAGAGATTCTGTGTGGAGGAATCGGCTCAGATCCTTTGTCACACGTTCATCAACCTTATTAAGCATTATTGGAGAAGACCAAGAGTTGTTATCTTAGCAAAGGGGGCTACACAAACTATTAAATAAAGGGGTATCAATAAATGTGGAACCCATACAGCTGAGAAAAATATTTCTTTCTTGATAATTTCTTTTCACTTTCAATTATTTAATTTCAGTTAACATTTGGATTTTTAATAGTATATCGAATGAGATTTCAAGAGGATAAACAAAGATTTTTTTCACAGATCATTTTGCTGTTCTTTATGTATTTAAGGTTCTAGGAATTATGGAGGGCATGGTATCTGTGTCATGGTATCGGGAAACACATAGCGCACACAATCACACAGCACTGGCGGACACATGCACACAATCACACCTAGCAAGGCAGAAACTAGTTCTCTGAGCAGCGCAACCCTTTTAAGACCCAAAGGGCAAGGAGGCTCATATATATAACCAGAAAGGCCAGAGAACACCAGACAGGTAAGGCGAGGCATGGGCGAGGAGGGAAGGCTCGTCCATTCATAGGCATCGAGTACCCATTGATCGGGGTGACTCTGGGCTCCATAGACTAGATCACTCTTGGCTATCCACTGGAGTATAGTAATACCAGCCACTCAGACAAGCAAGCATACCATGACAGGGCCTAAGCATTCAAGGGAGCTAGAAGCTGGCTCAGAACACTTCGTGAAGCAGTATGACTGAGCAGGACCCACCAGACACCCATCCAGACCAAGACTCCCCCAAACCACCCAGACTGACACAGGGAAATAGGCTAGGGAACTAGGCAACCACATACTTAATGAGGCAACCAGCACCAGGTGCGTAATGAGGCAATTAGCATCGCCACAGCAACCAGGTGCCGCACAAGGAAACCAGGCAGCAGGGGGAAGAGCCAGGAAATAGGAGAGAGGGCATGACAATCTGTCTGCTTGTCTCTCTGTATTTTTGCACTAACCTTGTTAGCTGTGTGGTTTCTGGTCCTCCTCCAATTACAGTTTGAATACTGAAGCAGGAATCAAAGTCATTATATTACAAAAATTAGTTATTCATAGTGCTTCCAACTAACTACATTCAAAACCTTTCAGACATGGATATGCATTTATTATATTGCTCTTTTTGTCTGTGTGACCCTGATCTGTAGCTCAGCAGATTATGGTTCTCAGTCTGAGTCCAGAAGGTTATGGGTTTCAATCCTGTAGCTGGCAGAGTAATCATATCACCTTTGAGCTCAGCTCTTCGAGGGGTATTGAATACAGACTAACCCTACACACTGACTCCAAAACCTGCTCTCACCTGTATGTACGTGTTTATCTGAGTCCCTCATGGAGAGGAGGATGGAATATGTGAAGAGTACCCAGTATCCCCTTGGGACGAGTAAAGTACTGCTACATCTATATTATTGCATCCTATGATAAGTGGTTGGAAGATGGATGTTTCATTCTGGTGCAATTTTCCTCAGGCAAACTTTGAATACACAAAACGTTATATGGGGACCAATTCCAGAAGCGGTCAAGAAAGAAACATAAAACTAAATTGAATGAAACTTTTTTAATGCACACATGACTCGCTTACACACTGCATTTATGATAAAGGAACAGAAAATGTTCACTCGGCCGCCCAAGAGAAGATTTTGCCAGTACAAGATGAACTCACCGGCAACAATGGATGCAAAGGTCAACTCTTTCATGTAACCCTTGTGTTTTTTTGTTGCAGTAGAGACCTTGACAAAAATAATCAAAACAAGACATAAAAAAAAAACTAGCCTTGGAAAATCAGCAAAGAAACTAGATCATACTTGCTTCTCTCTTTTGACGAAACCACATCTAATTTTCTGCATCTCTGATCACTACACCGTACAGTAATATTGTTCATGCAGAGCTCCATGTAACAATGTGTACCACACACGCTGTGAATTGACTAGAGCACCTCAGTCTTGCTGAGTGCCATACAGACCCCAGCTTCTAAGGCATGATGACTTTCTCCTGTATCAATGTCCCATTGGGTGCAATATAATGGTGATTATAACCCAGGAACATGCAGTGGTGGCATAACAAAACAGTAAGTCCTTTCTGGGCTACCTGTTACGTTGTTAATGTTTGTACAGAAGGTTGTGTGACTGAATATAGAGCATGTATCTAAAAGATGGCAGGTAGAACTAACAGAGTTGTATTGGTGTCATATTTCACACAGTGGACAATAGAAAATCGAAGAACATGCTTTAAAAATGGTGGTGTGTGGTGCAGCGATGTGGTCCGAGTCACTGCTGTGGCTATTTTGATTAATTTGCCCTCTTATCTTTGTCCTCTACAGCAAGAGTCTGGCGGATGTTTATTTTGGGAAAATACTGAGGATATGTAAAATCTGTCCTATTATTAACAGAAAAAGTCCTTGTCAGGAACCCAGAATGCTAGGCTATATAGGAAGAGTGACTATTAAGATGTAAAACTCTGGGTATCTCGGCATCCGCCCTAGGCTCTGTCTGTAGCTTGAAGGCATGCAGTTAGGTGAATTACTGTTTATGAACTGCAGACAGAGTGTGTGCCCTGTGAAGGACTGGCTTCCTTTCCAGGGTGAAGCCCAGTCTTGTGCCCTGTGCCCTGTGATGGACTGGCATCCCATCCACGGTGTACCCCAGCATTGTGCCCTGTGATGGACTGGAATCCTGTCCAGGGTGTACCCCGGCCTTGTGCCTTGTGAAGGACTGGTATCCCATCCAGGGTGTACCCCAGCCTTGTGCCTTGTGAAGGACTGGCATCCCATCCAGGGTGTACCTCAGCCTTGTGCCTTGTGATGGACTGACATCCTGTCCAGGGTGAAGCCCAGCCTTGTGCCCTGTCTTGCCTGGTATAAGCTCTCATCTCCCCCCCATGAACCTGTACTGGATAAGCCATTGGAAGAATGGATGTGTTTGACGGACCTATAGTTGTAACAAACATAAGACTAAAGTCTCTTTTCGTGTAACATTTTAGGAGTATTCAAAATGAAACATTATATGTCAATATTTACACGTGAATGCTTAATATACTCATTTGTGGTTACCTTTTCCTCCATCCTCCCCTTCCTAATGCAGGTACATTCTAAAATACACATAAACAAACTTCACACATTGTTACACCTTCCAGCAGTGTGTTGTTGATGCCATGTTTTGATCAGGATGTGTAAGGTATATTCCTACTGCAAATGGTATAGAGCAGACATGTCTCCTATAGTATTCACAGTACACATGTTCTGCAGGATGACTTAAGAATTCCTCCGATGAATGTGGAAAATACTGTCATCTCCTGGCTGGAGCAGGTGTTCACAATTCTGAATTTTACTCTGAGTACTTCCTGGCACTATTATTAATGTTGTTTCCTAGTATTTGAAATCCATCCATCCATCCATCCATGCGTGGATCTAGGGGTGGGGCCACAGGGCCACTGGCCCAAGCTGAAATCTGATTGGCCCCTGACGTACCCCTGTCCTGTCAATTGTCACTTCCCTCACTGAACTCTGAACGCCTATGGAATGCGAGAGTTGCACAGAGAGTTGAACAGCGTTTCATCAGCAACGAAGCATCATGATAATTATATGGAGCAGTAAAGATTCCACGCTTTAGTTAACGTGTGAAAGAGCGTTTATTTGCTGCTGTCACTGACCTTAGGTAGCAGCAGGCCACTACGTCGCCTGTTAGTTAACCTCTTTATTGTTGGAATCTAGCTAGCTGTTCAATGTTAACTAGTCCTCACAATTTAACAGGGCTACCAACTCTCGCACACTGAGCGTGAGTTTATCCGGTCATTTCTCAAGCAGTTGTGCCCAGTCTCAACGTACTTGTAATTTCCCATGCACACTTTCCATTTTTTGTCTAATATAAGTGTTAATAGTTCTCTCAATGTCATAGCACCGAAGAGACGATCACTTTCAATGGCAAATCCCACCGTTTTTAGTCAACATACATATATAAGACATATATAAACCAGTAATAAGTCAACCCACGTTAAACACGACCCTGCAATCTAAATCTCTCACCAAGCTGAAATGCGTTACACAACCCAAAGCTCATTATTGTAAGCACACCACTAAACTAATAGCATACTCTAGTTGTAGACGGTAACCATTTTGGCTACAGCAACCTGTTATTTAAAGCTGACTTTGAACCAGTCTGATGGCCATGACAAACTGCTCTGGAAAGCGGGGATATTAACCATATATAACTACACATAGATGAATCTGATATTAAAATACACGTCAGTAAGTGGTATAGGCAAGTATGCCAAGGACAAAAGAAATATAGAATTAAACATAACGACAGAATTTAAAGCACAAGTATGCAGTGTTTCATGTTGGACATATACTTGGCCCCTCTGTGTAAAATGTGGCCCCTTTGTGACCCCTGTATTAAAAAATCCTAGATCCGCCCATGCATCCAACCATATTCTCACAACTGGGCAGGGTCACTGGGGGCCTGTAGCCTGTCCCAGGCAGCAGAGGGCAGTATCCATTCATTCTTTTCTCTTCATATACACATGGAGTTTGTTGGATAAATCTTTCATTTTATGTCAAATCAACATCAAAAAGCAATCAGTAATTTTAGCAAAGCAAATGAATAACTGGCTTCCTAAAACCTTTTTTTTTTTTTTTTACCCTGACCCATAGGCCTGAGGATAAACAGTGAATAATTTAAGAGTTTTGGTTTAGAGCAGGATGAAGGTTACTGGACATTTTCCCACAGCATCTACAAGTGGAATGAATTTCTATGAAAAGTGACATTTTCCGGTTGGTTTGATTTTTCAAACTGAATTAAGCAGCGATCGGCCGTGTGTTATTGATAGCTATCTCTGCCTTAAGGATTTCTTAAGCACTTTCACTGTGGTTTCGAAACTTTTCGAAATGCAGTGAGCTCATCAGAATAAACTCAGAAGCAACAACAACACAGTTTCAGAGTGTGCTAGACTCGGATGCTCCTGTTTGTGAATGCACCGTGTTTTTATGAATGATTTTATTTGTGGAAAACTTTGCTGGAAAGTCCCTGTTGAATTTACACGTGTGAGCAAAAAGAAAAAAAAAAAAAGCTTTTCATCTGTTTTGCGATGTTGAAAAAAAATCAGAATGAAGTTGTAATAACAAAGCAATTGAAACCAGTATCACAAATGGAAAATAATATATTCAAAATAGATATGGGGAAAATTATTGATTTTGACTGTGATTACAGCTTGATCCTATTAATCCATGGTAGTTAACTGATCTATAGACAAACTTTGAAAGGCTTGTACTGATTCACTGAAATCCATTGTGGCAATCTCATGGTTAGGAAATATCTGGTTACCTGTAACTGATATCTGTGCCTACATATTTTCTTGTAGATGCCTAAACCTGCTATCCTCTGTTCTGTTGAAAACAGCAGCATTAAGCATATTTAAATGAGGAGGTTTTAAATTAGTATGTAGTATATAGATAGAACCAAATTGAAATTTTCATCAAGTTAAAATTTAAACTGTCGCCTCACCTTGAGGCGATAATTATGATCCGTTATGACAAGTGTAAAGAAATGCTGTGCATTTACCAAATGCAACGCCACCACAGTTTTCACCTTGAAATACTGCACATGAGACTGAGTGAACGTTTTCTACAGCATAATTCACTGCCCAGCAATATGTGAATCAGGCTAAAAGTAATGACTGAAATGTCATTCAGTTAACTGAAGCAGGCTAAAAATACAGCAAGTTACATTGGGTCTTTATTGTGTGGTTGTTTACAAGTGCATGGATTTTCAGTCTTTCCCGTCAGTGTAGTTTAAAAGTTAGCTCAAACTACCTGCACTGTTTTGGGGCAGATTTGCATTAGTTTTGCAATATGGTATAAAGTTAAACTGATCTAGGATCAGAACTTTAGAGAGATCTCATGTGGATTGCCTATGTTACACTGAAGAAGCAGAAATTCTATGTGCATAGTTTCTTCAAATGCAGAGATAGATGGGAGAGATGGAAAAGAGCCTCGTATGTATCAACCCCTCAGCTTTTTAGTGATGATTACAGCCTAAACGAGTCAGACGGAGCATCAGCGTGAATCTATGATTCAGTATATGTATGTGCGTGACAGAACTCTTCTATCAGCAGGTGTGCGATACACGCTGTGACCCCATGCCACACCTTACGAGACCAGCTCCTCTTGTTACTACGATGCTCTTAACTCAAGCAATTCATGACATTAGATGGATGTTCAATGTTTGCAGAGTTAGTGACATGCCCAGTTATGGCTTGATAGGAATATTAAAAGAGGTCTGGTGAACTTATATGGTTAGATTGAATATTTTATTTAAGTTTAATTTTTAAGTTTAATTTTGTACAAAAATACACGTTTGTTTCTATTGTCGACTGAATAAAATGCATATAATCTGTGAATTGACTACTTATTACACAAACCGTAAACTGTAAAACAAGCAAGTACACATAATTCTGCTGGAACACTTCTATGATATGCTGAATTCATTCATGGTGATGTACACATTTTTGGGATAATCTCTTCATAACCCATTTTCACAACAGTGCTGAGTAGAAGATAAGGGAATATTTTGCATAGATAAAGGCAGACGAAGGTTTGTTCCATCAAATTATGTGTAATACTTGCTATTGCCACAGAGAGGAGCCCTTACCAAGACACCACCACTCACGTTCCAACGTCATATGGCACGCTCGCAGTTCGAAACGTCCACTCCCACACTCACACTTTTCACTGAGATCGAATGGTAGCAGTATCTGTTTCAAACATATTCCAAAACAATGAAATTCGAAAAAAAAAAAAAACCAGGTAATTTCCTCGCATCTAGCGAAGAATTGAAACCAGACTATAAAGACAATACACAGTTAGATATACACCATAGGTAACCATAACATTTGGCTTTTCGGTGAAGTGCGCCCAGCAGAAATTTACCAGAAATGACCCCTGCAGCATATATATAATTTAACATGAACATATAAATGTCATACGAGTTGTGCAATCAAATGTGGGGAGCAGAGTCACTTATCCATTGCTGAAAATTTTCATGCAAACCCTTTCATGCTTTAGGTCATCTATATTTCAAGCTTCACTCAGTAAATGAGGAACATACGAAATGTCTCGATGGAAGCAAGTCTTCGAAGAACAGTTTAAATCGTTCCCCTTTTCCTGAAAGTGGAAATAGGTAGTCATTGAGCAATTGGGATATAAATCCATATTATTTTTACAAACACTAACATTTTGTTCCCCGTTTCTTTTTTGCCAACAAAAGTAGTCCAATAGTCTGTTACACATAAAATAGAACTGCTGTAGTGTATAGAAATGCCATGGATGAAATCATGAGAAAACACAAAGCCTCCTGGAGACAATATGAGGCTTCATTAACAAACCTGTCACAATTTAACCAGTTATAAGATTCTCAAGATTGTACCTTAGGTGTACCAAATGAAAACTGGGTAAAGAAAATCAGCTTCATCAATGAACCGTTCTTGCTCTTATGGTAAATTAAACACTTCCTTTAGTAAAATTAACTGTTTATTCAGAATTTTAGGGGTACATTTCCCATGCACGATACTCAGTGAGTTCACTGGCCACTTAAAACTGAAGCCTGAGTATAATGCTAATGAGGTATGTTGTTTAAAGATGTACTGGATAATCAACCGGACCAATTTTGTAAGCATTGTTTCCAAGAACGAGTGTGCTGAATTCACACCTGCAGACCCCGCAAAGCTAGAAGTTTACTTCAGATGAAGACGTCATTTACCCGACCTGCACTGCGCTGCGGTAAAAAAAAAAAAAAAAAAAAAAAACACGCGGCATTTCCTGCAGGTGCAATCTGAACTTCGACGTCTGCCGCTTCATTTGCCTGAGCCCACCCACTCTCTACGATTGGTCAATACACGTCGTTCAGTCGGTTGTGCATGCGCTCACATCCGGTCACAGTTTCGCAACCAGAAGAAATGAATATGAGGGAATGTCAGCTGAACCCATTTCTGAGTATATCTACATCTATACGGCAGTTCGAAGCGAGACTTTAAAGAAGCACAAATAATCAGCAATATGAGGCAAGAAATCGCCAGAAAACTTGGAGTGAAAGACCCAAAATCGCACAAAATCAGTGTTCACCCCTTTGTAAGAGTAGGGTGA
The DNA here is from genome assembly GCA_009936485.2 of Gymnarchus niloticus. Classification (NCBI taxonomy): domain Eukaryota; kingdom Metazoa; phylum Chordata; class Actinopteri; order Osteoglossiformes; family Gymnarchidae; genus Gymnarchus; species Gymnarchus niloticus. The sequence goes on from JAACJT020000034.1 coordinate 9,408,320, forward strand.
ATTACACAATGTCTTATTAAAATATATAACTGTCCCCAGCAACATATTTGGCGGTATTTCGGTTTTGGCTTAGTTCTGACGTCATAATAAATACACAGCCTGCTTAATGCTGAGGCACCAGCCTCAAACAAAGATGACTTAAAATCTGGTTTTCCATTAGCACTGGGTAAATGATGAGGCCAGCCCCTGCTTCTAAATGAAGGGAGATAGTTCTGCATGAAGGAACTGCCATCTCTCTCAGTTACACACAGAACAAAGTCAAAATCCATGGCTTCACATGGCTGGTAACTCAGTCACTGCTCGTGTCACAGCTTAGTGTTCGGGTACTGTGGAGGCAGACCGGCAATCGTGTATCCGGCCTGAGGGGGCCAGACTGGTAAGGGATAAGGACAGGGATGCACAGACTCATAGGGAACAGAGTAGGCAGTTCCAGCTGTGATGTGGCAATACATAGAGTTTGGCTGGGCAGAAGGAAGTGTGAGGTGGGTATTCAGAAGAAAAGGGTGCAATTGCACACTTTTGAGTTGGTGGCCTGAAATAGGTCTTGTCTTTTCATAGGATGGAAGAAGGTATGGTATTGTCATGCTGGTGTGGGAATGAAATAGGGAATGCTGGGTAGGGAGAGGCTTTGGCAGGCCTGGCTTGAACTTTTCCTTTAGGTCTCCTTGGTGCAGTGGGGGAACCAGCTGCAGTTTCTTCCCGTATGTGGCCATCTCATCCAAGGCTGATCTCTTGAGGTTCTGAGTAAGATTGTAGCCTGACTGAAAAGGCACTGGCCGCAGAGACTTGGGAAGGACTTTGGTGAAGCTAGATAATGGTGGAACCCAGTAGGCCTTGGATACTGCACAGCTAGAATTGGAAGATGATGTCTGGTGGGGTTTGAGGGTAGGGTTTATGTCCTCCTCTTTGCGACTGGGACTCCAGGCTGAATCAGGTCTCTGCCCTTTGACCCTTTCTGGCTCAACCGGTAAAAAGTCTCTGCAGTGCTTAAGGTAGCCAGCTGCACACTTAACATTGGGATAACAGCTCACAGGCTTGCAGACTCCACTGGCATATGGCACAGAGGTGAAGTTACCCACGTAGGTGGACGAAGCTTGAGATACCAGCTCTGGAACACGGGTGCCACTCTCCAGGACAGTCGGGCAGTCGTCAGAGGACACGGAGCACGGCGAAGAGCTGCGAGATAAAGAGGGAGATGATCGGGGGACAGGGGACTCTTCAGAGGAACCGTGGACCCTGTCCGACCGGGATTGTCCTGGGGACTGGGCGCAGTGGATCACAGAGGGCCTCTCCCCGCTATCTCTCTCTGGACTGCGGCCAGGCTTGGAAAGGCTGAGGCTGGCTTGAGCCATGCGTTTCTTCTTCTCTAGTGGAGAGATCACCTCGGCACCGGAGGACTGCACACCGGGAAAAAGCCCACTGCCGAGCTGCGAGGCCGGGCAGGCAGGGGTAGATTTGTCCTTCAGTGGGGCCAGTCCCATCTGTGGACCACAGCGGTCCGCCTGTGGTCGGTCAGCTGGTAGGGTCCAGGAAACGGAGTGCGCGCACATGCCTGCCTCACAGTGCAAAGCATCCTCTGACTTCTCCTGGGAAACACATTGGGAAATCACCATCATAATAATCTCATTCTTATCCTTGCCAAGCACTCATAACAGGATCATCCTTCTGATAAAAGAACTACATAAATATAAATGAGACAGTTAAGTAACTGGTTTTATCTACAGTATCCACACAGGGTTTTGGTGACATCCCAGCACGCGTCCTACCTCAGCAGTCATCCCGGTGTCAGGGTCCAGCAGGCTCCTCTTCCTCCTGCCCTCGCCTCTGCCGCCCTTGCTCTCCGGGCTCTTCTTGTACTGCTTGCGAGGTTTAGCTGGGGGCAGAGGCTTGTCCTCCTCGCCCCTCAACTGTCTCTCAAAGGGCAGCACCAGCCTGTCAGGGACAAAGGGCACTGAAACAATGGAGCAAGACATGTGCTGGAGGGAACGCCGGGCCTTAACGTGTGAAGCGTGGCCTTTAAGGGCCTGGATAATTCATAATAAATCCAGAAAATCAAACTGCTGGAGAAAAAAAAAAAAAAAAAACTTTCAAGGCAATCGGTCTATGGTATGTTCCTTAAGTCAGAGGTAAGTCATTGTATTTGGGCCAAATGAAGGTCAGTTGTGGCGGGGGTGGGGTGCCTACTTCTCATAGTGCCTCCGAGTGCATGTGGCAGCGCTGGTGCTGCCGGGGCTGCCCCCCAGCTCGTCGTAGACGTTCTTCCACAACCGCCGGGCAGTCACCTGCAGTGGGAGAGGGCACCGTCAGCCACATTTGAACCCAGACGCAGACACGGCGCCTGTGTACACACACTGCCCTAGACAGCACACTACAATCGGATACATTTAGACAGATATTAACGAACTGGGACCAGACCAGAAGAGTGCAGCGGCTAGTGCTAACTGCATTCTCTCTGCTTCCAAAGGATTATGGGTCACATATAAGGTACACTGACTTGATAAAAAGGGTTAGGGTTAGTTTAAACCAGTAAAACTGCCCAGCTTCCCCTCTGACCTTCCAGTCATGCACAGCCCAACCCTACACGTCCCAATTGTGTATGAAGACCATTATTTTAAAAGAAAATGGAAAAAAACAATCTGCACTTCAGAAAAAAACTTTTCTGCTAATGCTTAGCCTCCTATACTTGTTTAAATGACCCTTTTGGAACCCCAAACAAAACCGACAGCAGACAGACCAGGTCCCTGCCACTTTAAGCTAGAGCACTGAGTGGAAAGTCAAGGTGGAACCCCATTCTTATTGTTGTGGTAGAAGACTAACAGTCACTGCCAGCGAGCAGGTGCACTGTTTTGGCCTCTCTCATTTGTTACACCATTCACAGTCTCTCCCCCTCCCAAACACCTTTATAAATCATGCGCATATCCGGGTCCGCTCTCTAAGATGTGGTGGTCAGTCAGGTGCTTCTCAGAGGCTATTGGCCTCACTGTTACCACCTTGGCAAAGAAGGTGAACAGCTCTCTTCTCGCATACCTATACACGTGAAAGCCCAGTTGCCCTGTATAAAGTTTTCTGTTTGCATGTGATGGTATATTTAGAAGTGCGGTTTTCAGCTGTTCAGCAGATCCTCACCTTCACACATGAGCTGAATAACTTGTAAATTACTGTGCAACCATCCGGTTCACATTTGTCTATAGGCTGTATTTTTTTTGGTCCACTATGACGTGTGAACAATGTTTCCATTTTTTTGGGTACAGACTGTGAAGCCTAGTAATATAAAACTCTACTGCAAAAGGACGTGTAAATAGGCCCGCTGGAATTTTTATCAAGGCCCTGCGATATACGTAAACGTTTACAAGAAGTGATATGTGCAGCGTGTGCTTAATGTGACAGCATCGTATTCTAGTTGTTGATATTAATTCACGGCATGGCAGTACTCACAGAGTCATAACCGCCTAACTTGTCCACAGCTTTGTAGATCCGCCAGAGGTTAACTGTACAGAAGAGACATAAGACAAGCTGAAACAGAGCATCAGTGACCCCACTGGCCTTGATTCATTTCCGAATCGGTTTTATTTAATGAAATACGGAGCAGCACATGTGACTTGCGGTTTAAAACTCACTCTGCTTGAAGCCTAAATGTGGTATCCTCTCAATGGGCGTGGCCCTCTCCTCCATGAAACGGTACAGACTGGCCAAAAATGTCTTCTCCTCCATCTCGGACTCGTTCCCGACACCTTCCTCCCCTTCATTGGCGTGAGCAGACAGCTCAGTTTCCCTGGCGCACTACAAAGGGGAACCAACAAAGTGTCAGCCGCCATCGCTTTTCAGAGGGCCTGCCGGACATGCCGAAGGAGCTGTGGGATGCCCCAACGCAGAAAACTCACTGAAATTTGACATCCCTGCATCACTTGTCTGTTTGTTTCACGAATGCTCCTTATTTTGATAGTGTAGATGGCCACTCCCAAAGGTCACAAACACAATTCCATCTGGCTACAGTCACACAGTGTGAGCATACTGTACAGTTTAGTCTTCCATTGTGACTGTACACACTGTCCTTCGCTCTTCAGCCGGGCTCCTTCTGCGCAAGCGGAGAATTTCCGACCCGGAGTGAAATATACCATCAGAAAATGTGCGCCAATGAAACTCAGAGCAACCATGAAGGCTGCTGAAATTTGTCATCGAAAACCTCAATTTCAGTTTCACATCCAGATGAAATAAAGAAATAAGCCTCGGGTTCACACCAAATCTCTTACACTTGCAGAAACACATGTGGGCACTATTTTCAGGGATTAAAAACAGATCTGTCGGCGAAATCGTTGCCAATAAATAGTGTATTCTATATATAGCAAAGTCAGAAAGCTAAAGCAGATGCACCCAGTCTGATTTTACAGGCTCACACAATTTCACAGCTTTTAATTTGTATTAATTTGTTGGATTCTATAATGTTGTGTATGGTATAGCATAACTCATGCTACAATGCTAACTCGCACTTCTTACCGGTCCCTTATGCAATTATATCTAAACTGACTCATAGACTGCTGTACGCTCGTGTTCTATTTGCCTTCCTATACGTAGCTTCGGACAAAAACGTCTGTTAAATTAATAAGTCATCAGCTCTAAAGATTCCCTGTCAGTCAACTGACAGAGTACAATATTAACAGGGTACCTAATCTGACCTCCAAAATTTTAAAATTAAAAAAATGGCACAATTAAACCAGCTTTTCTTAGCTTGAGCTGAAACTAACAAGTCAACAAGGCCACAACACTGAAAACCACGCAGAAGATTTAGCCATGTCCACCTGACATAACAGATTATCTTTCCACAACTAAGCTAAACATTATTTAGACAAAACTGTAAATAACAATGAAGGACACAGATTTGACACTGCAGGCTTTCGTCTTTGCCAGATTCTGCAGGATTCTCCAGGGTATGTCCATGATTGGCAGGACTAAGATCTGCTTTATCAAACAACCTTTAAAAGTTTGTTTTTAGCAGTCAGTCCTGCTGACAGTGACTGCAAGGTAAGCAAACCTGCATGACAGTCCCCCGTGAGCAGAAGACCTGACATACAGACACTGCATCTCTTAGGATGAAAATCAACCACACCAGACCTGCTGGGAAAATGATCAGAAGATCTGAGAGAGGCAGGACTGAAAGGAAACTGAGATGCCCGTACACTTGGTATGCTAACTGCATACTAACTAAATATACTTGAAAGAATATGAATTATAAAATGTGGTAAAACGCATCTCATTTAACCACATGTGGATGAAATTAACTCCAGACTGATAAACTTCCTTGTCCAAATCACCTTTTTCCTCTTATAAAAAGGACAGAATCATTAAAGTACACTAATTCTAGCCCTTCCAGTCCCAGCTTCAAATATCTGTGATCACGATGCCCCGTGTATCTCACTGTTCTGTTCTCCCTGATCACTTCGCCCCCTGTGCCTCATTGTTCTTTTCACTCTGATCACATGACACCCCCCGTCCCTCCCTGTTCTTTTCTCACTGTCTTGGGGTTTTTGTCTGTCCCCATGCATGCTCTCCCGAGGGCTCAGCTTCAAGCATCAGCACTGCCAGACGGCAGTTTCATACTGAATCGAGTTCCTCTCCGAGGCGATGGTTCCGAGAAGCAGGGCCCCTGATCTGAATCATAGTGAAGATGTGAGCTCTGATCCAGGCTCTGGCTTTGTCTGAGTCAGTAGTGTACAGCAGCTCCACTGTGGCTGCCTCAGTTGTCTGAAGTGAATTCTCACTCGAGGGAAGCTGATCCTCAACAGGTTCAGACTGTCAACAGTAGTGGCTCAAACCCTGCCCCACCTCTATTAATCTGCACACCAAACACCACTGTCCAAATGGATGACTGAAAGGACTGATGATATACAGAAAAAAAGAAATGTCCTACTGAAATATATTTTGAGGGAACTATTAGACATTGACACCTAAAATCATATCCGGGACAAAAATATTTTATGTAGGAAATTACGTAGGAGATCGCTATTAGCCAGTCTTTGAGCTAAACAAAACCACACGACGGGAAATGGGTGTACGAATGTTATAGGGAATAGGGTTTTCAGTGTGACAGATATAATTCTGAGAAAGAGGAAAGCCAAGACTGAAAGCTCATTTCGATGCAGTGATTAAAAATAAAACTCCGATAAACCAGAGAAACTCATTTCACAAGTGGTCTCAGTGAGTGGGCTGGTGGGCTGCAAGAATGTACATATATGTGTGTGATATTGCAAGACATGCGATGATCTGGCATATGCTTCACATTCATATTTCACACAGTTCTCAAAAACATAAACCATCAAAGGAACAAGTTTTGTGTGTCATTTCTTGAAGGGTGGAATTCTCAACTACTGAAACTTGAAATTTTGAGTCAATATGTGAAAACGTGATCTCTTTAGCCAGCATCCAAAAAGAAAATTATATATTTAAAGTACACTGTGTTCCCTCAAATCATCTTAGCTGGCCTATAAAAAATATTGCAAATTCTGCCCAAAGGAAAAATATAACTGATCTCTCTGACGCCCGTCTTACGCACGAAAAAAAGGCAGATGACACCTGAGTCAATCCGCTCGCCATTTTCTTAGACCACACGCTCAGCCACTATACGAATCTTGTTGTGAAAAAGTGTCAGTAAACATCCTATGTAAATTTCCACCATAGATGAATTTCGGAAAAGTGCGTAGGAGCGTTCGTGTCAACATGTCGATAACGTGGTCTCACTATGATTGTTGGTGGCACGAGGGCCTGATGCTATCGCTTGGCTAGCTCTCACCACAGAAACCACCGGGCTTTCAGATGACGGCTTCAGCTTGGAAATTTGATGCACCTCTTCTTCTTCTCTGCTGTCTCAACACAAAATTACCAGAAGTCTGCTGGGGACTGGAGCTCCATCGCTTTCTGTTTATCTGAATACGTACTGTATCTACAAATTCCAGATGTGCAGTACTGTGTGAAAATCTTAAGCAGGCAAAGAAAATGATGCATAAAAGATCTTTATGTTGGTGTGAGACTATGAACTTATGTCAAAGTGTATGTCTGCACATTTCAAAACATCTCATCGAGTCACCATAGAATTTCCAGGTGCCATCCAGTATGATTCACGTGTTAACTCAATTACTAGTACACTTGTTTGGCTGATCAAGTGAAATAATTAAGATAAACTAATTAAGTTTGCTGGTGGTGTATGGCAGATACACAGAACGGCCGGGGTACTCTCAACGAAAGGTTTGAGAATCAGAGCTCTGTTCTTCTAGCCATCCAGTCAGATATCAGCAACATTTTGGAGGACAGAAGAAACTTTTTGCTTTCTGCTGCATTACCATTTATTTGCTTGTACTCTACCAATAAATCGTGTTCTTTTTAAGGAAAAACTAGGCTACTGCTCAGATAACTGGCCTTAAACATTTCCCCTACCTGCCTGTTCATTTTCTGAATATATACGTAGAGACAGAGCTTTCTGTAGTCGTAGATATACCAGGGTGATGCAGCTAGAATTGTAATAATAATCGGTGGCATTTTAATATCTGGAATGGCATGCTGACATTTCTCTCAAAAGGTTTAATTGCAAAGTGAAACCTCTTATTAAAAGTACCGTATTTAGTTGTTGCATTGCCACATCTTTTTCAAGCCTTCTCATGCAGAGTTTCATACAAATAGGACCTTATTTGTTCTGTTACTTAGGCTTTGATTAGGAGTACTACAACATGCTTGATCGTTCCCTGAAGTTCAGAATAAAAAAAAAAAAAAAAAACATGCATACAAGCCCTTCTGCCTACACTTTCCACCACTGTTGTTGTGGAAAGAAAAAAAAAGCTCCTACAGAAATTATGTGCCCCAAATAAGCCCATCAGATGCAGGCTGCCTACAAATAACAAAAGCTCTGCATTCTGTGTGAGCAATGAAGGGGCCAGCTCACATACTGCAGCTACAAAGAAAAGCCTGATCAGGATGAACCAACCCTGATTCAAAGGTCTTATGCACTGACCTTACAATTGTAATGGTCTGTCTGTGGAACTGACCCTCAACGAATAACAACGTATATTTTGGTTATGTTTTTGCACCCAATCAGCAAGTCATTAAAGAGGAAGTTACGAGATCCTGAAGAAAATTAATGTGTGCAAGAGACACTTGAGATTGAAGCATCAAAGAGTGGAATGCATTATGTTTTCACATTAATTTTGATATGATCATAGTATTTGTTCCATCCAGTTTTTTTAAAACGAATTGTGTTTTATGGTGTTTTTGTGACTTTGGAATGTGTCCTAAATGTAGAAAGGTACACACAAACAAATACACACATTTCCCCACCTCTCACCGTAAGTTTCAACCTACACATCACACTTTCACCAACAACGTGATTATACATCAAGTTCGGTTTGCAAATAGCAAAGCAAATGGCATTAACTGGCAGGCACTGGATCCACGTTAAAGACAACTACGTCACACGAGATTTTCGTGACGTTTCGACACAGGAGTATTGGGCAGTGAGCAGAAATTGACGTGTGAAACGGCATGTGAAAACTGAAGATTACAGGAGACTGATGAAGCAGGTTACTGGATTGCGTTACAGGAATTTTCTGTAATTTTCTTCAAAATCAGTGAAGTACGTACAGTATACATGTATCCATCAATCTGTCCATTCATCTGTCCATCTAGAGTTCTTCAGCATCACAGTAACGCACGTGCAACACAAGCTGTCGAACGGTGGGTATCATACAAAACATTCCACGCAGGTGGATGGCAGCAATGAGGTGCTGAGACAGTCCTGATGTTACCTGGGCTAATGACATCCTGCTCTCAACATCTGGGTCCACTTCAGCCTCGTCTTGTCTCTTTTCCTGCACACTTCTGGGTGATGACACTGCACCAGGGCGAAAGGAATTCACACAAATTTCAGCCAAGTAACACAGGTGAGCTGGCAGACCTGATATTTCAAACGCGGTGCTAGGACTAAGCCCGGTTGTATCACTCTTAACTGATTTTGATCATCCATCCACCACAGTGTTGTCTTAAGTCTGATTCAGGCAACAGTATCTAAGTTAAGTGAAAGAAGAAAGAGATCTAACAATGATCTAGATTTTAGACCAATCCCTGCAATAAGATTCTGTCTATTGAAGTAAATGGAAATGTTAAGTTTCACTGTTGGTTGTTCATTTCCTCTACATACCACATGCTCAGATATTGCTCACAAGTTTTACGCAGCCACTCAATTGTTAAAAAAAATAAAGCTCACCTCTCACAAACCTCTCAGATACGCCTAAACGCAAATACGCCCACGAGAATCACAATTATCTGATGACAACAATACTGTAAATAAACCGTGAATACTTTCAGTTGGTGTCACTGCCTGGAAAAAAAATCAAAAGGAGTGTTTCTCCTCAAGACAACCAGGTCATTCCCGAGAAAAGAATAAAAAACGCATGAAATCCTTTGAACAATGAAGGTTTCTAAGAAACGAGTGCTTCCACCCAAGCCTTTTATAAAAGCAGCTCTAATATAAAACCACAGTTTGTGTACTACACCACCACTTCCTCTGTGAAAGTCTACTGAAAGTTATGCGGCGTCCTATTCTAACAAGGGGGATTACAGTAAAGACAGATGGCACTAAAAAGAGGAACTGGGATCTTTAACAATGTACTGCCTTATACAGTGATTACCAGGCCCAGTACTGTATACAAGGATTTTTATGCCAGCCACTTACATCAGCCGCTTCAGCTGATCTACACCTTCCAAAAGCAGTTGATGTCTCAAAAAAAATAAAATAAAATAAGAAAAACCTTGTATAATCAAGCTCTTCAAGCTCGTCTGACTTAATAATCACAAAGGTCGCTATTCGAAAGGCGACAGAAATGTGCAACCATACCTAACTCTTTCATTCACCCAGCAGACATTCCTGCGCTACTCAAACCCACGTCAACCCATCAGGGACTTTCAACATATATCAGGCTTTTACAGAGAACACCAAAATCTGTTACACTTAATTTGACATCATTTACCAGTAAAAGCACATGTAAAAAGGTAGATTAAATCACACTCTGAATGACTGAGATTAACAACCACAACTTTTATAAGAGAAATTACTATGAACGCAGCAGGTCATTTTACACTTTCTAAATCCTCAACAGAGGTAAATCTTAATAATTCTCAGATCAAAGGTTCAGCTTTGATACTCAAATTCCATCAGAAGATTAAATCTTGCTCATTACCAAATGATCAACCCCCCCAATGCAAAAGCCAGTGGGATTACATGCAACATTTTAGTCTCACTCACATTATGAAGAAACAGTTTTGTGCCAACATGTAAGATAAAGGCTAGAATATGTGAACTCAGGAAGTCATATGTATTGCATCAGTATTTTTCTCAGCCCAAACACCCTACACACATTCCCGATTTGTCATCTGACAAACAGTTTGGCTCAAAAAAAAAAAAAAAACATGTTTCTATGGTGCTATGTTTACAATTATAGCGAAGCCGCCACTCTAAGGTCTAGTTTCTAACCTCGAGTTTACCATTTAAACTTGGTATAGAAGAAAGTTGAAAAAAGATCTCAATGATCGTGAAATTGGGAACAGTATAAATCTATTTATTAACTATTGTTAATAAATCTATTTAACTATTGTTGAAAGAGATTTCCATTAATTCCAAAGCAGACTGTTTAATTAAAATTCAGTCTTTCTTACAAAACGTTTCTGTAATCAAACAAACAGAATAATTATTTTTCAACAGATAAAGTGACCTGGAAAATTAAATTCATATTAGTCATTTTGGTGTGTGAAACCGTGGTTCAGGGACACTGGAAGTCTTATACTGGAGGATGTCATTTTAAAAATCATCTCTAGGTGGAGCCCAAGAGCTGAATCGCAACATCTGCGACTTCATATCTTTTTCTAGGGCAACGTGGTGATTTTGCAGTGCATTTAGTTAAAGTCGAGAAAACCACAAGCTGGGCACAGACAGTAAATCCATGCCCTAGGGAGTACTTTCATTATTTTTTGCATTTAACATAATAAGTTTGGAAGACGCCCTTCCCTTGGAACGACGTCCAGAGACACTGAAATAGCCCGTGGTTTTATATTCAGAATTTCTGAACCATTTTCACAACTGAATATCGGAAATCCTGATGCCAAGGTAAGCAAAGTGCTTCGCGTCAGTGTCATGCCATCTTCCTCCAACCATCAGAAACTTCAATTCTGCGTCTACCGGACATGATGACCCCGCCCCCCCCCCAAAAAAACAATGAAACTTCCCTTTTGCAAACTTCACTTTGACACCACTACCAATAATGAGATCATTGACTGCAAACCCAAGTGGATGTACTTTTGAGATTAACCATTTCCTGTGCTGCGGCGAGTTGTTGAGGTCTACTTAACTTCTTGCTATGTTCACTGTAAGAATGACTATCTTCATAGGGGCTAAATCACTATATATATATATAATCTCAATTCATTCACGTACACATAACAATGAAAAACGGTAAATAATAATATTAGTAAGTAAACCTGCCCAACTAATGGGAGATAATTTGCCAGCGTGTGATGCAACACTGAGCAGATACAAGCATCTTACGTAATCATTAGTAAAATAATGATCTTGACTTGTCATCACAGGGCTGCGAATTACACAAATTCGACAGAAGTTATTGACTTTAAACCCTCAACCTGTTTCAACGATTAAATCGACCTTAATTATTATTATCAGCCACTTAAATGAACTGCCGGGCAAAATGATGACAGCACTTCACAGCGATGGTGATCAGAAGAGATGAAGGGACGCTCTGGTCTGTCTCCGACACCGGTGATAAACACATCGACTGCACGTCTTCTTGCCCGTCATTTCCATCAGTCGAGAGTCAAGTTCACCTGCGCCACCCGCGATCACGTCGCCGGGCCACTGCGATCCGCAGACAGACGCGCTGACTGCTTGTGAAGTTAGTCAATTTCGCCGAGCACGCCGTGCTTCGTAGCTTTTACCACTTCCTCCACACTCGTCGTGAGAATAGCAATGCCACAGCACGGATCATATTTTTAAGAAACCATTCAAGTTACAACGCGGGGCTTCCAAAAATTAATTCGTGTCGTCGCCCTGGTTTACGTGACTTGTGTCACACACACACACACACTATGGGTGAAGTTATAAGGGCTAAAATCACAATAACATGCAGGGGATTCATTATCATCGCAAGCAGCCACGACTGGCGTCGTTTTTATTGTCACGTCCAACAAATTTAATTCAATAAATATACACAATACGGAAATATACGGACAAACAAACCCGGTGAATTCTGTTTCCGTGACAATTAAGAATGTTGATGTATTACAGCGCAGAGCTGAATAAGTTGAACAGAAATATGGCAAATTAACTGCAGTAAAACGCATGATAACCTCAGCACGGTTAGAATTAAGGACTAGCTGTTAACAGTAAAATATTGGAACAGTATGCAAAATATTTACTGCTACTTATTTGGTTAATAAGTGGGGAAAAAAAAGAGAATTTACCCATGGCACTTCTATTCCCTTTTAGGCGTCGATCGCGCTTATCGATGCACTTTTCATTTATAATCTTAAATCTCCCATAACTTCACTGCCCCAAATACTCCACACAGCCGTCTGACGTTAACTACATAAGAAATGTCAATTTCGAAACCACGGGGCTTCGCTATGCCGCACCTCCACCTACGTATTTCATTGGACGGCTGCTGAAGGTCCCGCCCCCCTCGAGCGGTGAAGTACCATGGGAATTTGAGTTTTGCGACCCCTCTCACTGGAGTTCATGAGTACGGTACGGTACCTTATCCCTACTCCACGATTACGCACTCTTTTACTGAACATATCGATACACATAAACCCGTAAATATGCAGAAGATCTCGCAGGAAAATATATAGAAGGAAAACAACTGCAGAATTACGTAAATAGCGGCATGTAGTCACGTAAATAGCATTCATTCATTCATTGTTGTTTAACTGGAATCTGTGTTGCATTGAGTATGTTTGAAGAAGGAATTTTATTTGATAGATTCCGATTGTTTTATTGTATTTCTTTCAAATGATGTATAATAAAGATTTTGTAAATAATAAAAAATCACTCGTTCGTTTATTGATTCATTCGTTCATTTTTCAAACTGTTTATCCTATAGAGGGTCGCAGGGGGGCTGAAGCCTATCCCAGGCAGCATAGGGCACAAGGCTGGGGTACACCCTGCATGGGGTGCCAACCCATTGCTGTGTAAATAACATCAAAAATACACCTTAATACATTTGTAATTCAACAACATATCAGTCAAATAAAATAAAGATTTATATTTTGCCAGCTTATGTAATTTTTCACATATCCTTTTTCAGAAGCAGTACAAATACATACAAATTCAAGGTAAAGCACGCAAATAAAAAGACCCCCCGGTCAAAGACATTCCCTTGTAAGAAATCAGTTTTAAATTAGAAGAATAAAAAAGTATAAACATTACGTCAGGAATAGCATTATTAATAATAACTGTTTTTATGTGTAATATGAGTTACATGTTAACATGCAGAAGTACATACAGCAGGTCAGGCCCGTGGGGAACTACCTTTGAAGACAGACAAAAAACATTCATGTTTTCTGAAGTGCTATGGCTGGAAATTCCCAAAAACGTATTTTGCTCATCAGATTGTAAGATGAGAAGAACTCAGATTCAAAGCTCTTGAGTCAATTTGTCCATATAACACAAACAAGAAGAATTCTGGAAAATGTCCATGTGTGCAGCCTCTCGGGCAAAATATTACTGAAAACTCATGAAAAACTAAAGTAGGTCTCTTATATAAAAGACTTGTTTTGTTTATTAGCATTGTCTAGAAAATGTACAGTGCACACACACCCATGTGTATTAATATAAATACTATTTAAAGCACACTGTAAATTACTGAAATACTTATATAAAATACAAATACAGCAGTTTTACATACTAGAAGTATTAGGTAAATGTTCATCTGTCATTACACACAAATACTCAAAACACAATGCCATTGTTAATGTAAAAAAGTAAAAACGCTAGTTTTCATGTTCACCCACCTCAGCCCCCCATGATTTGATTAGCTGGTCGTACTCAGAATACTGCATTTGGATAACCTACATTACTCTTACATTCACCGAGTCATTGCAGGCAATATAGACAGGACCTTTCAGGCTCTGCACAGTACAGCTCAAGAAATTTGCATGTATCACATCCCTTTCTGAGTGCTGCAGAATTCCCCCAAAATATTCTGTTGTGGAAAAGAGAGCTCTTTTAATGAAAGGTTATTATTTGGAATATTAGTTACAGGCAAATGAACTGATTGTGTCATTTCCTGCCTATATTGCACTTAATAATAACGGTGCATGCTCCATTCCCATTGGGGTTATATTACAATTCAGCACAGAGCTTTGACTTTGCAGCAAAATGCTTTGTGCAGCCTCTACATAAATTAAATAGGAAGAGCTGGCATAGCAGAAAGACTAAGGCAGAACAAGGTACAGAAGAAACGGAAGATAGATTGTTTAGTTTTATTTATTTGATTGTTAAATTCTTTTAAAGCCTTATGTTTCCTTTTAGGTTAAATAATAATTCAGTAAATAGCACAATATTCTACATTCTAAATGTTATTTGTCGTTCAAACTTTGAATCAAGTCATTTTTTGTAGGGATGAAAGCAATTATTGAAAAGCAACCGAACTGGTTAGCAATACACGGAAGGCACATTTAAGCACTCAGTCATTTACGTCTTCAGAAATATTCAAAACATATTTGCATTTTCTTTCTTTTGTTCCTGGGAAAGTCTGTTTCATAGAATCAAATACATAAATGGGGTGCATCATATACTTAACGGGTAACTGGGTCCCTGCGATTCATGTTTTATTGCATGAGAAATATGCTCATTTTCAAAGCAGTCCAAGCCGTAGATTTGCAGGCGAACATAAATAAGAAGCAGAAGAGCTTTACAGCAAGTAACGTATGAATCATGTTCTCAGTAAAAATTTCACCCGCCTTCATTATTTGTCAGTAATGTTAAATTGTGTCATTCTTGTTAGGCAAAAAGCCGCCATGCTTCTAGAGCTGCAGCAAAGACATTTATCGCAAATGTCTGAGCATTTCGATTTCATCATTCAAACATGAGGCCTTGCATTTATCAGAGTACTTCTGCTTGTCAAGCAACCGTTCCTTAATAGATAAAACCCCAAACTGTGTTACATAATCACCCTCCATATCGACCAGCGTGTAGTGTAACATAAGTGATGTCTTTGTCCTTCTCCCCAGTTTTTGGGACCTTGTGTTGCAGAACTGCCTCTGTGATATTCAGTTGACGGTGAGATGGGGATTCCCCTTGGCTCACTGAGGCAAAACTGGAGTTGAGATTTCAGTAGTGAAAGTCCTTTTTGCTCCAGCAAGCTGCTGATTGGACCCATAACCCACACATTACTGTCACGAACGCACACTTTCCAATCTTTTCGGAAACTCGTCGGCCTTGCAGCTAGCTGGGTGGCTTGGAACTAAGTTTTTATGAATATAAAAAACATCAAATTCAGACTTGAAAGTAACACACCTGACATTACAGTTTTTCACACTCGTTTGCACAGTGTTTTTGCACACTGGCAGACATTTCTCACTAACCAAAGCCCATTTTGCCTAATCCATGGTCAGTAAACCCTAAACACCTTTATTGCAGTTTACGCTCATTACAAACTCCTTCAACACTTCAAATGATGCTTAGCTTCTAATCACAAATTTCATGATGATGATGAACAGGGGTGGCCAACCAGCTGGACGTGAAAAGTTACAAGCATGACTTCCCAAAAGACGTGAGCCTAGAGTGGGCACAGCGAGAGAAGTCCACACACAGAGGGTGTGGCTGAGCCTGGGGGAAAGAAAATTGTGCAGTTGGCTGGGGTTTGGCTAAAGTGAATCATTTTTTTCTTCATGCTGCTAGAAGATTGTCATGTAATGGCATAAGGGCAGAGGGCTAGATACAGCGTTTCAGTAGCTTTTCCCAATGTCATTTGGCTGTAGAAAACATCACGTGATGTAGATGAAACCTGTGACCAAACAGAGATAAAAGGGAAGATTGCGAGAGGCATTTTCCCGTTATAAACAGATGTCAAACTTAGTTTTATTTTCTCACCTGTTTTTACAGCTTGAGCTGACAGTAATTTTCTAGTAATTTTTTCATTTATAAAAATGGATATATTTTGCAGCTACAATTTTTTTCTTCTATAAACGCTAAAAATACAAAATAAAAAAATAAATCAATAAATAATTATTTACATGTTTTTGTTTTTTCTTTTTTATTGTCAGTGCAACAAGGACAACAGCATACTCCTCGTGGGAACTGTGTGTATTACCGGAGTGTGAAAAACCTTGGTGGCTATAGACATCATATAATAAGAGTGTCTGGAATTTTGGCATAACGATACCATTTTGAATTGTGTGGTTTTGAAGCCAGTGTTTCATTTTACCAATACATGAAGATTTTCAGAGTTTTTGTACAGTTTTTATAGCGGTATGTGTTAGAGCATTGGTAGAATATATCTTCCTGTAAATACCAAAGATATTGCAACTTTCATGTACCATCCTAATGTAACCTAGAAAAAAAATGTTAATTTTGAATAAAAACACTTTGTTGAAAAAAAAAATTTGCCTTTTTGAAATAAATTGTTTTATAATTTGCTTCAAATCATCTACCCATTTTCCAGACTGTTTCACCCTATGCAGGTTTCAAAATGAGGCTTCACTGTAACACTGGCTTTTTTTTTCTGTTGGATGTACACACATGCAAGCTGATAAACAGCAGATAGTCCTGCAGAAAGCGGTATCTTGTAATTGATATATAACCTATTGAGACTAGTGATCGAACAAATGAGGCTTCAAAACCCATGGTGGGTGGGAGTATCCCAAACTTCCAATGAATGCTGGCGCCGACATTGATTGGCAGTTCTGGATACGCCCACCCACTACTGGTTTTGAAGCCTCTTTTGTCCCATGACTAAATGAGACCTCTGGCATATGTTGAAAAAAAATTCCCGTCATTTTCCTTCATTCATCTCCGGCTTCTTGTCTGATTAACACAGACACCACAGTTATGTGCGAAATTTCAAACCACTGTAACATCAGGAAGTGTCGTATGATAATTTAAGCTGCATTTCCTGCTCAAATATGGATTATGTTTGCTATATTGGCTAATCACGATCTTCCACAGAAGAATAACTATGAAATAACTGCACAATTTACAGTCGTTCATGCAGCCATATTTTATCACCATGAATTACGCAGCACATGGATGAAAAAATGTACCCTTGCTCATCAAATTCAGAATATTATATGGATCTTATATTGAGGTTCTATTTAGACTAACCACTGACCATATTCTCTGTTTCTTATGAGTCCTTTGAGTCATCTCTCAACTCTTTTTCCAGTGTGTTATTTTTAGCACCTGACACTTTTTTCATGTATGGGACAATTAATACATTGAAGCCCATGCAAAATCAGAACTGGGATATTTTTTGAAGGGAGAACAATGAACACGGGAACAGTGGTACTGCTGTGTAAGCGACATTGCAGGGGTTAAGCACCAAAACTACAACATAATCAGCCTGCTTAGGTATTATTTTGTCTTCTCTCCTTCAGATTTCTAATTAAATTATTTGTTTACTTGTTAATTTCTGAAATACATAATTTTTTTTCATAAAAAATTCTAGGAATTGAAACAGTTGTGGACACATCTGGATCAACGACTTACACTAGTTACAATATTTACCATTTCACTCCTGGTAGGAATTTAATGTTCTTTTTGTACCAAACCAAGGATTTAAGAACACGCAAAAAATACTCGCACCATTATGTAGAAGATGACCGTATGTATAAAATGCAGTAGATGAGTAAAATTGTTTTTATATTTTTCATTTGGCTTGTATTTCAACATTAGGGCCCTCAAATAAATTATCGCTGTGAAAATACCTGAGAAAATCCCCTCTACTTTTATCGAAGAACTGTCAAGTATGTTTACAGTAAAAAAAAAAAAAAGAGAGAATAGACGTCGGTAGCTATGGCAGTTTCTCGGAGCATTTCATCTGGTTTTTGCGTTAGAAGTTTCGGATCACGATGTGATTTGGAGAGGCCCTACGCTTCTGTCTGAAACGGATAGTGACTGACATTTAAGTACGGTTAACCTTTAAATGTCAAAATAACGAACTGCCAAACTGGCTGCCCATCTTCCACAGGTACTTTCTAATGCATAATTAAACAAAACATTAATTTCCCCTTGCTATTGATCATTTCATCCTTTAAAGGCATATTAGCTAGATGTTGTGTGTTACTATATCAATGCAGTTTGTATTCCATTATTTTGGATCTAGTATTTAAATCGTGTACAACACATGAAATCCTTGATAAAGCATCACACTCATTCACCTATGACTGATCATACAGTCATAAGACTGTAGTCATTACCCACTACAAAGCCATGGTAAGCCAGAAGCCTACCTCGGGAAGCACAGAGAACAAGGCGCCCAGGACTGGATGACAGCCCATTACAGAATGAGTGTGCACTATACGGGAAACTTAGAAACCGATTCACTGAATCGCACGTTTTTACACTATAGAAGGAAGCTGGAGTACCCAGAGGAAATCCGCACAGATATGGCAAGAAAATGGGGACAGAAATTGAACCCGCAGCCACAGAGGTGTGAAGCTACAGTACTCGGAGCTGAACCACCATGCTGCCCTAAAGTGGTTTATCTGTGACCTATCAATTTTACAAACGAGGTGGAAATGTTTCAGGTCAATACAAACCCCAAATGTATCCCGAAACTAATGTCTGGACTTAGATGAGCATCATGTTTAATCTGAAATAATTCTAGAATCTGACAGAACTTTAGTCCTTCATATGCCTATCAATAAAAAAAAAAAAAAAAAAAGACTCCAAAAAAGCTGGAGCATACAATAGTAGAAGTTTTTTATGATCAATTCCCTCAGAAAGGAATTTAGTTTGATCAAAGCACATCAAATAAGCCTTTGGCTTATTTCCTAATAATAAACACATGCACACACGCACTTTATGTACATTTAAACTACTTGGAGAACATCCTTTTACAAATGAAACATCACCTCCAGCCAGAGCACCTTCCGAATGAGTCAATCTGTATCTTTGCGGTTAGTCAAAAGATTCCACACACCACACAGCAGAATGCAATATAACAATAATTACAGTCTCGGCTTACACTTTTGAGAACCTTTCTTGAAAACCTAAATTAATCGATTAACGGAAGAAAGTTAGGAATCCAGTGGTATTTTGCCCCGTGATCAAATATTTGTGCATTTAAAATGATTTAAGACTACGTTTTGTGAACTGTATTCTAAGAAATTTCAAGCTGTCACTTCTAAATACGTCTTCAACAAAAATGATTCACCTATCATGTTCAATCATTCCACTATCATCGCTCTTTTACATTTTGCTCCCTTGAAACAATGAAAAATGATCAAATCTACAACACAGACAACTGTGTCAAGCTGCCAGCGTTAACAACCTGACCTGTAGGGGGCACATTGCTTTGAAGGTAAAATTTACAGCTCTAAATTACTGCAGTTCAGCTCTAGCTTTACCTGCAGTGTGCGCTCATGACCAAGTTCAGACACAATGCTTAAATAAGGATGTTGCAGAACATTGCAGGTCCATCTCCCGGAAGGGATGATTTGTGCTGCTTGCTCAAGCAAGGCGAGTAAGTGGAGTTAATAAAAGTAAACACTGCTGACAAAACCATAGGGAAAACACATGCAGCCACGCGGCTCTAACACAGTGTTTGGCCCTGAAAAGCCTATTGTAGATTCCTCCTAGCAGATCTGCCTAGTACCTGCATAGCCTATTATAGATTCCTCCTAGCAGATCTGTGCAGAATCTGCAAAGCCTATTGTAGATTCCTCCTGCTAGATCTGCCTAGTACCTGCATAGCCTATTGTAGATTCCTCCTAGCAGATCTGTGCAGAATCTGCAAAGCCTATTGTACATTCCTCCTGCTAGATCTGCCTAGTACCTGCATAGCCTATTGTAGATTCCTCCTAGCAGATCTGTGCAGAATCTGCAAAGCCTATTGTAGATTCCTCCTAGCAGATCTGTGCAGAATCTGCAAAGCCTATTGTAGATTCCTCCTGCTAGATCTGCCTAGTACCT
>JAACJT020000034.1:9428598-9470614 GCA_009936485.2 Gymnarchus niloticus
AGAATCTGCAAAGCCTATTGTAGATTCCTCCTAGCAGATCTGTGCAGAATCTGCAAAGCCTATTGTAGATTCCTCCTAGCAGATCTGCGCAGAATCTGCAAAGCCTATTGTAGATTCCTCCTAGCAGATCTGTGCAGAATCTGCACTAGCAGATCTGCGCGGAATCTGCAAAGCCTATTGTAGATTCCTCCTCACGGATTTGCCTACCGTCTGCAAAGTCTATTGTTGATTCCTCCTATCAGATCCGCCTAGAATCTGTGAACCCTATTCTAGATTCCTCCTAGCAGATCTGTGCAGCCTATTGTAGATTCCTCCTAGCTGTTCTGTGAAGCTCATTGTAGATTTCTCCTTGTGGATCTATAGTGTCTCTCCCAGTAAACTGCACTCGGGCAACAAAAAAATTGCAGATATAGAGAATATAAAAAGTGAAAACAATATGCGAAATAATATTTTGATTCACATAAAGCAATTATATAGTGCTTGCATTCAATATTTAGCAAATAGATGAATGACATTTTTGTATGGGATCGAAACAGTGTTTTAATTCACAGTCTTAACCAACGTCTACACAAAAACCTTCGGTAAAGATGAACACTAAAGATTCATCACTACATACATCACTACTAGATATCTTAATTAAGAACCCCATATAACTATATTGCATTTTTCTTGACAAAAAGAATTTTTTTAATCCTATCTAGTTTTGTGAGAGAGAAATGATCGATTTCCTCCTTGCCGTAAAACTACATGTCAATGTGACTACGTTCAATATTATTTCACAATATCTGTGAGTGGGCAGAAGAGAACTTGAGTATTGGTATTAGTCTTACTGGTCCTATTATTCAATGCAGGCGCTTGCTGCCTATAATAATGTTATTACAAAGGAACAAATTCCAACAGGAATCTAGGTTTTAAAATGTAAATGTCGTATTGAAATACATTTCACAACTGGAAGAAGTTTTTACTAATCCAAGTAAATTGTTTACCAGCTTGTAGGCTACAATCAATAATATTTCAATGCCACAGGAAAAAAAGTTGCGTTTAAACTAAAACACTAACAACATCTGTCATTAAAGAGTTCAGATGCACACTCTGCGTTTGTGTGTGTGTGTGCGTGCGTTTTTAAAGAGCAGTAAGGGGTAAGTATAACCAAGTACCTTATTGGAAGTATATAATGATTCAGGTAAATCAGAAAATAAGTGGATTATTTGGGGGCTGAACATGAGCAGGGTGAAGTATCAGTCTATCCGCCAGGGCCGAATGCGGGAATGGTAATGAGTCACGGTGATTGGTAAAACACAACCAAAGGTAGAAGTTAAGAACACTTTGAAAAGACGAGCAACAGAAAAGAGTCAAAAGCAGTGAGAAAATTCCCAGCTATTCATTTCAAGCTCATGCTGAGGTAGGCAGCCTGCAGACATGAAATGGTTAACCAGAAATGAATCTGGTTCGTCATTCCAGGCAAACCGTCATTTTTGGTTTTGAGTCAGAGGTCTGGGAGATGATCCACACTCGATTAGCACCTGGGCAACGTTTCTCAGCGCTCTTCATTCACGCGTTCTGCTCTTTGTAGTGTTTTCCAGTCATTGAAGTCAGACATGACCATGTGAGAGATGTGCTAACCTCTCCCTGGTCTCCCTCCAACTCTGTCGTCCTCTCATCATCGAAGCCTTCCACTGGCCCATTTACGTTCCAGCTGCATCTCATTTTTATTTTTAAATTAACTTCAAAGCTCTGGTGATCGAAATACAGATGAAAGGGAAAATAGTAAAAATAAGACAGATAAAAACAATGATACAAGCACTGGTTCACAGTTTGACTCACTTCATGACCTCTTCCCTTACCAGGAAAAGGGCCGCATTTTCCTTTGCAAGCTCTCTGGTGACAATGTGCACAATTTCCATGACACTCAGGAAGCCCTCTTCAACAGTATAGCCGGCAACACAGCAACCCAGGCTCCACCATCCTTAATCCTTCCTCACTCCTCCTTGCACTCGTGAGCTAGATCTTGTACTGGTTCGATTCACGGTACTGGCAATATACGAAACCCAGGGAGATGAAGCAATTACACGTATATTACTCAAAGCGCCCAATGGCAATTAAAACAAGCGCTTTTGAAAAGCAGACTAAGCAAGAAGGGACAAATACAAAACTGTAGGAATTTGACGGCCACCGCTAAGAAGTCGTTGGTTGAATGTTGGCCAGAGTTGCAAAAGTCATCGGTCAAACCTAAATAACCTTCCAAACATAGTAAAAATGGACAGATGTCAGCGATTCTGTCCATCAATTCTAAGACTGACCTCTTTAAGCCACCTATATTTCTTTTAACTTGCACTATTCCAGAAAATATTGGGAATTCTGTTCATCTATAGCACACAGCTATTCTTGTCTCGGCCATCTGGAGCCTTGTGATATTTTGCAGCTTCAGCTGGTTTAGCTAAAATGCAGCCACTGCAATACGTGTAATGAAGAGGTCAACCACGCAGTTCCAAAACCATTTTGCAGAAGTGAAATGGCAATATTTCCAGCAAGTATTTTTTGGTTCTCCTTTCAAAAGAATGTCAATATTTTCCAATTAATTGGCTTACAGCTGAGCCACATTTCTGTTAGTCATATAGTGCGGATGTTGCAAACTTCGTGCAACTTTTATCACATTTTTAGGAATCAGCTGAACATACACTAATGCTCTGATTCCTGTATCTGTGCCTAAACACATCACGACAATAACTAATTCTCAATTTACTCAAGGAAACATGTTAACAATGAGCAGAATATTTACTGACGAGTCCAAAGCAAATATATATATACAGAAAACCTCTAAAAATGTGTGAGAAGGGGGCGACATGAATAATCTTACTTTTCTTTTGAAACTGAAACCAAGGTGAACAAAACAAAAAATCCCCAGACTGCTGTTATCGCATTGACGCTGTTATTCCAGGAAATGTTCTGCTTATTGAGCACATATAAAACATGAGGTTTAAGGAGAGGTTTCAGACTAAAAGTGATACTCTTAACTGTAAGCAACGTCCAAAAACCCGCTGTCTTTCAAAGTCCCCCAGATTATGTTCTCAGTATTTCAGAACGGCTGAGATGGCACACTATTTCCTTTACATTTCCAAGTTGACCTCAATGTTTCCAAAATAGAAACTTAAGCTGCCTATGGAATACTGGAGATGCGACGGCAGTGTCGTTAAAAGACCAAACCGCCTTTTCACTCTACAAAGCCCTTATATAGAATGCCTAGCGAAACTATTTTGATGGCAACTGATCTTTTGCTTCTAGATTTAGAGCTCGGTTTCCTTTCGCAACGCCTGTGCGCGTTTCCGAATTTTAGTATACCAGAGAAAAATAAAATAAGCTTCAGCACAGCCTGTGATGTGTCCTGAGGAGCAGACTAAACTGTATTCTGTAAACTGAATACTGTACAAAGATAAAGTGGTATTTTAATGCAAAGCAAAATAACCGACTGCAGGCAAAAAAAAATATGCTCAGAGCAGTCGTAACTACATTTAAATTGCCTTTTGATAAATTGTGCGCAATATCCACAAGCTGAGGTCTGTGTAGCTTACTTGACTTCAGGCTTTCTGTAGTAGCGAAAGGGAGTTTTACAAACAGGACACACTGCCCTCCTGTGTCCGAATCAGGGAACTACATCTATAGGAACTCGGAACACGTTGGAATTTCATTGCAATTTACAGAAGTGTAATTCAAGCTAAAAAACCGCAAACAAAGCTGTCTCAAAGTAAATTCAGAATCAATTTTTAGTTTCACCATCCTTTATTCTGGTATACAAGCATATTTGTTCCCGTCAGCTCGCCACAATATTCAAAGAAAGGGAAAATAATTCAATTAGAAAAAGAGCTGGTGTAGACTAATTCTTTTAAAAATATAAACTGAAAGCACCCTGGAAAGGAAAAAAAAAATCTTTGCACTCAACTGTTCTTTTGGCATTTTAACGTGATCAGCAGACCACTTGGTCCTCAAAAGTCATTTTTTAAAAATCTCTACAGAAAGGCAGTGATGAGATCTGAGGAACACAGATAAGACTCCAGATTTCTGTGAAGCATGTATTCACTTTACTGTCAGAGGGTAAAGACACACTAGTGCTTTTAAACCATTCTTCAACACAGTTCCTTTGATAATGTTGCCAATTTAAAAAAAAAAAAAAAAGCCACACACTCTATATGTAGGTAAAATACATGGTTAGAGTTTTTTGCTTAATTACTAGAGAAACAAACTACACTAAATTCATTAAAAAAAAATGACTCAAAACAGACTTGAATTTATATTCTAGTACAGGGAGTGCCAAGTTGAGTATGTCAGAAATTCAAGGGATGGGTCATCACTCCAACCCAGAAAACTATTAAAAAGTTACACGTTTGCCTGGCACTGTTTCTGTTCCATGACAAATTGTTTCCTGGGACTTTTTACTGAAGAAAAGGGGCATCCCTGATGACTGATTAGTCTGTCACCTCTCACGTTCTGGTTGTGTCTGTTAATGTGGGACACTTCTCATCTGCTATAGGGAAAAAAAAAAATTAAAAAGCTAAAGCATATGAAGCTACGTTTGCTCAAATAATAATGCATACAGTACATCAATACAGGCGTCTGAAAGAAAGAAACTCAAGGCTGAACTGGTGACTCCTATCTTAAAATGTAAAGGAAACCCCACCCACCATTCTCACTACAGTGTCCGAATCTCCCGAAACCTCTAACAGCATGAAGTTACTGTCATGGTTAGAACGTTCATGAAGGCCAAGCGGAGAACCAGGCTATGGACAGAACACGCAAAGCCAAGGAAGGGTCACTGGCCGGTTAACGAGACGAGCACGATACGCAATCGCCAAGAACCCAAAACAGAAACTCGCACAAGTTTACAAACTGCATCAGACTCACTTTCGGGTTCTTGTGTACTTCACAGATTTGTCATGCAAACGGTTCTGCTCAACTCTGGAGCCCATAGCAGCTTTTGAAGTAGGTGTTTTAACTGTTTTTATTATGATGAAGAAATACTCAAAACATTAAAAGGAACCACGGTCCATTTTACACAGTAGTTTGCAGACCTTTTGGAATGGAGTGGAAATAAAAGTTAAAGGCCTTCTTCACAATGACTACTACCATGTAGCTATCTGCAGCCAGGTTCAGGGCCAACTTTGGGCATGGCCCACCTGGACTACATTGATCCAACAAGAAGACAAGCACTTGGGTTTAGAGCATCTCAACATAGTTGGCTGGGAACATTCCAAAGCGACCGTCTGGGCCATACCCACGCCACCAGCCTTCGTCAATCATCTCGATACCAGTGATGATCTCATCAGGATCGAAGGAGATCTCCGTGTCATCAGCTGTGGGAGGAAGACAGACATGAGGCAGTGGTAGCAGTCACCCCGAGAGGGATCTAGGAAGCTAACAGTGTAGTAATTCACTCAACTCGTGCCCAGTAGGTTTCTGGTTTAAATCCCAAAGATTAAACGACTGAATATTACAGTAGGACAGGACACACACACACACACACACACACACACTTGTAGTTAAGTTCAAGGCACTGCTTTTGTACCCTTGAGACATGTATATAAAAAGGTAATAATAATCAGCAGTTAGAACGAGCTCAGATTCGGGTCCCACGGCTCAGCAAGTTCATCACTACGACCTGGTTTTGTCAGCGGCTTCTAATGTGGTGCCGAGCCCTCCAGTTTTCCGGCATGGCCATTATGGAGATGCGCTCACCAGCCTGGTAGTCGTAGAGAGCCCTGGCACAGATTCCCCGGTCGTCCGCCTCGTAGCCGTAAGAGTTCTGCGTGTCCTCCTGGGAAGAGGAGGGCAGCTCACTGACAGGACAGACTGCTTCTCTGACGTGGTCTGCACTATGCTGGCTAGATACTGCACTCAGACCTTAGGCGAAAGTTTCGGCACCCCCCCAGTCAAATTACACATCGCGGTTAAAAACGTGAAGAAATATCATGTTCCGTTCATTCTCTGCAGAGGCGGTATTAACTTCTTTTTGCTAAAAATAATGAAAAAAAAAACATCAGAAGGACATGTAAATTGAGCAAGGGTGGCGAAACTTTTGCATTCAGCTGAGGCTGTTATGTTTGAAGTCTGTAAAGGACGGGGAATCACATCACTTTGCATGCTCAATGTGAAAAGGCCGTTTAAGGAGCCAATGGCAACCAAACTCGTCACGCACACGTGACCAGCCTGAAACACAGCCGTACAAAGTCAAAAAAGAATGTCAGCTGGTCAGCAAAACTGGAGTGCATAAGGGTACGAGGAACAGCGTCCTGCCATACCTGACTGGGTTCCTCATAGATGGCATCGGTCCCAGCAACGTCATCGCGGGGTTCCTCCGCAGCTACGCTCGGCGGGTGGGAGTTTTCCTCATGCGTCACATGATACTCAACTGCAGAAGTAGCAGGGGACAAGGTGAGATCTGAAAATCTGATCTCAAAAGAGGCAAAGAGCAAGACACTGAAGATTAACCCCAACCGGTGACTTTCGAGGAACCGAATGCTGGTTCTGAGAGTCTCGCCGTTTACTGCGGGTCACAACTGATGCACAAGATAAACGGAAACTGGATGAGTGCAGTCTAACAGAATTTTGGCATTGTGTGAAGGACGACAGCTTAAATCAGAACGAGAAGATTATAAAACCCAGTCAAATGGCACCCATCACTGTTCAGAAATCTAGGTCAAATGGATCTCACCCCCATAAGGCCAAGGTGTTTGTACTCTATATGTTACGTTACATACCAGCAGCGTAAACAGGGGAACCTGGTGCCACGTGGACGGGTGAAGGTGAAGCCTGCCGCAGAGGTGAAGCGGGCGGCTCTGACTCAAAGGATTGCCGAGACAGGAAGGGGCTGTGCACTCTCCCTGACACACACATGCAGTCATTATTGGGGAAGGATGTGGACCCCAGGAAAACACAGACGATAGTCAATCAATCAGAGAGAAAAAAGACACCAGAAGAAGATGCACAAGACAATACTACTGCATGCACAACCTCAATTAGGAAATTTAAAAATAAAAAATAAAAACAGAACTTTATTTATCCCCAGAAGGGAATTTCTGTATTACACAGCAGCATGACAGAAGTTACCCTCCCAAAAAAATGAACAATAATTAAATAACAAGAAAGTGTACAGCACAGTGTCAGCTAGAAACAGAACAGTGGTCCTTAAATCACACACAAATTTGGTGGTTCTCATTCTGGTTTGGAAGCAGAACTTCAAAACTTGAAACATCCAGGGTGATACATTGTTGCATTGTTCCTCACCTGGCTGGGGACTGACAGACGCCTCACTGTCACTAGGGGCCATGCCCCTCTCCCTCTGTTTGAACACCTCCCTGGGATTGACCGCACGCTGGGAGATGACAGAAGCGGCCTCCTGTAAGAAGCAGCCATTCAGTACTCGCTCAAGGTCATCAAGGAAAGTTTGCCGTTACTGAATGATGGTTAACACCAGGCATGCGGGAGGGATTCAAGAAAAGATTGGGGCGGCTCTGCAAGGCAGAGGTAAGACAAGGCAAGAGCGGGCTTAGTACTGTGGAGAGAAGAGCTGACAACAGGCTTAGCTGCAGGAGAGAGGAGCAAGGAACTTATGCTGAACAGAGGAGACCAGAAGAATTCAAGTGTGGTGCACTAGACACGGCGGAGGAAGCGAGAGTGCGTGCACTAGACACGGCGGAGGAAGCGAGAGTGCGTGCACTAGACACGGCGGAGGAAGCGTCTAGACACGGCGGAGGAAGCGTCTAGACACGGCGGAGGAAGCGTCTAGACACGGCGGAGGAAGCAAGAGTAGGTATAGACCCTATAGAGGGAAAGTGAAGGTGGGCTAGAAACGAGAGAAGATCAAGTCTAGGAAAGTAAGGGTTAACATGACTGGAGGCCTCTGGAGAGAAAGGAAAAGTTGCAGTTTCTCTTAACTGTGCAGAAGAGGAGACGACAGAAGAGGAGATCTCAGTGCTGAAGCTGAAAACAGAGGAAAGGCATAAGCACTATGACAGCTAAGAAGAGGTGACATGGCGGGTACACTCACTCGAGCCTTCTCCACTGACTGGCCTCGCCTTGGCATCCTCCCCTGTGTGGCCTGATGCTCCTCCTCCTGCTGCTCCTAAAAGCATGGCCGCGAGTCAACGACACCATCTAGGCATGAGAAGCACGAAAGGCACAAGCCAAGAGAAGCCGCAAAACCCATGCCGGAATATTCCGGGATAGGAGGTGACGACAGCCGTGATGGCCCCGCACGCGTCTGTGAGAGTCCACAGGCGTGCTGTATCGCGGTATGATCACGGGGTGCCTGTTACGGGACATACGGCGGCCCTAGACGTGGCCGAGATTCACCTGGACACGTGCGGTTTCGTTCACTCACCGTCAATAAACGTCTACATCATATACAGACGAATACACAGGGCTGCACCATAACGCACAGATCGGAGCGCCGTCTCTCTGGGTTCACTGGAATACTGATGGCGCCGAAAGCATTTCACGGCGGTGAACGCGGCACACTCACCCGTCGCTGCCTCTCCTTCTCTCGGTTCTCAGCCTCCTGCTGCTGCTGAAACCTCCTGGTAGATCAGAGAGCCCAGGTCAGCGTGAGCAGGACGTCCGCTGAGCGCCTTCTTCAATTACAGAACCAGGTCAGTTCTTTTCAATCACCGACATTTGTAGGAACCCCAGTCTAGGTCTATTGTTCTGTACAAATTAGCTACATATAAACAGTGCCCCTCCCGGGATTGTAGCCTATAATACGCTGAATACCCATGGATAAAATAGGCATTAACAAGTCATTTTCGAACAGTTGATGTAAAGTTATCAGAATGCCCACACACAGAGCATTACATGTCAGACTCGATCCACATGGCTCCTCTTATCTGCCAAATCCTACCAATTGTTTTCTCTGCATGATTCATCATCAGCCAGGTTCAAGATCTGTTATACTGCTAAAAATTAATTGGTAGCGGTTTTATAACACCACCAAAGTGAGGTGTGAACACCAAAGTGTTCCGGCAAGAAACATTTCCATGGAATCGACCGAAGGCTGTGAAGATTTGGGTGGCCCTGTAGTAACTGTTTATCCTGGTCAAGGTTTCAAGGTGACCTGGCGCCTATGCCAGGCAGCACGGAGCACTAGACCGGGGTACACCCTGGACGGGATGCCAGTTAATATCAGGGTATACACACACATTCACACAAACAGTCATGCCCCCGTTTACAACGGGACACCAATTAGCCTAACCATTTAAATCTTTGGACCATCAAGAGAAAACCCACATGGCCGGGATTCGAACGGCTAACCCTGGAGGGGGGGGCAACACAACAGCATTACCCACCGAGGCACTGCTTGGCCCCTACGAACATATTTGCCCCCTTAAAATTGAAGTACTTGCGTAGTTACATGAGGGCCATCACAGGGTCTCGACTCACTTCTGCTGGTCAATTTGCTGGGCCCTCTCCTTGTAGTTCTTCTCCCTGAGCGCCGTTTCTTGGGCCTCCCGCTCCTTGCGCTCTCGCTCCAGCTGCTGGCGCTCTTCCTGTGCCTTCCTGCGTTCCTCCTGGCGCCGCGTCTCCTCGTCTCTCTGAAGGGCAGAGGGAGGACGCCGCGCTTCTTAGTCACCGCCAAGGTGACGCTAATTACCTCGTGCTATTTTCTGCAGTCTCTGGGATCCCCTCCCCCGCATGACGGACTGGCAGAGCTCCGCATGCAGTATGCACGTGTCTGATCCGTGTCCGTAATGGGACTTTACGGGAAACTTTGTATGTATGTATGACTATCATTCCCATTAAAACATCGTCCGTATTCCACTCTTACCTCAGCCTGTGCCCAAAAATTGTCCTTGTTGGTCCTTTTGATCTCAGACATGGCGTTGGTCTTCTGATAAACGGATCCCTGCAGGGATTGTATTTCTCATGAGGGACATGTGTGATGGCTCTCTTACCGCAAGGTCAAGTTTAGGACAAACCCGGGCTACTGTTAAACTATATAATCATTACCATTAAATTTTTAGGTATGAGGCTCGAAAAGCACAGCCTCAGTATCACATCCACTCGTGCCTACAGACCAAATGACAACCACACACACCTAATGACTCTCTGCTAGCACTAACCCAGCTCTCTAGCTGACAGCATTGTGTAAACAGGCCTCACTCTACTCCACAGCCTTTTTTTGCCTGCCTGATGCTATCAGTGTTGAGAGAAAACAGGCAGCCTCCTGCAAAGCCAATGGATTAAAATGGGCTCCATATCTAACAATGTCAAAACGAATGCTGGTTTTTGATTGGTTAGTTCTGGATACTCCCACCCACCACAGATTTCAAAATCTCATTTGTTGCATCACTAGCAAAACCTGCTGCAAACCAGATCCAAATCTCTAAACAGTGATCTAACACTGAGTAGCAATAAAATGATTATTAAACAATTCTTTAAGAAAATTGGGGTACAAGTTGATTGGCTTTAAAATTTCTGAATATGTAATGGCCACTCATTAATCCATTCATCCCAAATCCAACTGCCTATCCAGTAGAGGGTCATCACAAGCCAGGAGCCAATCAGAAGCAGGATGTGGCTCAAGGCAGGACGATACCCTCCATACGATGCCAGTCCAGCGAGCAATTCTGACACACCAATTCACCTAAATTACATGTGTTGGGCTTTGATGGGAAACCTACACATATGAGGGGAGAACCAGCAACCTCCACCTCAGAATATCTTTATTGTCATTGTAACGAGTACAACGAGTACACCTATAGATCCAGGGGTAGAAACTGAACCCCCACCCCCGTAGGGGAGAGGACACAGGACTACCCACTATGCTTATGAAAAGCACTGCTATTTTTACCGTTACGCAATATTAAAGGGCAGAAACTTCAGCCTCTTAAGGAAAAGCACTCAACCGGTGAAATGTCTGATACGATAAACTGAGAAAGGACCAATCAAGCCAGACGCACCACTGGCCCCTGGGGTCCGGTATCGCGGAAGCGCTCTGATTCCTTGTGGAAGCTGTAGCTGGCCCCTGATGCCTTGGCCACCTTCTGCATGATGACCTCGGGTTCCACGTCCTCCTCTGCTCGGGCATTGATGGTGACGTGGGCGCCCTGGAACGATGTTGGCAGACATCACACAGCCGCGAGGGAACAAAGTTCAAAACTCTCAGAAACTCAGCTGGCAAACGGACACCCTACGGTATGAGGTGCATTTATTTTACAATTATTTTAAAAGGCAAATATACATTGGTGACAGGGTGACAGAAGACTACAGACTGGATTACCCCATGGCTCCTTTTTAAGGCTAATGTATGTTTTTTAAAGAATGCCTCTTAGGTGGAGAGGAATGAGCAAATTCTATGAATCACTAGGTACCTTAAATTCTCTCTTTCACTCAGTCCACTCAGGTATACCTCTGAATCAAAGAGCCACTCATGTCTACACGAGTCAGCCACAGCTTTTGTTAGTCAAAAAAAAAAAGACAGTTACTCTCATTTTCTGCCTCTGCGTCACATTAAAAGGGCTCACAGGTCTATTAAAAGGCCAGACCTGACACAGGCCTCATGAAAATGCCAAATCCACCACAGACAGGCCTAAAAACTCCAGGAAACAAATGCAAACCAGACATTAAAGAAGCAGGTCGCTTGGCAGCTTTACGCACCACACCGCTTCATTATAAGTGTAGCCCATTAGTGCTGCATTGATCTTGAAATGCAACTTAATAAATCATTTATACTGGGTGTCAAAGGAAGCAACGCAAATTAGCGATGCACTAAAAATGTCAGCCAGTGAGTGATGTCCATATATTCTTATCGCAAATCTTTATCCACCAAGGCAAAAAATAATTTTAAATGGCACGCAAGAATAATTAACACACCTGCAGCAAGCAGATTCCTATGTCTGCAAAAAGAACAGTATGGTAACATTAAACGGGCATTTAAGAAACGATCCAAGGACGCAAGGGTGATGCAGCAGCTTTCGTTCCCTTATCTGACTTGGTGTGAAGGTGAGAGTCAGAGCTTCAGCAGCTGAGAGTCTCAAATACTCTGAGGAAGACTCCACACCAGACTCACTCATCCAGTGAGATGCCACGTTAAACGCTTCCATGTTTTTTTAAACTAGAAAGTAACTTGGTCACGTTTTTCCCACCATCTAAAATGCAATGCAGCAACAGCGTTGAATGCACAGAGTAATCTAACAGAAGATGCATGAACACTTAGGTGGTGCTACATGCAATGTGAGTCAGCTTGTAGTGACCACAGCAACACTTGACCATTTGAAGCTTTAAAAAAATAAATAAATAAATAAAATGTAAGACTCCCCACCCAGAGAAACAGGCTGCACTCACCTTCAGAAAGTTGGCCATAGAGGTGAGGTGGTTGGCGCACAGTCCCTTCCTGACATCACTAACCCCCTCACCAATCTGCACCAAAATCACAAGGCCCCTTTAGTTTAGCATGGATTATCATTTAACTAAACTCTCTGCAATTTTTCCAAGACAAACCTAATCAAAAGCAGGAGAAAGCCAAGGGCTTTGTGAGCATTCGAATGCAGAGACCGCGTAAATAAACGACATGCGGCTTGTGGCGCTAACCCAGTTGATGAGCACGTATTTCGGCAGGCCAGAGTTGGGGTCCTCCACGCGGCAGAACGCGTACATCACCTTCCCGCTGTTTAGCTCCTCCACCAGCTCTTCGAGACCCCCATCTACGACACACCGTCGCATTCGTCAACATGACAGAGGACCTGCACAAAGCTAAATACACACACACACACACACACACACACACACACACCTAACAGAGGGGCCTTAAGGAATTTAAGGAACTATGGGAACCTGAAATATGTGAACCAGACACCAGGTTCTGATCAACCAGGCACTGATAAGGAAAAACAGAACTTAAAAAAGGCAATCTGTCTGGAATGTTAAGCCTACTGCGGTTAATTAGATGGGAGCTGAGTACTTGACCTGTTGCGCCAAATCAAACTACAGAAGCCCTATGTAGCGCAAAGCTGCCCGGGCCATAATACTACGACTGAAGCCATGCTGCAGTCCAAAAGCAAATAGGAGGTCTCATTACACAAGTGACTGAGGCACTCCTGTCAGTGGTCACCCTGCCAATGCCGCAAGAAAAATTGACCTGGGGAAAAAAAAAATAAAAAATGAGCACACGAGTGTTATCAACAGGAACAGGCAAAGCCAAGAATAGCTTTGTTAGATTGTGGGCTCAATGTGGATCAATCACTACGTTCACAGATCAGTCATCCTCCACCCAGGACCTAAAATACTGCTTTTCTCTCCACTGAGTAGTTTTGCCTTGACAAAGATCAGTAGGAGGCTTCTAAAAATAAACCCAGTCAGCTTTAATAAATGTAACTGCAGACTGACTTGCCCATGCATTCCAGTCCGTATTAAAATTATGATGAAAAGCAAAAGCTATATACAGGAACAGAGGCAAAGGTAAGCAGCTCTTTGTACAAATATCTCATACCAGCTGAACAAGACACCCACATTCAGCCAATCGATCTCATTCAGTCTGCCTATAATCGTGTAACCTAATTATGTGCTGTCCTCAGCAGTCTGGAATGAAATTGCTGCCTACGGGATGAATTGGTAGCACAAAAAAATTCCAACAATTGCAAATGCAAACAATTACGATCATCAGACAGGAATGACATTAGCTCCACCCTAATGTCCAGATGGCTTCCAGAGATGGTTGTGCCTGACAAGACTTTTGAGAAACACATAAGGGAGGGGAAAGACGCTATGAAGATGCAGTGGCCCTCCTAGATGTGTGTATGTAGACACGCATCCAATCATCGTCTTAGTGTGTGAAATCTCCATACATCCTACTTGTGCCCAGCACAATTTTTTTTTCCAATTACTGAAACTAGTGTCAACAGATTTATTTGTATGGGAACAAATTCTTTTTGTCCATTCTAATCAATACATGCACGCACAAACAAATGAAAGTCACAAGCAAATTCTTGTCTCTTGGGAGCAATCCGATACTCACCACCCTTGTCAGCCAATCGGATGTCATTGGTATTCCCTTCGTATGTAAACAAGGCCCTGGAGGCAAAAAAAGGCACGTTAAAAGAAACCTGCAAACAAGACGACAAAGGTATAAGGAGCTTAGCCTGACAGCGAAGCATAACCTTTTGTTTCGGGCAATAAAACTTTAGTAAAAGGATTTGTCTGTTATATGGAGACAACAGGAATCCAAGAGTGATAAGAAACCATTTTTGTATACAGCATTTCCTTATGAGAAATACGGACAGCCACCCTAAATAATTCAGACACGTATGATTCACAAAGTTGAGAGCCATCAAGCATTAAAAGCCTAGTTACCCAGAATCACCTCCATAGACCCTCAACCCAATCACATCCCACCAAGTCGAGTTCACATGGCAATCCACTGGTGGGACAAGTTGCGAAGTGAAGGGAAACTGTATCCCAAACACACAGCTGGGAAACCTTATGGTACACCTTAATCCTAAGCTACCAAACATCACCGAATGCCAGCAGAAATCTACCATGATCGTCACAGTAACCACACCGCTGCAAATTCATAACCAGATTCAAAGCCCTAACGTCTCCAAGTCTTAGCAAGACTCACATTGCAAAACGACCACCGGTGATGATTTAAAAAAAAAAAAAAAACTCTCCCTCTTAATGTTTTACACGTGTGACACTTGTTAGATTAATTTTACTCATCATCCCTTATTTACCAGCATAACAGAAGTTTGTCCTTGTGCAACTAGTAATCTGTACACTAAATTAAGCTCATTATAATGGCAGTAAACTGTAGTTGGTTGAAAAATTCTTCTACAGGCCAGCTAGTTGAAAGCTGAGTTATTCATCCCTGAGATGCTGAGAATCTTCTGGATATTGCAGCATTTCCTCTGAAATACAGTACAAATCTGTCTCATACTAAAAGATCTTAGCTATCCATTTAAATTCAGGAGCCAAATATGAACCATAGTCTCACTCAGGTTTAGAGGAATCCGGTTTTCAAGGAATATCTTAAGCTTTCACAAGCAAGGAAAGTGTGACAAGAGCATTAACTTACACTAACAAGGGTTGATTTAATTTCCCCCTTCTTTACATTATGATTCAGACCATCGCAGTATCAACTGGAACTATGCTGCTAATTCCTGGCCACACTTTCTGCAATTCTAAAGACCAGTGGTGAAGAAGCAAATAAAACTGGCCCCCTCCCCTGAAAGCAGACGTTGCTAAAGTTTAAACAGCATGTTTGAAAGAAGGCTTTTAACTGCATGTGCATGTATTGGAAAGATCTTAATGAACAGCAGCATAGGAGGATAGCAGCAAGTCCCCTGGTGTAAACCTCAGGTTAATTAATACAGGTCATCTTTAAACACTTAACACATTCCACTGCGGATGTCATTTTACAGCAAACCAACATGGAACTGACCTTCATGCGAAAAGGTTTATTTTCTACACGTCCTCTTACAATGTCGCGTTCAACGTTGTGTATGCAGCAACTGATACGTACACTTTATCCATGTGAGCAACAGTAAGCAAAAACAGCAGGATCTGAACAAGCAGGGGCTTTCTACGACCGCAAAGGCAAATCAGTGGAGAGAAGGATTGCTGCCACACTCCAAAACGCAGGCATTCCTTCTGCCCTACCGTTTTCCTGAGTCAGCTTCCCTGGTAACTACAGTTCATGCTGCTATGAAAATGTACTGAGGCTTAAGCAATGCATTTTTCATGCTCTGTGTGACATATGTGGACCACTCCTTGATTCCATGCAAAAGCTGATAAGTTACTTACTTCCTCAAATGGCAGTAAGCATAACCATGGGTACTTCTAAATTGTAATGTAAGGATATAATTATTTTATCAAGATGACTAGCTGAGTCATAGACTGCGGTAATTACACAAATGGCATTTATAGGTTTATACTGTGTTTTCTGTAGGCTACTACAAGAACCAGTTCTGTATACAATGTGACGTGGTCAACTATATACATGTAAACCGACTCACAAGCGTTGAATATTTAGTCACACTACCTTTAATGTAATATTTTAACAGCATATAAGTAAATATTCAGTTCAACTTAATGCTTAAATAGTGCTCATCATCTTAACATGCCGTGGGTCCATAAATCATTCGAAGAATGCTGTGTTGAGTGAGCAAGACAAACCTACACGGACGGGACACACAGGAAAGTACAGGCGATTCGATCAACTGCCACAGGCCTCCTCCATTATTACGTCATAATGGTCAACTGTCCTCGACTTGTTTAGGTAACGCTCACCGGAGAAACAAAGCTGTCGTTTAACCTTGGGCATATTTTATTCATTTAACGAAAATAACGTAAAAGAGGGGGGGAAAAAAAGCGGTTTCAAAAATTGCATTAGGCGAATTCCCTTAGAGGTTAAGTTGCAATTAATACGGTGACGTAAATTGCAAACGTGCGGTAAGAGAACAAGGGATTGTACTGTGATATTACAGTGACATTATCTTGCCAGTGCAAATGAACAGAGGTCTGGGTTGTCATGGTAAAATAAAGCTGCAGTTCGGTGAAAACATCGTGACATTGATAGCAATTTCTCCCACTTCTAAGTGAAAACTGGAGGGGCTGAAATCAAGCGATAAGAGTACATCTGAAATGGAGGCAAACGCAGCTCTCTCAGCAGAACAACCTTCTTTTCCCAAGGAGCAAAAAGAACACAATTTATATCATAATTACACATAAAACACAACAGTCAACAGCCGTCCTCTGTGTGACAATGTAACCCAGCCAGGGGGTCTGTTACAGGTAGAAACGCACTATAACCTCGAGAAGACCTTAGTTACCGCTATCAAACCATTAGGTATAACCATGGCTCGTACTGCTCCTTTTTTTGGTTTTTAAACACAGAAGGTTTACGGCCATGGGGAATAAACAAACGAATAAACAACGTAAGGTTTAAATATGTCGAAATACTTTGTCGCTATTCATGTAAAATCCACTCAATGAGTTATGTGACCGTGGCTACTCGGCGAGACGGGGGAGCCGGGATGTAAGAGTACGATTAAGAGTACGAAGGCGTCGTTAAAGCCCCTCACCAGGTCGTCTTGCATTTCTCGTCCACCACCTCCTGATAGGCGGCACGGAGCGCCGGGCCGTTCTTGCTCAGGTTCACGGACATGCTTCCGCAGGCTTTTACGCGGCGTTCTGGCTCTCGGATGCCCGTGTGCCAGGCTGCCCCGCCACCGATCGGGGATCGCAGCTAATGCATAGGAAGGACGGGAAGCCAAGCCACGTTCGTCACTCACGACGAGCACGCCGCCGTAAGCAGCCGATTCGGGATCATCTCGTTCCACACCGATCGCCGTTTCAGCCAGAGCTGTGACAAAGGCACGAACTGATTTGGGGTCAGTTCACGGGGCTGACGGAACGCTACCCCGTCGCTGTGTCTCCTAGAAATCGAGCAAGGACAGCTGGATAAGTTGACGGTGAGTAGGGGCCCTCTGTAGGCTGCTGATGGATCTAAGAGGAGAAACCCGACAACAACACAAAATGCTCCGCATCATCAAAAAATAAATTGTGACAACTTGACATTACCTGACTTCAGAATCTCGTTTCCATTAAATGAATTCATTCCAGATATTGTTAAGATCCTTTAAAAGTTCTTAAATGGTTGTATTATAAAAGGCAAGGATGTTATATAGTCTAACTTTCAATACCAATATTCAGAGTACATTATTAACACTTGACTTTGCTCTGCTTTGATCTCACTAACATTTACACTGAGCGATGAGGTTTTACATACTGATCAAAAGCAAGGTCATAGGGCAGCCCTGGACATTAAAATTCCATGTTCCCTCAACAGTTGAGAAGTCGATTCAAACCTTGGCAGGATATATTTAAATATTTTAATAATATTACATGTTGCATTTTTTCTGTTCTTGGTTTGTAGTTTAATGCAGTTTGAGCCTGTCAAATAAATATATGTATTATTAAGATGTTTACAACTCATAGTTTATGCCAAATGTATTAATTCATATTTTGAGAAAGAGTAATAAAAAACATTAGTTTTATGAGGTGATAATGTTTTAGTGTTAGAACACTAGTGTTTTTGAAAGTTATCCCCATATCATGTGACATTCTTCCCACAGTCCAAAGATGTAAACTGAACACATTTTATGTTAAATGTAGACTGTATATAAAAAGAAAAATCCTCCCAAAGTCAGAGCCAAAAGAGTAAATCAGCATTCACTGACAAAAGATTGAGGACTGAACGATTTTTCCTTGTTTAAAATATGGATGCACTGTCCAGCCATTGTACAAACTGCCTCCAAGAATATTACGTATATTCACAGAAACTGTTAGCACACCCTCACCCACTCAAGAAGGTTGGATGACACTCTACAAGGGAGACATCATTGAACATGTAGCACATTCTGAAATGCAGTGATTTCTTTAGAAAGACTGAAGCATCAGCTTAAGATATCTAAGATAAGAGATTCGCTGAAACAAATGGGAGAATTTTGTACCTTGGTCTCGAAGAACATTATGCTCCCATTTACTTTGCTGGACTGAATATCACTTACGTACACTCACTGCATTGTCCAGACTCCATCATATTTCTGAAAGAACATTCGGACAGTTTGTACAACAAAGAGTTCTGTTTATTTAGTGTTGACACCTTGGAGTTTCTTCTCAGTCACACTGTGCCAGAATGCACTGGGAGGGAAGTTGTGTTGGTGGCAGGGGAAGAAGGTTCAGTGCGGACACACACAATTTTTAAGACCAGTAAGCCATTTTAGCATCTGAAACGAAATGGAAGGTGTCCAGCTCGCAACGTTTGGTGTAGGTATGAGAGGGCGATGTTTAAGTTAAACTTTCCCTCTCACCCTCCTAAGATCCGGCGCACATGAAATTTGCTGGTAAAAATGATAAAGCCCTAGTTGACATTTCACAATATTTATACACGCAGGGTAAACAAAATTAAGGCTAAAATTTTGCCAAAGGTGTCGAGAGGCGCATGAATTGTAATGTAAATCCCTGAAATTTTGCGTATGGCTGTAAACAGGTTTACTTTTTTCGATGTGCAGATCATGCTGATAAACAAACACACAGTACATCTCAGTGAGTCACACATCATCTTCAGTGTCACTCAAAAAGTGACTCCAAAAAGAAAAACTCATGAACTAAGGCTGCTTGAACTCAAGCCAACTGGAAGACAAATACAAAAACTAAATAAATAATTATATATAAAAGCATAAAAACTGAGCTACAGTTCACAACCATTCCAGTGATTTAACTCACTACAATCACAATCAATTGTTCTTCCCTGCGGTTTAAAAAAAAAAAAAAAACAAAAACACTCAAGGTGTGTCAAAGGTACATTCAAAAGCATTCTGAACAAGCATTGGGTGATATAGTAACATTTTTCTGTGCAAAGGTGTAGTTGGACACTAGATGTATTAAACTAATTTGTGTTGCAAAATCATAGCCTTAATTTATTATATGACAAAAATATATGCCAGTGAGAGAAAAGAAACTTAGAACTTGTGATTCAAAGCAGTAATCCAGCATAATAAACCAAGCATGTGGAGAGGGTAGTGAGGTCTAGCATATTATCAAGAGGCCACTTTGACCTGTGTAGCTAACTGAACAAGTCAAAGTAGTCAGTCAGCAACCACAAAGCGCAGTGTTTCCAGGGCTACCCTCCACACGGCTGTCAACATAGTATGTCATTCCTTTCCAATGTTTCAGTGAAAGATGCCCGTTTACCCTGCAGTTCACTATACCACAGCCTTGCCACATTATTCTCAATATGAATTTATTGAGAAAATAGATGTCCCAATGTCAAAAGATCTGAAACCAACCACAGTGGCAAGCAGGCAAAAATAATAATAATAATAATAATAAATTTGAGATAACATGACAACATTAGCACCAGTTCTGTTTAAAAGTAGTACAAGTGGGCATCCATCTGAAATAAGCATGGGCAGGTAAATCACATTTCTAGGAATTTCATTTGGATTCCTTTGGAAAACCAGTGTATTACATTCATAAGAGTTAGCACTTAAACCAGTAGGAATCTTTCTTTGTATTGCTTAGGAACACCGCTGCAGATGAGCAGAGTGTCAAAATGATTTAAGTGGATTCTGTAAAATTTAGTTGAATATATACATAGGCCACTTATTGTTTCCAAAATTTACACAGGATTAGTTTTTTACCAATATTTGTATAATTGTTAATTTAGTTTTAAAACGGTTTCCTAATTACTCTACTTATAATGCTTGAAAATGACCTTTTCAAATGAATCTGTTGTAGCCCATCAGTAATTGAATACTGTTCCACATTAAAGTGTAACCCTGAGTTCAGCACCAACTACTACCCAGTGATTCTTTTTAAAGGGACAAAATTAGCTACGAATTACAACATAGATTTACAAATTGTCTTGATCAGCTCCAATGAACAGAAGCGTCAACTAAGGGAAGGGGGAAAAATGCAGCTTTTTTTTTGCTGTTGTATTTTGAGTAAACAGGTCTGGCACAAGTCTTAGATGCAAGCTTCAGACTGGAAGGGAAGAAACAATTTCACTTCAAATTTGTTTACATGTTGGGGGGGAAAAAAACCTTAAAGCTTTGTCAGTGCATTTTTCCAGTTTCACCAATGTGTACTCAAAGCAGAAAACAGTATGGTGGTAGCTAAAAGCTTCCCAATAATTCTACTATATACATCAATCCAGATGAATGGGAAGAGAGAAAGTGAGACAGGTCCCTTTACAACGTCCGCTGCACAAACAACCGAAAAATAGCTGCAACACCTCAGAATACTTTTGAATTCAACCAGGACCTCTGCAAGCAATGCAAACAGCGGTCAGCCTGTCACACCAAACGAGGGGTCGGTTTTAAAGTTTTTAATACAGTTGAGTGCCAGCTTAGGTCATCTAAGTCGTGGGTGATGGGCAAATCCCAGTAGCCTGTAGGCAGTACTTTACCCTCCTTTAAGGCTGACATGAGCATCACTATGCTGGATCAAGTAACACCCCAAGTTTTTTTTTTTTTTTTCCCCCCAAATGTGACACACTGCAACTGGAATCTGAATCTTTCATGGCAGAATGGAGGGTCTGGTTGGAAAACATGTCTTCAGCCTGTCCTCCGTTCCATTTTGTCCATAGCCAAAGAGCAACCCTGATTGTGACTTATGTGGGGGAAACCAAAAACGTATGTCTGTCACAGCATGACCACCACCACCCTCCGCTGTGGTCCACGGATGTACAAACGTACATAGAAAGGTCTAGAGAATTCCGCCTCCAAACATGCACCCTTCAAATAAAAAGAAACCAATGATTGTAGACTATGACACGGCTAGCCATAGCTGATCCTGTCTCCACTTCGATTCTTCTCGGCAGAACGAGGCCTGGGAGAAGGTGGGCGGTGTTAACACTGCAGCCATCACACACTCACGCATGCGGGGAACACACGACATCCAGGGGGGCTCAGAGAGTACCGTGATGGTGGAGCGTCTAGCCACAAAGAATCAACTTCTCAACCAAATATTCAGCATTCAGTAGCATAATCTTCATCACAATAATGATAATAATAAAAACAGTAATCATGAATCATAATATCGATGATAGTAATACTATTAGAATTAAGTAGTAACGGAAGTGGTAGCAGTAGTAATAAAAGATCCCTGTTGCAGGGTGGCGGCTGGGCACGCTTTGAGATGAGGCCTGTTCCTTCTCCACAGCGACAGTGGGCGGCGTCCATGTGGTCCAGTGCAGTTGACCAACATGGGTCACAGCGAATGGCGTGCGTTGGGGGCCAGGCTGCTTCACTCTCATTGACTGTTTTCAATCTTTCAATCCAGGTTGTACAGTTTGCTTGTTCCCTCCCCCACCCCAACCCTCAAGCTCATGTCAAGCAAAATGTTTTTCTTTTTTCCCCCGTTGTGTGTGCATTTTTTTTTTTTTTCTTTCTTTTTTTGCTGTTTGTTTTCAAAAGCCTCACATTGCATACTTCTGTGTCCATTCCCTGGCCAGTCTGTTATACCTGGAAGGAACCAAAAAAAGACGGACACGTTATTAGTTTTGTGTTCAGAAGAAACAGCACCGGTACATAACCCTTTACCATACTGTTTCACTGTTCCCCTTGTGATTACCATAAGTTCAACAAATAAAATCCAATTTCATTTTAGTATGCAATTAATTCATGAAAGTATTAGTTTGCCTCCTAAGATTTGGATCACAGTCTGTATCAGTCTTGTACAATTTAAAGTGGGCATTTTATAATTCTTTTTGTTCTATACCACAAAGGATATGAGATATGGTTTTCAAATTATAATATTATAAAGATGACAGGAAAATAATTTTGAAAACCTGAAAATATGGACTTGACAGTCTGAGGAATTCATGTGTCGGCTATTTATATCAATACTGAGAAAACACTTGGAAATTCACAGGACAGGCAGTCAACCTTCTGTGGATTTGCAAAACAAAAAACATCTCAATGGGAAAATTGAGTGATTTTTCTGTTTTTTTTTTTGTCAAAAAAAGTAGCTGTTTTCATATATACAAGGTAATCTGAGA
Organism: Gymnarchus niloticus; assembly: GCA_009936485.2. Taxonomy (NCBI): domain Eukaryota; kingdom Metazoa; phylum Chordata; class Actinopteri; order Osteoglossiformes; family Gymnarchidae; genus Gymnarchus; species Gymnarchus niloticus. The sequence continues at coordinate 9,451,145 of JAACJT020000034.1, forward strand.
GCAGTTCCCTTTTAGTAACATCCTGAATTGATTTCCCCAAATGTGGCCCCATTAAAAAAAATCACGTCGTGTGAAATGCCCAGCCACAGGAAGCAGACACTCACTTTTCTCTGTCCACTTTGTAGGTGTGTGCAATCTCTGGTACCAGGGGGTCATCAGGGTTTGGATCACACAATAAGGAACAGATGGACAGTAGAACTGTATTGTGGGAAAAAATGACCACTGAATAAATTCCCAAAACATCCTGCTATAGAACCACAAGAACCTCTGACTAGAGTTTAACTACAGATATTTTAGGGGTCGACAAAGAAATGAGATGGAAACGATGGTAGTTTACTCTGAGCAAACTATATGGTCTGTTGATTTGTTTTAGATACCAATTCTGAGGTTTGAGAAAATTCCCAGTTCCAGCTCTACACAGAGGAAATTTTGGCCAGGTTTGTCCAACCATACTAGATACTTTTAGGCATTTCAAAACTGCTTTTTAAATGTAGGACTACATTCAGTCCCAAGTGTTACAGCCATAAGAAAGTTATCACAAGCTGCACTACACATCTCCGCTGTTCTTAAATGCTTACTGTTTAATCATCCTTTTCATTAATAACAGAACAGACTATGGCATTATTCCCAGTTTGGGAAATTGAGTATTTCCCCACATACTCCCACATCTTACTCTTAAGTGAGACACACACACACACACACACACACACACACACACACACACACACACACATATATACAGTGAGTACACCTCATGAAAAATGCTGTCATTTTCAACATATTTGGACAAGAGTTTCATGACAACAATACTAACAAATAATAAATTGGAAAAAGCGACAATTAAAAGTTACATTTAGGAATCATTTGGACAATTAAAATCTAATTTCATGTAAGGAAAAACAAATTGCATATCCCTACATTTGTCACTATATTAAACCTAAAATTTAGAATCAGATGCGCCAGATCAGGCACAAATGATTAGGTCGTTACTTGAGAGCATCTTGGAAAGTCACACCTTACATTAACCTCAAACAACAGGCATCGATTGCTCATAGCCATTGAGGTACAAGGTACCATCATGCTAAGATCAAAAGAAGTGTCGAGGCCTTCAGAAGGAAGGCTGTTGATGATTCTGAGCCTTGCAAGGGATTTAAAGAAATGTCCAAGCTATTTAACATCAACCACTCCACTGTTCGTAAAATAATCTGCAAATGGAGAAGGGTCCAGACCACTGACAATCTGTCCAGGTCAGGCTCATGCACTCAATTCAGCCCAAGAACAGAGCACAGGACACCTCAGGAAGTCTCATAGAAGCCCAGGGTGTTGTTAAGAGATCAACAGTCAGATTTGGCCACAGTCCATGCGAAAGGACATGAGTCAAACATCAGGAAGAGACTGCACAAATATGGCCAACAACATAGGTCAGCAAGGAAGAGGCCTCTGTTCTCAAAAAACAATGAAAGACTGACGCTTGCCATTACAAATCAACGTCAGGGACATCACATATAGAACAACATGCTATGGACAGATGCGTTAGAAGTGGAGCTGTTTGGGGACAATTCCAGATGTCAGCATTTAAGAAAACAACCTAATGCCAAATGTGGAGCATGGTGGTAGGATAGTTTTGGTTTGGGGTCATGGTGCTGCCTCAGAGCCTGGCCTCTCTGCCATCATAGCATCTACAATGAATTCAACATCATGCCAGAGAGTGCTTGAGGAGAATGTGAGGCCATCCATCAAAAAGTTAAAGCTGAATCTTAAGTGGGGCTTTCGACATGATGATGACCCCAGACAAGAAAGCAAATCTACAAAGGAGTGGCTCAAAATAAAATAAATGGAGGGTTATGGATTGGTCAACTCAAAGTCTGGATCTTATTCCAACTGGAATGCTGTTGGCTGTTCATGCAAGAAACCACTCCAACACCACTCAGGTAAAGCAATTCTATGTGGAGGGGTGTGCAATAGATTTCTCCTAGTCAACGTAAGCAACTGATAGACAGATGTACGGAGCGCCATCTAGAGGGTTGTTTCAGCCAAAGGAACCAATACCAGGTACTAAAGGATAGTATGTACTTACTTTCCCCATAGAGAAAAATTACATTTCTGTTGAATAACTAATTTCAATATCAAAATTTCACTTTGTTAGATTACAGCGCCTCTATCTATTAATACTGTTAAAATGAACATTAAACGTATGTCCAAATATGTTGAAAAACACCATTTTTAAGGGTTGAATTTACTTTACTTTTTTACAACAATGTGGCCTACATGCGAGAGCAAGGTTGCAGTCAGCTAGCACCCAGCATCCTGAGGGCGACTGGCGTTAAGGGCCTGTCGGAAGCACATAGCGGTCATACGAGTACGCTGCCAACATCAGGATCTGAGTCCACATTATGGGGACAGATGCCTATCCCACTGATCCGCACACCGTCATTGTGTGTCACGAGGCCGGAGACGGCCCTGGACTAACTGAAGCAATTAACTTAAACCAAACTTGAGTTTGAACAATACATGGGTCCAACAACAACAACAACAACAACAACAACAACAACAACGCAAATGACAAAAACACACAGAAGTTGCTACACTTACACAGGGCTTGTGAACCCTAAAAGTATTCGACACCTACACATAGCGTGCACACTTTAATCTCTACTACCATGACAACGGTCGCTGTTGACGACCTGTCACCTAGGTTGAATGGTTAAGGACATGAAGCCCTGACATCTGTACCTGCACCTCAGTGTCTGGGTGGTACTTCTAGTTCTTTGACTTTATGATTCAGATACGGGCGTGGCTATCCAAGCTGAAACAGTACTGTTCTGAGAGATGCTAGTACTGCACCTTTCAGTTACAGTCGCAAAACAGTGCTTTCCTTCTAGCCCCTCGCTGTTAAGAATTTGTTACCTTATGACTCACAAGAACCTACCCTGCAAGTGACAGTGGGAGATTCATGTTAACAAGGGTGATTAATATGTTGTTTTTCTAGGACCCGAGTGCCACTAAACAGTGCAACGGTGGACTGGTGAGGAGTGCAAACCGAAAAGTTCTCAGAATGTTCTGCTCACTCGGAGGGTGCTATTTAAAAAAACAGAACCAGTTCCTGTGCCACAAAATTTCCACCCACCTTTGTGGCCAAGCTGTCGATTTAACGTACTGTGCAAATGAGCAGCCCTTATACTGACCGCAACCTTACCTTTCGAAACCGTGAGGGCGGGTGACCACTGCGATCTCAAAATATCCAGGCAGATGCTGCCGTTGCTGTTGATATTCGGGTGGTAAATCTTTGTTGTGAAAGCGACCTGAAAATGCACAGCGTTCATTTTAAGCACTGCTATCCTGGTGAAGCTTTGCGATCAGTGCTGGCCGAGCCCGGGCTCATGCCTCACCTTTGGTGGTTTGAAGGGATAGTCGGTGGGGAAGTGGATGGTCAGAAAAAACACCCCCCCTTGGTACGGGCTGTCGTTCTGAAAACACCAAGGAGACACTGAGAATATTCACCAATCTTCAAATTACAATACAGAAAACATTTGCTAATTTGCTGAAAATTCTGACAGTCAAATGAATAATTTCTTAAGTGCTATCACTGTTACTATTATTCCCATTGCAATCTGTTCGTAAAACAGTAACATTTACTTTGCACTGTGCAGACAAAGCTGAGAGAGAAGTCTACATACCGGACCCATGATCGTTGCCTGCCAGTGAAATACTGAAAACAAAAGATAATGCACATGAAACGGAAATAAACCTATCACCACATCCTGTTTCAAAAACCCTAAAATGTGTCAGTGTGTTTACTTACAAATTGATTCAAACCATTTCAACTTCACTTTTACATTCTCCAGGTGTTACCACAAAATCTTCTTCAAGTCAAAGTTATCACAAAGTTTATTGAATAAACACTTTTGTGCATAAAGTTAGAACCACCGCATTTTTTTGGTTTGGCTAACTATTCTGCCAACCAAAATAAAAATACATAAGAATTAAAAACTAAGACACTTTCACGGCAGTTGTTGTCATCAGAAAATCACTTCAGACACGTCTGCATTTAAATTAGTAACACTTGGCTTTATCAAAAAAGTAATTTTGAAACAAACTGTACCATGACTGTAAATCATCCTTACACTACAACTACAAAGTAACAGCTGAAACAAAGCCATTTCTAGAAAGGCCTTAAACAGTCTGTTTTAACCTCTTAAATGGCACCCAAAATCCTTGGAACCAATCTCTCTCTCTCAATGTCTCAGTGTTCAAAAAGCAAGCATGCATAGCTGGTTTCCAGATCCTTAACAAATACCAGTTCAACAAGCCCCACTGATAAGCATCTGAGAACAAAAAATTCTAAGCATAAACTTCCAGAAGGTTTTAGCCATCTGCCTTCAGAAGTTTAATGTCTGACCTACTTTGTGGCTCACAGGCCCTCAGCTAGGTGGTAAACGGAGGCAGTCACTTACAGTCATCTCCGACTGGTCCCGCTGAACACTGTGCCGGAGGATCTCTCTGTAAATCTGTCAGCTCCTACGAAAATGGTAGGAACAAAAGGTAAGAGTCCCAGACGGTAACCCTGAATCACTTATGGTGACACTTCCAGACCCTGCTGAGTTGTCGGCTCTAAAAATAGAGGGAACAAGTTCCACCAGCTGTGGATGTTTCTGGAATGTACATAAGAGATGAGCAATTCTTATTAACGAGATGAAAAAGTCAACAAAATAAAATAAATAAACCATACACCTCAACTGCTTCTCATTTACATTCCCAATAATGATCTACAAGGTCAAGGAACAAGAAGCAAAAGTGTCATTTCCAGTTATTTAACAGTACGTTATGCTTTCAGATGCAGAACATCATCACACTCTACATGTCAACGCAACGATTTTCTGATATGTTATCATTGTTACAGCAAACCATGGGTTACTTCCATTAGAGACATTAACAGGACTGGAACACTGAGTGAGCACAGAGCTCCAGATAATGGCATGATTACACACACACACACACACACACACACACACACACACACACACACACACACACGTCGCTCCTTTGTTTTTTAGTTTCCAATCTTTGTGCTGAGTGGGTGGATAAATATCCATAGTAACCTGTTTATTTACACCACTTCCACTAAAAATGTTTCTGTACACAGGAGTAACTGCTGTCTGCCCACATTGCATTATTAACTTAACATGGCTTCTACAAGCACCATTGTTCATTCCATATTAATAATCATGAGCTATCCATAATCGATATTAACACATACCTGTTAAACATTGATATTACTGAATAATTCTGCCAACTACATAACTCAAATACAAAATTCAAAATGTACCAGATTTAACCAACAAGCAAGAAAGGCTGATTTTTTTTTTCCCCCATTAGTAGAAAACCAATGGTTTACAGAACGTTTAACCTATAGCTATCTTTAAATAATGAGGCAATCACACAAAGACAGGCATACAATATGAACATGGCTCAAACCAGTAAAGAGTGAGCAGTCACAATTATTGATAGGACAAATGAGGCTTCAAAACCCATAATGGGTGGGAGCATCCCAAAAGCTATCATGAACACTGATTGGTAGTTCTGGATACTCCCACCTACCACACATCTGAAACCTCATTTAGTGCCAACATTAACTGGCTACTCCAGGAAACTCCCACCCACCATGGATCTGAAGCACCATTTAGTGCCAACATTGGTTGGTTTCTTCAGGATGCTCCCTCCCACCGCTGGCTTTGAAGCCTCATTGTCCCATCACTATTTAAAATATTCTATTACGTTGGAGACACAATTGCACCTCCTATTGGCCCATTACCTATGAATAGCATACTTGGTATCAGTAATTACTTCTCATGGTACATTTTTTTCCTAGGATTGATTCCCTTTGCTCCTTTTCTTGCCAAAAATTTACTTTTCTGAGAATACTGCTGAAAATATTGGTTTCTTTTACACCTTAAACCAGATAGCCTAAAGTCTGATAAACACTTCACAAGCCAACATTAGTCTCAGAAAAGGACGGCAAGCAATGAGCACATGATTACCTTTTATAGACCCATCTGGAGCCTGTGACCGCAGTGTGTTTAAGGTGAGCTGCTTGGGCCCACTTGTTAAAATGAGTCACAGGGGTATCCCGTTCACAGATTCTGCACTAACACTAATGACAGAGCTCATAATGGCAGAATGACCTCTTCTAAAGTCAGTTCTGGAAGCCGAGAGCTCCACATTCATTTGCTCATAACAGAAGCATTTTGGCTGGAGCATAAAGCAGAAAATCCAATACTTGAAATCTCAAGATACACTTGACCTCAATCTGTCCAAATATTCATCTCTAATTTAAACAGCAGCAGAACAAAAATAATTTACTTCCAAACAAAGCTGTCTTAAGCCTCATCATCATTCATGACTTTGAGAAAAAAAACCCTTCATCTTGTCCAAAGCATACACCTAACCACTGTACCAAAAACTGAAATGAGCACATGGCATTAGTATGATGTTACCACTCTCCTCTCTCTATATATAACTTCTACAAGACTTGCAAAGGGAAAGAGTATGCCTTAGCTTTGATTAACATGCATGACAAAGGAGTCACGTACGATGGCCTAATTGCTTCAAGCAGGGGTGCTGAGCTTAGGTCCTTCAGGGCCACAGGGTGTGCTGGGTTTCATTCCAGCTGTGCTCATAATTAACGCTCTTGGTTTGACTGAGCTGTTAATTGTACAAATCACACCAGACGAATCATGCTGATTAAGTTAACATCACCAAGTTTTTAGCTTTCCAGTCATGTTGAACCAAATTAACATTATAGCAAGGGTGAATACACACATCTGTTTTAAAAAAGCCTTACACAAAGAAATGATACCCATGTATCTATTCTGTTCACCGTCATAAAACTGCTTGTCCATAGTAGGATCTTGGCAAGCCTAGAGCCTACCACTACAGACACATTGGCCAGGAAGTATCCTGGGTATTATTCCCATTGAGATAATAATTCATTAAGCCTGAATGAACAATTAGCTGAAATGATTTCATCCATCCCATCTGGTTCCCATAAGCATTTATCCAAAGCAGGATCAGAGTAAGCCTGGAGTCTGTCCCAGGCCAAATAGGGCAGGGTATCACCCTGGATTAACTGAAGCTGTTACACAGTTTCTTTTGTTAGTCTTAAACCAAACTTGAGATTGTGTTATATATTTAATGGTACAAATATTAATCAAGGAATTAAATGGAGGGAAAAAAAATGACAAACCTGTAGCACTTGCCTCGATTTTCATGTCTATAGATAAGGTGGTATTGCATGAGCACTATAGTGTAGAATAAAGCCCTAGAATACAACCTAAGATTAGGCAAATTCATTCAAAAGTTAATCGAGACTAATTAAATACTCCTCACTTAAAAAGGATACACCATCCAGCCAGGGGTCAAACCTCGCTCCCGTACACTAAACCAGCTTGTGGTGTAAATCCTAATACCTAATACGATCGGGTCTAAACAATCAGACCCACTTCTGACACACTCCTTGGACCAATAAATCATCAGTGATCCAGCTGTTATATAAATCTTTCAGGAAATGTACTACGTTACGACAGATTGCTAAACAAATTAATGGCATCAACTAACAGAGGGCTAAATTGCATTTAAGACAGAGGAAAATTTCTGTATTTATAGATTTATTTTTGTTTGCATACAGGAACCTCATTCATTACTACAATATTAACCTTCTAAATTTTACTAAGTGACAATGGCCACTAAAATATATACTGCAGCTGTGAATAAGCATAAGCTTATATCAGGGGAAAATGTACTAACTTGGTATTTACACCAATGATTTTCAAAGTAACAAACTACATGTTCAAAGTTGAAAGCATCATGTCACAAAACATTTTCAGACAATCAGGCTTCATCTTGCCTTTATAAAGGCTATAAATAAAACTAATTCTTAATTGGATGCACTTCTCAAGCAACAGACACATTTGCAGACAGCAATATGTGAAGATGAATACCTAATCAACCATAAGCGCAGAATATATTTAACAACTACTAGTTTCTTTACCCCTCATGTTTTTCCTCTTCTCTCACTCTTTCCTCCTCATTAGCTTGGAATGAAGAAAGGGCAGATCGGAAGAAGACCAGCTATTGGAAATAACACAGCCAGTGACTCTTACTAAATTGGTACCACCAAGTACTTACCCCTCCTATCTGCATTCATGACTGCTCTTAATATTGTTGTGATCATCATCACTTATTTTTGTTACTGATGTTATTATTAGCAAAACTGTGCCAAACAGGAACATTTGTAGTGACTGACTCTCTCTTATGTTTTGTGATTAGTATTTCAAAAGAAAAAAAAAATCATTACAGAAATGCTAGGGATATACACGTTATGTCAATGTTTCTTTTTAGGTCAACTTCAGCAAAATATATTCATGTTAAATCCTTTCATCTAGCAACATGGAGACAGGTTAAACTTCCATGTATTAAATAAATCACAGATTAAGTGAATGCAGAAAAAAGCTAAACTAAAATCATTTATCGTTTTACTCTTTGGTAGTTTACCAAAGTAGGTCGAAATTAGAATTTAAGACCTGCCTCAGTAAACTACATACTTTTAAAGCTATGTTTTAAAATACAGTGCAAAGGAGAGTTAAGCAGGTACAGGTTATGTCAAACTAGTTCTCTCTGGGCCTCACACAAAACATTAAACATAAAAGAAGTTGTATAAACAATGTATGCAGACTAAAAAATGACGGTATACAGAGTTCATACAACAAAGTATAGAGTCAGACTGAACCCTCCACCATCTCAACCCACGGGGAAACCAAAATAATGCACTCCTGTTTGCTCTGCAGACCTTGGAACTGCAAGCTGCCTAAATACAGACACATGTGTATCTTCCCTACCTCCCTGGTGACAAAACCGACTACAGAGTGGGCAAAAAGACACTTTTCTGGGACGACTGTCAACCGTGCCCTTCAAGCCGTCGGTGGGTAAATTTTACAGGGGGGGGGACCCACTGCTTGTCATGGTGGATGCAGTCGTTTGTGTCACGTAGCCTCGTAGTGGAATTTCATCGCAGGCACAAGGTGCAGATGAATATTTACCGACTTTCTGTTATGCCACGACTGCGCAGCTGAAGGCCTGGGCGCACGGGCACGTCGCTAATTCCGTTAAAAATACCCACAGCCGCCCCAGTGCCCCATTTGCCACTCCATATATGGCAACATTGACATTGGGGTTCAGTATTTGGCAGCACACGTCCAGCTGTCATCCGTCGCGCATGCGCATCAGCACTCCAGCCATTCATAACACACACACACCCCCCCCCCTACAAAAAAATGACTGTAGCATATCCCGTACACCACCGGCATCACTGAAACAACATAATCTGAAGCGATAAACGGGCACAGTAACAGGCCAGAAGCGTTAAGGTGACGGCAGAATGAGAGTGAAAAGAGCACTGGAGGTGGGCTGGCTGCCAGAGCATGACGCTCCCATGCGTCAATTCCAACACCCGCTCCCTGACCGCTGCTCTTTGTGCTTTATCTCCCTTCTTCTTTCTGACCTTTCCGAAGAGAAAAATTATTAGCTTTTCAAAATCAATGCACCCGATTCGAGAATTTTCTTCTCCATCTTGTCTGAAATGTTAACCACTCGGCCGAGCGAATAAGCAATACTATTTTTTTTTTCCAAATAAACAACAAAAATACTAACCTTTTGAATTCTTTTCAACGCCATCGCTGGTTTATTATGCTTGGGATGATTCCGTGGGAAATATAGCTTTGTGCATAAAATTGATAGGCGCCGATTTGTATAGTACGTCGGGAGTCCCCTGTCAATATCGCAGATTGAAGTGAAGTGTTTTATAATATTAAACCGCTGTCCGTACGCCAGATCCTGGTCTCCCTCATTCGCTCTCCTCTCGCCGGTGACACCAGCATCCAGCGCCGCTACACAGCAGCGCGCTGATACCGCGAGAAATCCCGCGAGCGGAGACAGACACGTTCGCGTACCGTGCGCCGCCGGGATTTGTAGTCCGTTATGCGATAAGTCTCTATCTATCTATGATTACTATAATATTATTATTATTATTATTATTATTCAATTGATTTGCTTTGGGGGGGGTGATCGTTCAATGGTTATTACTGTTACTTCACACAAGATTCGGGGTTCAAATCCCACCTCCACTCTTCTGTGTGTGTGTGTGTGTGTGTGTGGAGTTGGCATGTTCTCTCTGTGCTTCACAAGTTTCTTCCAGGTACTCCATTTTTCTCACGCGGTCCAGAGATGTGCAAATGAGGGCTAATTTGCATGTCTAAATTGCCCATAGTGTCTAATTCGGTGTGTAAGGGGGTGCATGTGTGACTGTGCCCTGCGATATGATCAGTTACAGTAAAAATCCAGCTGTAAATTATACAATTATTTCATGTATAAAACAGCTTTTAAAATAACTATTGTAATCATGACTGTTAATCACTGGCACCTTAAGTCTCACTGTCATTCTACCTGTTTATGTGAGTGGCTGGTATGCTCCAGTGGTGGCCTAAGAACAAACCAGCCAATGGAGGCAGAGGTGCCCAGTTTATGGGTACTCGATGCCTACAATGGGACTGCTGTCCTTGATGTTGTTCCTGCCCCTGGGGCTTCCATGCCTTTCCTGTTCCCTGCTTCCCATGTGCCTGTATCCCCTGCTCCTGCAAGCTCCTGGAAATCCCTCTGTGGTCCTGGTTCCCTGTGTTCTCTCCAGAGTCCTGGTCTGTCATCTCCAGCCAGCCATGTCTGTCTTTTATGCTGTGTTGTTCCCTGTTCGTGTTTTTCCATCCTCTGCCTTTCCAGGCCTGTTCTCGTTGAGCCACACCAACCCCGGGTGCCCCCTCTATGAGTTCTGTTGTTACTGGCGCTCCTCTTGTTGAGTGCTTCTGTATGACACACTTCTCAACCTGCTCCTTTCTCTCCATACTTGCTGTCTGTCCCTGTGTTCTCTGCATGTCTCTTGATGCTGTGCCTCCCTATACAGTCTCCCCACACCACAAAATGTACTGGATCAAGAAGAATGGGAAATTATACGTTTGACTGACTGCCACCTATTCATATTTCCAACACTTACACTTACAGAAACAAATGTGTTTGTACAATTGGCTCCAGCTTCCCCGCGACCCTGACAGATAAGTGGTATGGATAATGGATGGATGGATGTGTTTGTACAGACACCCCTTACTTTTACTAGTATCCTGTAGGCAATGGCAAGGAATACAAACACTTACACGTCTGAGTTGTCAACAATTAATAAATTTCATAATTAAATTCTGGAAATGTCACAAAAATGAAAATAATGAAGAAAAAAGAGATTCCCTAAAAAAAAAAAAGCTAAAAAAAAACCTCCCCCCAAATCGCACTTTTTTTAGCTCCCCCCGACACCCGCACCTCCCAGCCGTTTCTCTAATCACGTTGATCAAATTTTGCAAGTTTTACAAATTCCAGTTTTGAGGATATGAACTTATTCGACACATTCAAAGGTACTATGTTTCATCACCTGCTCCTCAAAACGTTTCTGCACGGCCCTGTTTGCTTGGGCTCGAAGAGCAAGATTGAGTCTTCGACCTCGGGTATTACAACGGGGAAAAACAGAAAGACGCCGAAAGGACTCGGGAAGCACGACTCGAAATGCATTTCGCGATTTCAGCCGCTAGGTGTCGGTGTTTCGTTGTAATTGACATCTAAATCATGTCCTGTTGCTTTTGGACAGTGGCGTCGTTAGGGCCAATCTATCCCCGAGTCGTTTTTTGATCTCGAAAAGTGACTGTAGTGTCTCCCAATAATGTCAGATTATGTTTCAGAACTTTAGATAGGTCTCTAGTTCTTCTGGGGAATTTATATAATAGTCTGGACTCATTTGAAGCAGACTCACAGTTAACGGTCTCCAGAGAGTTCGTCATTGTGGACAAGATGATTACTCGAAAAAGAAAACCCATCTTCTCAGATTTTTGCAAAAGAGAGTACACGACAACTAAAACGAAAAATTCATTCCTAGGTCTGCCCAGTTAATAAACGTTATTTTAATCATTGAGCTCATGATATTTTCGTCACTTCCCCTGGCTAAATCAGCTATCATTTATAAGTACCGACATTAGCTATATTTTCCTTCGTATCTCAGCGGTACATCAAGTTGGAATATTGCCTTACAACCAGTTTTGTAGCTCTGAATTGTGGCTTTCAAGCTTAATCTTGTGTCTATACGGTACTCATGTGATTTATAATCTTTCGGGAATTATTAGAACTAACCGGGGAAAAGTGAAGAAACTGTCGGGTACCTTTTAATTTCTCCAGTTACCATAACCTTTTTAACGGTGACGTTGAATGAAAGTTCGCATATAGCCTATAAGTTAATGTCGGAATTTTTGCTGACAAATAAAGACATGACGTTATAGCAAGTAATTTCTAAATTTTGCAAGTTCTCATGTTAAGGTGTGCTGACTAATTAATTCATTGTGTCAGACGTAAAAACATTAACGTCAACCGACAGTTGATATTGATTTGTGTAGACTGTGGCGATTGAATGGGTCATAGCAATCAGCACAAGATTCAGACTTCAACGAACCCATTTTACTGACAAATCTCCAACCAACAACTATACACACAGCATAAGTCCACGCTGGTACTGACGGGCAGTACATAACACAACGCTTAGGGTGGTTAAACGATGACAAAGGGGACACCACACAATACAACAGTTTCACATACAGCAGAACACAAGTGTATAACTCCAACAGACAAACTTTAACAAGCTCATTCACATTTAATCACAACTACAATTTTTCATCAGAGCCTTGCCAAATGTAGGCCACATATATATGTACATATTCAGTCAGCTCAGGTGTGGGTTTAGTCAGTGTTTTACAATTGGTTTCATAGTGTTGGATCTAAGATGCCACCCCGTGCCACTCTATTTAAATATTTTTTGGTTTGCCAATGGACTCTCAGCAAATCACACAATGACCAAAGGTACAAAGACTATGAGAGAAAACAGGAGAGAAGGCAAAGAGAATGTGAGGAGAGAGGTGAGCAATGGGCAGGTCATATGGGAGCTCAGTAGATGTTTGGGTACATATAGGTGTGTGTGTGTGTGAGAGAGACACAGAGACAGGGAGAGATTAATTTTTACTATTTCCTTTTGACCTTTTTTAATATTAAGATGAACATTAGGAATAGAGGAGAAGGCACTCTGTTGGAGTCACACAGAAATGCAGATTATCAGGTAACGAACAACAGACGCACACATTTAACAGCAACTAACTGGCACATGTTATGATTCCAACCGCCAGATGATGTTATCCGTGGTTAAGTTTTACAGATGCTGAAAGTGTAGCTAGTATAAGCTGTCAACATTCTTTATAAAATACTTGGAAATGGGGTTTGTAGGTGTTGACATTAAAAAAAAAAATATTACGTTGAAACCCACTACAAAGGTCTGGGAAACACCCCGGATATTCTGGGATGTGCCCCAGATATTTTCAGAGCCAAGAAACTCCTCTGGTTTTGGATAAAGGGAAGGAACTAAACATCCATCCATCTATCAATCCATCTTCCAACCGCTTATGTGGTACGATGTTTTGGAGAACCTGGAGGAATCCATGACAGCATAAATGATTATTGATGTTAAAAATATCAGATTTTCTTCAAAATGTATATATATGGAGTATTTGTAGAAGAGTGGTTTTGAGAACTATATAAGGCAAGCTGGTTTGTGCTTTGGATAACTTTCTGGAAGTGATTAACATAACAGACTTTCATTACAGAAGTAAAAAAGGATTTTGTTTGCATTATTGATGCTTTCAAAGTTTGAACAATCCTCTTTAACCATAGAGAAAGAAATCAAAACTTTATTGCTGCAGAAAACATACAGCTGAATATATTATACAGTACATCAATGCTTTAAAATAAATAGTAAATGTTTTAAGATATTTAGACTAATTAAAAGGTTATATACCAAAGTGAACTATAAATTTACTTTTTTTCCTAATGTAATTTTAAAATAATGTCCAGACACTGGCTGCTGTATTAAAACACGTAAAACTGAATTAAGTTTCATCTGAAGGCAATAAAGAATTTGATTAAACCTGAATGTAGCACCATGAGAACCACTATTTGGGCAAAACAGAAGTAAACAGAAGTTTGTTTTTCCACTGAAGAATTTAAGGTGACTTTAGCCAACCATCAGCGGCACTAAAACTAGAGGCTATTCACATCTTCCCAAGGGAGGTGTAAGGAACTGGTTTATGTAGCTGTTTCCTGTTCTTATGTGTGGAAGGAGTCTTAGGGAGTCATATTGAAGCTCAACATCCGTCTGTCGAAATGCTGAAACTTTTTTCTGAATATGCATTTTGACCATAAGCTTAAAGATTTTTTTTTTTTGCAGTTTATTGTTTTGAGGAGTTTCATAGTTTTAAATGCAAGCCCAAATTTGACAATGTTTTCTCATTTACATTTTTTAGTTCACATTGATGAAATGTTCGAATAATGTATAATTACATCTGGAGTTTATTGGCTTGTGTTGTAGGCATTTTACTGGTGTCAGCAATGGTAGCCTTGCTGTTACAGACATTTTATTAGGTAATAACCCGAAGGCAAGATAAAGAGGTTTCTATAATTCAGGCATTATATTGCATTTCTCAATTTAAACTTGTTGTGCAGTCTTTCCACAGACCAATGAATTGTGTAGGAATATCCAGGCATTGTGAAAGTGTATTCATTTATTAGTCAGCTGCATGCTCCAATTTCTGCAAGGCCTTATCTAGCAAACCAGCATGAGTTTCCCTTTATATGCCTTAAACCAGGGTAGAAAAGGGATCCCATTATTTTAGTAAGGATTCATGAATGGGTGGCAGTGTTCCCCTTTTTTAAATGGCTGATTCAATGTCAGGTTGAGGATCCCCCTTGGTGCTGTGACACTGAGAAGGACCATTTTCTTTGGAAGACCTAGAGATTGCTTCAGATAATGTCGTATTGTCTGCTCATCCCTGGTCTGTCAATGACCCCACTGTCTTCAGGACTTGTCTGTTATCAAAGTCAACCAGTGGCGGAGAAGGCCACTGTTGCAGGGGACTACAGTGCTAAACCTAACCACTGGATAAGACCATTTAAGGGCTGTGGTAGAGCATGGACTGTGCTCCTACTTCCTGCTCAATCACATTGCCTCCCAACGTGAAGTGAGCTGCAGCTCTCCAGCTGTTTTTTAAACACACTGTAATTTACTGAGTAACTTGTGGAATTCAACAATTATTTTTACTTAAATGTTAAACAGCGATTCCCTCTTGAAATTCTAGCTGTATACCTTTTGCTCGCAAGTCTGATTTTTAAAATAACCTAAGCCCTTTCGTGGATATATGAATCACAAGGTGACCTTATAATACATTGTCACAATGTGAGAACTGTTTAGAGGAAAACTGTTAATCTTGGTAAGTGAATTACCTTCAATGCTTGTCTTGTGACATTGTAACGCGTGGTAGGGTTAAAGACCATGACATTTGTAGTGTAGGTCTTGAACCATCAGGGGGCCCTGTTTCTCAGCTCTTGCCGGTGACTTTGGCTAAGTTAGGACAGATGCTGTGATACGATTTCAGAACTAACCCTCTGGGCACAAGGTGACACTGGCTGGAGATCTGGAGTGTTTTATGAACATTTGCTGTGTTTACCTCCTTTCTTATGTTACTCTTTATAGCTGAGAGGGATTTTTTTTCCACTAGCAGATGGAGGTTGTGTCTTTGTGTACCCCAAGGGTCTCCAGCAATATTTTTCCTAGCACAAGTTGACATAAATAATATAGGGAGTGTATGATCTCTCTTGTATAGCAGACTGTCAATATTTGCATCTCTGTTGTCACGAAGTTCTTAGAACAGAAGATTCACACCAAATGTCCCTCCCTCCACATTTCCTATCTTATGCCACCCCATTGTTATACTGGCTTGCATTTTTGCTGAGTTATCTCTTGTGCTCTGATGGGTTGAAATCTTAATCTTTGCCAATAGAAGTGAAACCATGTTAATTTGTACCCAGGCAGGAGGATGATCCCATGTTTGTGATCAGTGACTTCCCCAAGGTTTCCCATAAGATGAACAGGGGACATTGTGTGTAGCACTTTCGCACAAACCCTCTAATTTCATCTTGCGCTTCCAGAACATTCCTATCATTCTGAGACCAGGTTTCAGTGATGGTGAATGTGAAGGTTCCTTTGCACCTCTTCCACATATGTTCACAATCATTTGCAATTGGCCCCTCTGACGTGCTTGAATTATCCAATTAAAGCACTTATGACATGGTGGACAGACTCTCCCCAGAACATTATGCCCACTGAGGGCCATATGCTCTTACACAGCCAGTTGATTTTTGCTGAGGTTCTTGTGCATTTCAAAGCCTCATTGTTCCTACTAAGAGACATTTCTGTACACATCCTATATTGATGTCCTTGATTTGATTATATACTTGCAACTGTGCACAGCCACTTTTCATGTTTACAGTGAGGTCAACCAGTCAGCACGCAATCCAAAGCTTTCTCTGGCCTTGCTCATGAAAAGGCCGCATTATTTTTAGGGCAAATGGTGTTTCAGGGGCCATGTTCTTCGCTCTGATTTAATTGTGTTTGTCAACATTATCAGCTGAAAGACAGTCCATCCAGCATATGTGAGTGAGTCTGCTTCAGTGCACAGTTTACCATTTCAGTTTTCAGAAAAGCTGCTTTGGACTTCAATCTTGTACTGGATCTGCAGTTGGAGACAGATGAAAGGGATGTATTGGACTGTCAATGTAACCTAATTTTTAAAAATTTATATATGTGTAATACTCCAGCAATCCCTACAATGACTTCAGTACTTCAATTGATGATTATAATCAATCACAATTTAAAGTGAGCAGCTCTTGAATTGCCATGAATAACTTCACATGCAATAGCGGCACAATTTTAGTTGTAAACAAATGGTAGACGGAAAAATCACAAATACATACAGTGTTTTATGCAATTATTAAATTATTTTCCTGAGTTATATCATGCTTGATTCATTGGAATCAGGTATTTAGACAGGATGTTCTGAGTAAGTAATCTTAGGAGTGTTCTCTAGAATTGCATAGTTAGCTCTGGTTTGCTGGAAAAACTAAAACCAAACCCACGCACATTCAACACACAGCACTCTAATGGAGGTAGGACTTGTTTACAAATGAAACATATAAAAAACAGGCCTTGTAGGGGCATCTCTTGGAGGCCAGATTTCAAATGGGGCGTAATATTTCACTCAGGTGCCACTTTTCCAGTTTGCACCATCTTTGGGCACTCAGGCCAATGGAAGGTGACCGGCAGGTGGTGCACCTTTCGAAGGAATCTCACTTGCACCTCTCCCAGTGTAAGTCCTGCTTAGCAATTCCATTTTAAATGTAAGCTTTTTTATTATTATTTTGATAGTCCACCACTGCAGACTGCAGCTCGTTTTATGTAATTATCTAATTAAAGAAATGCATGGTCTTTTAAGTTAATTTGCCCATTATTGATGCTTAGTTGTATTAGTTAGTGTCTGTCCATAAAGACAGTTCTTTGGGAATACGATAATTAAAAAGGTAGCGTTCTTAGTATATTATCGATTATAGGCACAAACACAGTGTTGCAATGTTCAACATCAAAAATTATGCTCAGACTCGCAGTTCTATAAAATACGTTTTTAGCATGAGAGCACATAAAACAAAATCATTTGCCATCGTCAGACAGTTTAATTTTTGAATGATTCGTGTCAGCCATGTTCAGAAATATTAAACTGGTGATTTTGCAAAAATACCATATATGCTATTAAAAAGTATAAACATCATGTTCTTGTGCTGATCCTGAAGTTAAAGCAAGGACATCATGAGGGAAGATGCCGAAATGCGCTTTTTCACCGTAAGTATATGGCCGAGGATAACTCTACATCCTGGATATACATACATGCATGTTTCAGGAGAATGAATGCGCATAAAATGTTAATGTTGTATAATTACATAAAATAATCCTTGTGTGAGGAATACGTGTCCAGATGCTCATCTCTGCTCAAAATAATTTACTTCAGCGGTTCCGTGCTGTAGATTTATCCATTTGCATGACAAATAAAACTCGTGTCCTTTGTTGAGTCACATCAGCCTGCTGAAAGCATGCAGGGGGTGAGGTCTATGCTCTTAACTACACCAGGAATTATCAGTGGAGGGACAAGTGATTGGTTACTTCATCAATTTGACTTCACTGTGGGAGCCAGCAGTCTAGGGTATAGCTAGCAGAGGTCAGCTACCTCCAAAAGTGGTTTGCACTAGTTTTCCCACCTACTGGGTCCTACAGAGATCACTCAGCACCATATACTGATCTCACTAGGAATCATTTGTAGAGTCTCAGTATAGTCTCTCTGAAAACAAAAAGCCAGTTATTCAGGAAGAATTGGGTGAGATGGTCGTATAATCTATGAGTCTTACAGAGATGGAAGCAGCATCAGTGGTAGTCCTGAAGCTTATGGCCTCCGTAAAACATGAATGAGATGTCAAAATATCACTCATATCAGATGCTTGGATAGGTCGGGCTTGATTGATTTCGATTTGGCACTTGATTTAATCAAGGGCTACCAGCAGATTCCGGAGATGTACTTAACTGGGACTGAAGCGATTTAGCACTATCCTTTTTGAACTGCGTTGGTTGCCCATCACTGTATGGCAACTGAAAACCATGCCCTTCACTTCATGATGCTCCTACCTTGCAAGTCAAAACTTCATGAGGGCCTACTTCTCAGGTCACCTGACTTTACCAAGGCAATCATTTTTTATATAGGGACACAATCTAAAGGGGGTCGAGGATAATCCCAGGAGATGCATGGCGAGGAACACCCAACACTGAGGGTTCACTGAAAGATTTTATGCAAGGGCACAAAATGCAACACTATAAAATTTGCAGTTTTCACCCTCGGTTATCTATTGGAACGGTCCCCCATTCTTTTCTGATGGGGTTCCCATGCTCCTCTCCAATGATGCCACCATGTGATGGACACTGGTATTTCGCTTCACAGCCATTCTCTTTCTGGTTGTTTCACAGGCCGAGGCTTGACATGACCAGTGTGGATATCCTAGTGTGCCTTGAAGCCAGTGTTGATGCCAGAGAGAGAGTGAGAGGTGGAATTCCTGCTGTCGACCTCAGGAGGCCGACTTAGGTGACTGCCCCTGTTTACCTCAATTTGTCCCACCTCTTCCTCATTACAGTTCTGTCTATTTGTTCAAGCACGTGTTGCTTTAGTTCGTTAGCAACTCCACTTGCAAGACTGCAGGCTATTTCTGTGAGACCTGTGTGCCCAGTACAAGCATCCTGTGGGCTGCTTGTCCCACCCATGCTGAAACAGCAATTTTTTTGCTGTCTTCTAAGAACCTTTACTTTTTTCGGCCAGCCACCCCCCCGCCCCTCCCCTCGGCTCCCATCGTGCACTGCCTTGC
>JAACJT020000034.1:9482228-9503773 GCA_009936485.2 Gymnarchus niloticus
GTCCTCGGACAGACGGGCACGGTGATTGTTTTGTTGCCAGGTGCGCCGTGTTAGAGCCCGAGGAGCTAAAGGGGTTAGGACTCGCGTTGTTAATTGTGCCTCTTTTCAAATGCCGAGGGCAGAACCCGGGACGAACAGGAAATGACAAGCCAGTTGGAGCGCTTTTTAAAAAGGCAACTGATGAGTGTATGTATGGGTGTTTTTGGATTGAGCACATATGTATGTTAAGTGTGGCAATTTTATTTGAAGACCATTTCTGCCAGGCAGGAAAAAACTGACTTTTTTCGGTCACCAGTTTCCAAAACTACGCATGTTTTCTAGATGTTTATCATATATATTATGAAAGTTGTTTTTAAGTTTATGACAAACAATGAATCTAATTGTGTTGGTGATGCATTTTATATTATGTACAATGTGAAATTAAAAGGTATACTAAGTTCATACATTTTCTAAAGTTGCATTTTGTTTGTTTATTTAACTTTCCACTACGCAGATATATTGTTACATATTCATATTTTAAGCTGAGTTTCTAGAGCAAAGAATAATAGGTAATGCAATACTTCAAATGAAGAGAGTTTTCCTATGGTAAAGTCTGAAGGCCCTGTAACAAATTCTTTTCATGTGTTGTTCATCCACATTTATTCTTAGCATGAATTTCAGGAAAGCACAAATACATAAAAATGGAGTTTTGATTGTTATTCCACCTGCATAGGCTTAAATATCACAAAACCGTGTTATATGTGCCCAGACACCCCCTTGAGTACATAGTTATACTATTTGAAGGAGCTTAATCATAATCGGGTTCATTTCAGTTTAGACGCCGTGAGTATGTGCAGGATCAGATCATTTAGAGTCTGAAATTTTTGCTTTTTGGCTTCAAACCCGTGGTAGGCAGGAGTATCCTGAACTGACCAGTAACTTCTGATGCTAAATGAGGCTTCATAACCCATAGTGGGTGAGACTATCCCAAACTACCAATCAAAATCCACCACAGATTTTGAGACCTCATTTATCTCATCACTACATAGTATTTCCCCCTTCAAATGGCAGTCAGACTCACTGGCCCTGGGGCTTCCAATGCTTAAATTAAAGAGATTTGGTATGTACAATCTGTCCTCATAGCTTGAGACTGCAAGGGAAGGATGAGTCTGTGTGCTGTTGTCTGGAACCTTCTCTGAGGTGTGCTCATCTTCTTTATAACATCAGGTCTACAGATGTCACCAGTGCTCCAGACGCAGTCAGGCACAGGCACCACTAACTATCTATTGGGTCATTCTTCCACTTAATGCTCCATCTTGGCTTCTGGTCACATGGACATGGAACGGCTAATAGCAGGATTGATGCTGCCTATCCCTTGCATGTATTCTGCATGTCTTGTGGGTCTGCTTGTATTGGGAGCCAATTTAGCAGGTGTAGCTGACAAATTATAATTTTATGAAAGACGGTGTGCACCATACCATTTCAATAATAAACCTCATTGGAGCCAAGTTCCAAAACAGAGATAGGTGTTTTAAGTTAAGTTTCAAGGACTTGTCAGACACTCATGAGCTGCTTAAATCCCTGACGGCCGAGAAGAAGCCGTAATCGTTGGTACAATGCCGGTATTTGATGAATATATATATTGAATTTTCCAGTTGGGCTGAACCTCCACCCTGTCTTGCCCTAATGGTATCGGAATGTAATTGAAACGGAGAGAAAGGGGAGAGTATGGCAACAGCTGGAAATGGTTGTGATGGCTGTCGAAAGTTTGTTTTCATACTGAGAGGAAATGGAGCTAGGAGCAGAACAAGTTTTGCTTCTCGCAATTTTCAACACTGAGCATCTCTCTTCAGACCTCGGCCTCTCTTGGCCAATTGTTTTCTCCATGTCAGTTTCTGCTTAAACACGGAAAAGTGCTGGGTTTTACTGTGGCGACGTCTCTGCTCTCTGCCTTAATTCCTTAATAATAATAGTCATGCTGCATTATCTGTTCTGATTATGAGGATCCTCAGACCATGAAAATTTCTGGCACATTTTGACCCCCTCTGATTAATTTCCTCCTGTGTGGTATTTCTCTCTCTGTGTCGGGACTCAGCTATGTACATTCTCTCATTTCCGTCTCCCCTCAAGATGATGGGGTCTCTCTCTCTCTCTTTCTCTCTCTCTCCCTCCCTCCTTTATGACCAAATAAATCTGACTGCTGCCAAAGAGCAGAAAACACAGGATTAAAATTCCCCTTTTGCTGCGTCTTCAGGAGCCCAGCTGCACGGCGCTGTTTGCCTGCAGAGCCCAGTGCAGCTGCGGAGAACCCTGTGTTATTGGGAGAAGTGGGCCTGCACTCCACAGAAATAAATTGTTTTCATTGGCAAGCCTGACTCCTTTTCACCAAGTGATAATTGCATGATGAAGAAAAAAAAAAAACGGTTAAGATAATTCCCACCTGAATGGACTGTTATTAGTAAATTTGCTTTCTGAAATGAGATCATGCATTTGCTGTTGTGGTGAATATTTTTGGTGAGTTCTTCACTGTTTTTACTGGACTTACATTTGGTGACATCTCAGCTGTCATTAAAGATAGTCACTAATACTAATTACAGTACTTATCTTTTAATAAGACACAATGAGAAAGGACAGAGGAAGGTGCTTATGGTCTCAAAGCTCTGTGGGCATTTCAGAAACTGTCAACAATAGTTTGCACGTGCTGGAGGAATCACAGCTAACTGAGCGTGTCTGTGTATGTGGGATGTGTGGAGATCCCGTCTAATCCTCAGCTTCCGATGAAATCACACAGTGGCCCAAGGAATCTGCTGTGTATTAAAAATGATCTGTGCAATAAAACCAACACATATACACAGCTTACTCTTTCAAAATTCAGCCTGAAAGACTTAAAAGTTTTTTTTTCTCTATCAAGGCTCAGGGATAATTGTGTAGTTTAAAAGAATCTATGGTGAGGTAATTTTTTTTTTTTCTCGACATGCTGTGCCAGGCTTTCCTATTAAAGCCCAGTAGTCAGCAATATTGTGCCAACTCACTCCTGCCAGAGCAGAGAGGCAAACTTCATCATTAATTCTTTTAGTGTTTACATCTGGAAAATTAAATAGCCTTCAGTAGAATTCCATGTGCCACAAATTGTCCTACATGTACAATTCACACTAAATATTAAAACAAAGCTGTTATTCTTTAAGCTAAAAATACAGGCAATGATACAATCTCCAACTAGCTTGAGCAGAATGTTTTTCTTCCTTTTCCCTATAAGAGAGTTTCTACCAGTCTTTGAGGGAAAATAAGGAAATGCTGCTTGGGTTATAATATCCCCAGCTTTCGACCTTCCACACCCAGAATTAATGTACTTTCATAGACACAATGTGGACTCCAAGGAGTATGAGGTGCATACCTGAATGAAGTCTTGCAATGCTTACACTTTTAAAAACCAATACAGGGAAAGTGCCAATCTATAGAGAGGGCCTCAGACCTGGCTACTGTCTCCTGCAAAAAAGAAGGAACTACTGTATTTTTTACCAGAGTCATCTTGAGAAAAGCAGTTTACAGACATGCCAGGGACTTGTGGTGCAGTTTCCCAAGGCCGGGAAGAGGAAATAGACTCACTGCATCCCCCTGATCTTTTTACTAGCCCCCGTGACCTCTGAACAAGCCCCGCGAGGATCATCCTGTCTTTATCTGCAAAACAGACTGTCCATATGTGTCCTGAACACTGTGAAACAAACCCTGCCAGCGGGGCGTAGTGAAATTCAGCCGCTCGTGATACGGACTGAACATCTCTGCTCCTCAGAAGCTGGCGAGCTGTGCACACCAGCTGAGATTGTCTGCTGCTTTGGGAAAAGCAGCTTTCAATTTGAGATGTACTTATTAACCCCCCCCCCCCCCCCGCCTTTGCCTAGAACTTTAGGTTAGTGTCCCGTTCAAATAAAAAACAGAGGAGTCAGTCAATGATCATCAATGCTGTAAAAGCCACTGTGCTACCTGCCAAATTTAAGAACAAGAGCAAACAGAAAGTATTTAACTTGATAGGTGGAACTCCCTACTCACAGGGTGGTGCATGGTTGTGCAGGTTAGGTGTCGGTGCCCATAACCAGAAGGTTGCTAGTTTGAATCCCATGGCTGGCAAAGTATGTAACCGTTGATCCCTTAAACAAGGCCCTCAATCCAAAACGTGCTCCAGAGGTGCCAGATAAATGTTGTGCCTGGGCTTTGACCCCAAGCTTCACTCTCACCTGAGTATGTCTGTCTTTTACGGCCAGCGAGACAGGATATGTGGCTTCGGCAAATGGCAAATAAACTCTCATCTACTGTATTGTAGTTACTACCACGTGCAAAGAGGTTATCCCCACCCCCCATAAGCACAGAGAGGAGCCGAGCAGCGTCTGCAACACAGAACCAGCATTTTCTCAATTATCTCAGCAACAATCAGGGATGCATTTCTGGATTCACACAGGGCCCACAGAGAAACAAACAAAGGCAGAATTCTTCTTGTCAGACTGCAGCTATGGGAAACGGCCGGCTTGCCAATACTGATAAGTAACTGCAGGGTCAGGTTACATCCAGCTGTCAGCAGCAGTGCATGCTGGTTCCGATCGTACGGTTTTTCCTGTGTGTTGCAGTCTCCCGTGCATGTTAACAGTCATAAATATCCAGTGGACGTGCTAAATAAGGCTAACAGACCGTCGCACTTGCATAGCTCTTACATCACGGCGAAGGATCTCCAAGCACTTCTCAGGATGGCCCCAGCTGAGTAAACACAAGCAGCGCAACAAGATTCTTCAGTGTGAGAGATGAGTCTAAGCAGATCAGAATGCCGTGGTGACAGGGTGGGTGTGGGCCTAAAGGGTGGGGGTACTAAAGCCTTGACATGGGGGACTCCGGGAGAAAAACAAGGATCAGAAAGTACATCAGACCCATACCTATCTTGGAGAGCATTTGCCACTTATGTTTCTGTGTGTTCCTCGCCTATTGTTCCATGATACACGTACACAGGAGCCGTTACAAGGTCCGGGCGATTAGCTTTAGCCATGGATGTTTTAACCAAAGCCGCAAACATTTTGGATATAACTACCTCTTGTTTAATATAATCAGCAGACGCACATCAACAGTGCAATATTTTGCCGGGGGAAAAACATCCATTAGAAAACAGCAGGGAACTTGAAATCTTTTAATATGGCTGATTCCCTCATCAAGGGCTTAGCCTCTGATGTTACTGGTGTGTGGAATCTCCCCTGTGTGTACATTTAATGAGGGTGGAACGGTCATTGACTTTGTTTTCTGGGTTTATGGCCGTCAACCTCTCCGTAAACCATCACCGTGCCCATCTCTGAAGGTAACAATATTACAAGGCTGGCATTTATTTTTCCAAGTTATCCGGGCAACCCCCAGAGTTCAACAGCAGCTACCTCTAGCGTACTTTCCCAAAGGACAGGTCGAGACCCTTAAAAAACCAGTTCAGACGATCTCAGGAGGAAGACTGCAAGACAAAACAAAAATGAACAGCTTACATGGCTCGAGAGGATCACTAGCGAGTCAGTCACGGTTTCACAGAGGGCCTCAGTCTCCGACTTTAATAACCGATGTTAATTTGACAGAACACAATAAAGAGAAGATGAGCTGGTTGCTGGTCTGCGGTAGTAGAGCAAGACACAAGGGTTAATTTGACCAAAGGCTTCCAAAGCTCACCACCAGCATGTACACCTTTTGGCATGAAGCCCGGAGGGGCAAAGAGCTAGCTGGAGCTTCGATTCATTGAAGGGTGCCCATCAGGAACGTCTGTACGCAAGAAACGTGAGCTCCACAAAAGGGTGCCACAGAGAGGTAGAGAGCTGGTTTGCTGTTATGACCCTGCACCAATCTGGACTGCAGGAATGCGACATGTCTTTGAGAAGGCTAGGATCAGATGCCTTTCTGCACAGTAGTTCACATTGTGGTTCCCCTACATCTTTCTTATTAGACAAGTGTAACGCATATGGATACTTCTTATTCCAAGCAAGTGTTTTCAAACTTTTTGACAGGTAGAGTATATTTCTCCCCTAACACCATTTTGGCATGGGCGAATCATTCTGACACTGAATCTTCAACATAACATAAAATGATCCTGAGTGAACAAATGAGAGAACTAATCTGTGATTATGCAGTGTAGGAAAGTATGCAACAGCCAATGCCCACATATGAAAAAGTAAGAGCCTTATACTGTAAAGAGGTCACACCACATTTAGCAGGAGTGACAGCAACCAGATGCTTCCGGTAATTATTGATCATTCTGCTTGCAGTGCTGCGGAGAGATTTTGGCCCACTCCTGAATTCAGAACTGTTCAGCTCATTATGGTTAGACCTGAAGTATCTCTGTGGAGATCAGGTACGGACTTTGACTAACCCAGCCCAGAACAATTTTCTGGTTCTCCAACCAACCACTATGATGCACACTTGTCAGTACTTCAGTGCATGGTCCTGACGAACTTCCTCTTTAGCGTCTGAACAAATGGCCTAATATTCTGCTTTATAATTCTCGGATACAGAGCAAACTTTGTGTTTACCCCAGTAATGGACGTTCATCCAAATCTTGTTGCAGTGGTATATCCATAGATCTCCAAATCATGGACACTATCACTTAACTGTTGACACAAGCTCTTCCTCAGAAGGGCATTTTTCAGTTTTACTCAAAACACAGTGGCACCCCAATTCGGCAAAATATTCTTTGGGCAGAGACTAAATTTCACATTTCAACCCATCCCTCAAGAGGTCCTCAGAGGTTTCAATTGACCATAGCTTTGCACAAGCTTCGAACCTCTAATTCTAAGGGCCAATGATAAGATTTCTTTTGGGCAATGCTGGGCCAAATCAGGCCTGAATGTTTACTAAAGTATTCAAACATCTGATGGTAATTGTTTTTGTATTTGGACACAATTAACTAGGAGGGAAATAACTTTCACACCTGAAAAGCGCATGTTTGTTTACCACACCCAAACAATGAAAGCAGTGCCAAACTTGAGTGTAACTTGAGTTTCCTTTCTCTCCAACTAAACCCCACATAAACTTTATGTGGAAGAATGTGCAAAAATACTGAAAATCAGACAACAAGCAAATACTTATTCATGCTTCTGTTTATGTGTTTCATACAGTTTAGAAAGTCCTGCGTCTCCTGCTTCTTGTTGAATGTTTTCCATGACCGATTTCTATGACTCTTATGGGATTCCCCTCTTCCACAGTTAGTCTGTCACCTTCATGTTCCAGTACAGATCCATCCTCTCATTCAACCATGTTGCATGCACGCATCCATCCATCCATCCATCCATCCATCCATCCATCCATCCATCCATCCATCCATCCAAACATCCATCCTCTACCTGCATATTATAATTAGGGTTGTAATGATGCATGCAATCATGCCTGAAAAAACATGCATTGTGATATCTTATGAAAAATTTAGATATTGAAATGACTATCATTACAGCATTATAACAAAGAGAAGTCAGGTAATTTAGCAATTTACAAACTTACTCCATTACAAAGTGTATAAATAATTTAATCTGTTTTTTTGCACTAAATACGACATAATGAATGTGAATTATTGATTTAATTAAATATTTACTTTTCAGTACTGATTGATTAATTGAGTGATATCGATTTGCAGCTACAAATACTGCTAATTATAATTTGGGTGTGGACAACCAGGTATAATTATAATTCTGTGTACAGAATCCCAATATTTTTGATTGCACATAAGATTGTAGTAATGTTTTCATACTCTGGTGTAAAAAAAGTGCTTAGACTACTTATACCATACTGCTGTGCCCTTTGCAAAAGCCACACAAATTTCATCTTGTTTTAAGGTTTCTGCTCTCTCTCTGTGAGGTTATAACATGCTGTATGTGGAGGTTCATGAAACAATACAAATATCTTGAATCTCATTGGCTTTATAAATCTTTAAAACATACAATAAAATTAACCAGCCATAAAGCAAATAAACAGTGCCATTCATGGATTGTTCAGTTAACCATGAACCAACCAGGTCACTTTTCGGCTTGACTTAAACCACCTGGTGGGTAAAGTTTTGACAAGCTTCTCCAAAACAGAACATGTTAGCAAATGACTACAATAAATGTAAACACTGTCTTTTGTACAAGTGAATGTCATAGGAAATATGTTTACAGATACAAAAATGGCAAAATCATACTTGCCACAACCACTTATTATGGTACTGAACAGCGTGCTGTAAACTTTGCCTTCTAGAGAAGCATGTAGGTCCATGCAAGCCAAAGTAATAAAAACTCGCCAGAAAAAAATTACATTCCACTCAAGCCATTTCAACTGCCCCATAGTATTAGAGAAATACACATTGTGTGCTGGTCATAGTAGCTTTCAAATGTAAACAAACAGGTCAACTTCAGACCCAGTGAGGATAGAAATGCCTACGTTCATATTATCACAAGGTCTTGTGGCATTGTTGAGGGGAGAAGAGAACTGTTTCGTACAGAGTAAAAACTGTTACCCAGTGTAATTACAGTCTTTGTTGTATGCAGAAAAATCCCATAGATGATATTATTGGAATTGATTTTATTTTTAGTGTTTTATTTTTAGTGTATTTTTAGTACAAATCTCACCATATAATATGTAGTTTTTTAGTGTAAACAAACATGTTTGTACATATATATATATATATATATATACACATGTTTGTTTAAAAAAACAAAACAATGGGGAACAGTCATGGTTGCATTACAAGACTACATTAGATTTTACCCTGAATACCAAGAGTAGAAATTTTAGCCTTACTTATTTTGAATTTAATTGAGGTGTTGAAAGGGTTTGTTTGGGGTCCACATTAATAAACTTAACAAGGAGAAAAACACAACCGACTCACTCAAGCAAGGACAAACAAGCATTGCACAGGGGTAAGGAGCCCTGCATTAACATAACCTAAATACAGACGAGTGGCTCTCTCTGTCCATTTGGAAAATATGAGGATCTTTTCAAGAGGAGCCACACTCGCAAGGAGAGTGCATCCGGCAGCCTTTGAAGTTCACAAAAATAATGGTTCTTAAAAGCATGTACCACGTAATGGCGAGCCAAGACAGATATTTCAATCAAAACCGATGTGCACTTGTGAGCAAGTGTTCAGATCGACGACGGAAGAAGCCCAACACAGGCCAGATTTTCAGAAATAAATTTTTCTGTTAGACATTGTGTAGAAACACTGTATACTACGTAGCTACACATTATTTCTTCATTACATAGAGTTTTTTTCTATTTTAGATCTTTGGGGCATTGTGGAATTTGTTTCCATTGTTAATAATTTACTAAATAAATGTTTGCCAGATTTATACATATTGTATAGAGCACATACATCCATCCATTTTCCAAACCATTTCATCCTATTTGGGGTTGCAGGGGGGGGCCTGGAGCTCATCTCAGGCAGCCCTGGGACACAAGGCCGGGGACTCCCTGGATGGGGTGCCGGCCCATCACAGGGAGAGCAAATATGTATACCTCCAAAGTCATTGTCATTCTAAATATAAATATGAGCCTGTATAAACTGTATAAAAATAAGACTGATGTGAAGAGAGTGTAACCTGAAGTAGTGTAATGTGGAACATATTTTACCTCATTAATGATTCAATGGAACGAACCAAAATGCCACTGCTACTGACACTCTGTTTTCAGATCTTTGTGTAGCACAAAGTAAAATCTGCCTCCTTCAATGTTTTATGACATTGGAGAACATACTGGGAGTGAGCTTATATTAGTCTTCCAAAAGGAACTTTTCCAGATCCTTCGTGTCCTTTGGTCTGTTCTAATGGGCAACTCTCATCAGCTCAGTTCAAGCAGAGGTTGGGAATTGGAGAGTTGGCCATTCCTTTACGGATTTCGATATGTTTTTTGGGGAAGTTTTGGGAACTTGGGAAGGTTGGGCAAATTTTCATTCTTCTGATAGAGGCATGCTTGCGGCATGGTTTTCAGAGGAAATGTTCCGATTTTTGGGTAGAGTTAATCAGGGTGCTAACCTTAATTAAGAAGAGCCCAAAAATGAGTGGGGAAAAACAGGACCACATTATTAATGATCCACCACTGTATTTTACAGTAGGTTCTTTTCTCTGTCCTCCTTTCAATGCCAGACCCGCTGCTGGTGGACCTACCCAAAGAGCTCTTTTTTCATCCTGTTCGACCGTTGTGGCTCGTCTGAATCCAAGTTCTTATGTTTCAATACATACATATATGTATATATACATAAAATATATATATATATATGTATTTTTTTTTTTCCTGGCTACTCTTCCAAATAGAATCTTGGCATGAGACTAGCATCTTATTGTGGATTTTGAGACTTGGTGACTCTGATATCAACCCATTACCAGAATTATTAAAGTTATCAACTATTTGTGTTATGGCATCTGAGTCTTCACCTTTGTCCACGGTAATGGATAATAAACAGACTAAGACACGTTTCACTTCATATTCTATAAGAACAGGAAGATGTGGAAGAGATCTATAATTCCTCAAGTCTGTAGACATGTATTTATGCCTCAAGATTCCCTATGTTGTTTATATCACAGTTTTTTTTTTATTGAAACCTCCAAGCTGACCGTGGACTATTATGAACGACACCTGTCATTTTTCATATATCCATAAAACATACTGTAAAGACACTGTTATACTATATATGAAACACAACCTCACTGGCAGCATGGCTGATCTACTGTATGTCAAATCGCTAAATGCAAAATGAATTAATGGAAATAGGGAGCCTTAACAGTTATGGAAATGGTCAAGGTGAATAATAAAGCTATTTAGAGGAAAAAGGAGTATCCGGCTGTACTCTCTTTCTGCTGTTTTTCCCATGAACATTTTCGCTATGAGAGACAATTGCATTATTCGGCAGAAACAAAGAGTTAAAAAATGATGTGGTGACTCAGAAGCTAATAACACAGAAAGAAGCTTACTGTCCTAACTTCGATGCGGCATTCTTTTGAAACAGAGGGCTAAAGATAAAAACAAAAGAGCACACTGATTTCTCTCAGTCCACATATGGACGGGGATTGGCATTGTATGACCTGGAAGGTCAGGTAAAAAGACTCGCAACAAAATACAATTCAAGATTTTCTTTTCCAGTGGCAAGGATGGGACAAAAACTTGGAGCGGACTCTCTTTAATTCTGAATGAAGCACCAATTTGCTTGGAAAAATAAATGAAGTTTGGCAAAAGATATGGGAACGACCTTGAATTCCGTAACAGAAGGATACATAGGCACCGGTTGAATGGCGTACGCACACACTCCTCAGCATAATGAAATAATAGACTCAAAGTCACGTATTAGGAGGTAGAGTTGAGAGAGCAACTTCAAAGCACTGCCGAGGCTGTGATGGCACCTTCTGAATAAATTTGTTGGCCACCAGTCGATCTGCCCTCAGGCTAAGATTGTGGCTGTCCGCTTCTCCTGACCCCTTGCGAACAGCCAGTAAAAGGAACGGTAAACTAACAAGAACATGACTGGAAAAGACCAACAAAAAAAAAAGAAAAGAAGATGGGGGGAGAACTAGGGAAAAGAGGAACGGAAAGACTCAGGATGGAGAACTGTATAGGAATCAAAATTAGCCGCAAAAAAATATGGAAAAAGGCATTTAGGAGCAATTGCGTTCCTCTTCAGTAAACACATTTAATGACACGCTGTATCGCAGAGTTCCCCGATACGTCACAGAACAGTTGTTGTCACAGTCGCTCAGTTAAATTACAGGAAAAGAGTTAAATGAAGTGCAAGATTGAGTGAATAAAAAATACTCATATGCGAGTAGCTCAATTCGCACAAGCTCCATGCACCCATCCTGCATTCTTGTGCCCCTGCAATAAAGGCTCCTTCAGGTTTAATGTTTTCCTCTCTCTGTATTACTTTGGGTGGGTTCTTTGGCCAGGTCAGAATTTCTCCAGCTGTGCTTGGGAGTAGTGTAGTGTAACAAAACCCAGTCAATAGGCCAACATGCATTCAAATAAATTACTATCTGGACTCCTTCTTCTCTCATTCAGGTGAAACAGAGACCCATCTTTCATGGAGAAGCCTCAATTAAATGTCACAGTTCTTGAGTGTTTATTTAATGTTCCACTAAAGAATTAAACACCATACTCATCATCTGTTTTGAGAAGCAAGGATACATCGTGTGTTACATGTTATGTTATTCATTCCGAGTAATATTTATGCTCTTAGGCTTCTTTTTGGTCATCTCCCTTTTTTTGAGTCAGATCTGGAATAATGACCATTTACCAATGAAAAGCAGCATTTTTGTAATTCAAAGAATGATTTGCCTTGACCAGGTTGTAAATATCGTCTCCAAGGTCTAAATCACTGGAGAGAGCTTTGAGTCGTAAAGCTTGCTTACGAAAAATTTCAAGAATGGGCCAGTGGGTAGTTCACTTCCATGGCAGGGGGTTTGAATCTGCATCTGCTTTGAGTGGCTTTTGCATTTCCTTCCAGTGTTACATGGGTCTTCTCCTGCAGTCCAAAAACATATAGCTAGGTTCAATGGTGTCTCTAAACTACTTGTAGCGCGAGTGTGTAGATCTATGTGCCCTGTGCATATCAACATCCTGTGCACCCCTACCCTGGGCCACATGCTGCCTGGGATAGGTGCTGGGTCCCCGTGTAACTCTTGGATATGCCATCAGAAGATGGATGGATGTTACTTTACATTGTCAGCTGGAAAGTAAATGTTTCTTGATAAAAGAATCCATTCATTCATCCATCTGCCAAGAACCCTTGGTGAGCAGTGTTGTACGATGATAAAGTTACCCTGTCATCTGGTAGCCTTTTAATAGCCACTGTGTGACTGGTCAGATCTGTCATAAAAGACCTTTCTATAGTGCAAAAAATGACAAAATAGTGCCACTGACAAAATTTCACCTATACTGAAGACTTTAACCTTTCCATGCATGAATCGTATAAAACAGATACAGATTTTAGATGGGAGTCCTACACAATGTCAGAGTTCATAGGCAGAACTGGCCTGTCTTCATCTCTTGGAAGAACAGCTGAGACTTGGCCATGCTTGACTGTGGTTTTCCATGATCTCAGTGGTTACCAACATCTTTTATTTACATAACATAGTCTTAAATAAACTGTCCACAATTACAGATATTGTGCAGGAAATAGTGAAACCAATAAACATGCTGTAGCAATAAAGAATCAATAACCACAAATTAAGTTGACTTTGTATTGTGTACAGAATGTGTTTCCATGCCAGTTTAATAAATCTTAGACATGAATGTAGAGTTGCACAAATATTGACTGGATTACAAAGGAGACAAAATGTTAGAAGGTACAAGCGACAAAACTTCAAGGACCTACAGACAGAGGAGTTTCCGTACAGCAGGACTACGAAGGGTATCATTTCATTCTCAGATTATCCCCTGCATGCAGAGTGGTTTATGCAAAGAAAATCATTCAGACAAAGTAGCTTAACCTGACAGAGAGGAAATTTATGTTCGGGTCATGTTGTTCTACAGCGGGTCCTATGTAGAATTGGCTCCATAGGCGTGGTTTTCGATCGAGTGCTTTAAAACACTAATGAAACCTCCGATCCATCTGAAAGTTGCTGTATATTCCAGCAAAGACAAGGCAAATATACAGCAAAAATACCACTCAGTCACACTCATGCCGTTTTTGTGGAACATAAATGCACATATACAGTTTCAGGATCGAAGTATTTGCATGCTCAGGCAAACGTACACCCACACACACACACACACACGCACACACACGCACACACACGCACACGGGGCACGAGGGGTCCTAATGAGGCCCGTGGAGACTGCACAGGATTGTCAGTCAAGCCGCTGCTTGCTGACACGTGGTCGACAACATCAATAAGAGATTTTTATTTTTATTTTTTTCTGAGGGGAGCCTGTCAGATTTCATGAGCACAGAGACGCTGTGGTGTGGGGGGGGCTTGAGAGGGAGAGATGGAGAGAGAGGCAGCGAGAGTGTTCTGGAGAGCGGAAAGAACGCTGAAGAGGGAGGGAAGGAGGGAGGCAGAGCTCGATTGAAAGAGATGAAAAGAGAGAAGGAGAGCTGTACCATAGAGTGAGCGAGAAGGATAGAGAGAGCTGGGTTGTGAGCAAAATGGAACACGGGAGGTGGGAGTGCTACCACAAACAGAAATAACATTATCCCCCAGTTCCTAATGCAGCCTCTGTTGCTCTGCCCCTCTATGATATGTTGGCAATGAACCCATTTCATTATGAGCCGTTTTTTCTTCTGTGGGTTCCTTTCATAGAGTACACCAGAATACTCTTCATTCCAACAGAATGGCTTAACAGATCTCCCTTAACAGTGCTCCACTGTTGTGAGAATGGCAGTACAATTATCAATACATGAACAGCTTACAGTAATTTGCATTTGTGACATAATCCAGCCCCTCCTAAAATTTGTAAACAGTTTGAAAACAGACCACTATCAGAACCAGATCAACGGGAGGGGAAATCATTCTCACAGAGGAATGTTTTTCATGCCGTGACAAAGAAACATTTTAGGACAGATTTCTGTTCTAGGAGGAAGTTCTTCCAATCAATTTGTCCAAATGATATTTTTCTTTAGAAACACAAAGAAGCCCCAACTCCTTGGTAAAGAAATGGAGAAAGCAGCAGGATGTCATAGACTGGAACAAAATCTAGACAGACATGGGCAGGCCTACACTAAGCTGGTAAACCTGAAGTCACATCCCGGGGAGTTAGACACGTTGACAAAGTTCCTGGGAAATCAGACTGTGGCACTCCTGAAGCAACTCAAGATGATTTTCAGTATGTCCTGTGTAAAACCCAATACATTAGTTTCTCCAAGTTCACTCTGGGTTCTCAGAATTAACTGATACAATTAAAACAACAACATTGCGGATGAATAAAATCCCGATGGGTACATCTTTGTATATCTGTACTGGTTCCCAGCCCAAGGTAAGCTATGCTTCATAATGTGTACCACCAAGAATCCTGGGCTACATTTTTGATTGCTGTAAAAGTAGGGTATGGAAAGACTTGGAAGAGGCGAGTGATACAATATTCATGCAGTGTGACACATATTCTCTTAATAGTGATGATTAGAGCGATTGCCTATTTCCTCTGTCTTCACATCCCTGGATTTAGACTGATGTATTTGTGGCAGGTTGTTATGGCGATGTTTCTGGTCTTCTCACGCATGTGCGCGTTCGCGTGGGGGAGCGCTCGAAGACGGAGGTGGCTCAGCCTCATGAGAAAGTATCGCTGTACTTCTCCATCTGCCTTTGATCATGCAAAAAGGGACGTGCGATTAACCATGTGCATGCCGGTACTATAGAGCTACAGCCAGGGAGATGGGAAAGAAGGGGAAGGTGGAGAAGGCAGAGCTGCTCTTTTGAAGCACGTCTGACAGAGGGAAACCTTCAAAGAGAAGCTCACTCTTTCACCTCCCGAGAGCTTCCTGTCCCTGCAGCTGGAATAGAACCCATAGCATATTGAAATTGTTTAGAAAGAGGGCAGACCCGACAAATGTAACATCAAGGACTGGATCTATCACGCCATGGCTTGCAGCTTAATTATCCGTAGCCAAAGCTTATCATCCTTGGAGTTTTTGTTCATTTCATGGTTACGTTTTAAGAGCTTTTCCGTTGTTCTATCCCGGAAACTAGTGCCATTACTTTGCAGCTTGGGTGGAATCTAGTGATGGAACAAACGAGGCTTCAAAACCCATGTTAGGTGGGAGTGTCATGAAGTACCAGTCAATGCTGGCTATCCGGATACTCCGACGCATGATGGGTTTTGAAACCTCATTTAGCACCAGCACCGTTTGGCTAGTTCAGGGTATTCCCACCCACCACGGATTTTGAAGCTTCATTTGTTCCATTACAAGTGGAATCGTGCAGCAATCTTTATTTTGACAAGCAATGGAACAGAATTCAGAAAACTGAAAGTAATAACACAGTTTTGGATTCAAATGCAAGTTGTTCTCCATTGTCCGTGTAAACACACACCAACACAGATAAGATATTCAGCCTAAGTACGATTTACCAAGAAATGCAGAACCTGCATGCAACATGATATAAATGATAACGAAGTGGGTATTAAAAGCATAAACTCAGGGCAATAAAATGTGTCATTTTGCCCCTAGGTTATGCATTATCAACATGCTAGATTCTGTAAGCCTAAATGGTAAAACAGCAAAAATAGTTTTTGATAATCATAAAATCCTGTGAAGTTTACCAGATTTTTTTTTACCTCTTGTTATAGGGCAGTATATACCCATGCATTATCTGCCTCACATACATGTCGCTTTGGACAAAAGCATCGTCCACATAAATGGATGTAAATAAATGTATCATTAGCTTTGATATACACACAAGTGCAGTACACAAGTCAGGTTCAAGCAGCACCTGACTGCACCGTGGGCTCCATTCATTTCTAGGTACTTTTATTCAGTGGGACGTGAAGAGGAGGAGGAAGAGGAGGGGCCCAAGGGGCATATGGTGGGGTAATCAGTGTCAGTCATGATGTTTGTCCGTGGGTGACAGGGGAGGAAATTCGGAGTGAAATCCCCCCTTTAAGGATAACCACGGAGTCAACATGTCAATAATTTATCACTTATACAATTTAATATATCAGCACTTGAATAATTCATGCTCTCCTACGCTGCTTCTACTGTACCCCTTGCCCAAAATGCGCACATATACATTTTAACTAATATTTAAGTGTGAATGTGAAACAAGTTTTTTTTTTTTTTTTTTAAAAAAAAAAAAAAACTTATTTCAAAACATGCTGTGGTTACTTTGATACCAGTTCCGAATATTATGGCTTCTCTTTTAGGTTGTAGTTTCATAATTAGAGTGGTTTGTGTCTAATATATTAAACACCCCCTAAAGACAAACATAACTTTACCTTTTTACATATACTATATACCCCTGTATGTTCCTAACCCTGCCGCTCCAAAAGTATGGTAAATGGTAGATGTTTATAAACAGATAATTATACGTTAGAAGGAAGCTCTATTTAAACTGTACAGGAAAGTAACTATCGAGGTGGAACTTAAGCAATCAGACGATTGGCTAGGATTCCATTAATTTTGTTCATCATACCACTGATTTGTTTTAAATGGAAAACTTGTTGAGGGTACAATGAATTTATCATAAACCAAAAAACTCCCCTTGCAGCAGCACTGACAGATAAACGCAACTGTGGGAATACAGGGAAACGAGGAAGTCGTTTCTACACCGTAAGCAAAATAATGTGTTTTAAAAAGAAACTTGTGTGATCTTTATTTCGAGGTATTTATTGGACCCGTGACATCACAGAAGCAGTTTCCAATTTCATTTCAGTTTTTCAACGTTTACTAAGCGTTTTTGCAATCACCTTGTTTCAGACACTTGTACTGTTAGACCTGCTATTAGCCCATACAATTACAGTTGCACTTGGAACTAAAGTCTTTCAGTAGCATGAAGACATGCAGACATTCTCTGTGGTAATGCAAACTCGTGAGTCATTTTTTTTCAGACAACCAAAACACGGCTCTACCAGATCCTAGTCTTTAAAATGGACTAGATCAGTCGATAGACTTTCCAAGGGGTTTTATTTCAATTTTTTAGATGCCCTTGGCACCGATAAAAAATGCAGATGGCTTTAAGGAAAATTGTAATTATGCCAAAGGGGATCTGAATTCAGAAACAAATGAAACCGTTCAACCAAAAATGACCAACAAACTTTCTTTTAGAAAGGAGGTACTGTGCACATTTGGGGAGGGAATAGGGATTCTTCATGTCTCTGAGAGGACGGCTCCCTAATTCCCACCTTCCACGTGCACTTCTCGATAGTTCTGTGCGACAGACCCCCGGGTGCTGGCTTGGTGGGGGGCCCCAGGATCCCATCTCGATAGGAGAGGGATTTGGTCGCCCAGTCGGGCTAAAACCCACAAACAGACCTGCTTATCCCTCATCGCTGCTGAGCTGGGCCGTCTCACCACTTGCCCATTGTCCAGGGAGGCACTAACATGCAATTAACATGGCAGCGTGTAATTAAGGCGTGGAGCAAAGGCTGTCATTATCACACAACTGATGGCAGCTCAGGGGGTGGGGTGGCAGGAGAACTGGAGGGTAGTAAGGTGGACCCCTTGAAGCCCAGTGGGACCTGGAAGGGCCAGCCATGCTTGGCACAATTCAAATAAAAGTGAAAGGGGATCCCCCCGCCTT
The DNA here is from genome assembly GCA_009936485.2 of Gymnarchus niloticus. Lineage (NCBI taxonomy): Eukaryota > Metazoa > Chordata > Actinopteri > Osteoglossiformes > Gymnarchidae > Gymnarchus > Gymnarchus niloticus. Next base: position 9,500,402 of record JAACJT020000034.1, read on the forward strand.
ATCTCCAGCAACAACGGGGGCTGTAAAACGTTAGGTAGTTGTTCATCCACTGCCCAAACTGTGTGGCAGTGCATCACTGCGCAAACAAGGGTTAATGACCACTAACACTGCGTGTATGTATATTAAGCCCACAGCTCTTTTACTTGTTGGAAATCTATATATGAGCAGATGTGAATTAGGCAAAGTTAAACCGATAGCAGTTCACCAGGCAGGTGGATATGAAAGCTTGATGCTGTAGTAAAACGGCCCTGACGAAGTCCACTAGAATCCCTCACCTTCTAAGAGCTGCATCCAAGGGGAACCGTATTGTCAGTGGTGACCTTCTGTCCTAGCCTGATTGCACAGACCTTGAAGGAATTCACCACTAAACATTTGAAAGTTTAACCGCTGGCTTTCTTCTTATAGATGAGGGACAAGGCCCTTTGGCAGTAAACTATCATCGCATGCTCTAGCAGTCTTGAGAAGAGAACATTGCTAAAAAAAAAAAAAATAAAAATTCAGTAAACTATATGGAGCTTCATTCCGATGTCTTTTCCACAACGTGCAATGATCATTATGTTTTTCACTGTTTACACAATGGTGTATACAAAGTTAAACCCAATACACAGAAGAGGACATACAACGTTTACAGCATGTACCTCAATGGGATCGGGATTTGTACCCATGTCTAGAAGGTTGTGGGTTCAAATCCTGGAGCCAGCAGAGTAAGAATATCACCACTGGGCCCTTAAAGAATGTCCTTAGCCTCAGTTGCTCCCGGGGTCCTGTTTGTTAGCTGACCTTGCACTTTCACCCTAAAAAAAAAAAATAAATAAATTTGCTCTTAACTATATATAAACTCGTGGAGAGTTATATCGTATATGATAACAGCCCAATTTGCCAGAGAGAGTAAATTAAGTACACCTTATAATGATAATCAGTTAAAAAACCTCTAATAATTACCGGCATAACAAGAAGGCAGCCAATACGCTGATAAATTATTTTTGAACAAAACACACCGATAGTCCCATAGGGACACACAGTGAGTATACTACACATCGCAATAGCGCTTCTGTCGTATAACAATCACTGCGGTATGAGTTATTAACTACCATCCAAGTGTTCAGCTCCTCCGATAATGTGAATGTATAGGTATACGGAGCACACGAATGACCTAGTGGAGTTAACAGTTTAATGGGAACGCAACACTAAACTTAATGGGTTCTATATTTTTGTGAAGTAATAATAATTGCTTGAAATACAAAGGATGCATAAAATATAACACAAGTCAGTATGAGAATTAACCGCAAGAGAGTTCCAGCACTCACCTACGGAGGAGACGTAGATCATGAGGTTCTATGTCAAAGTCAGCTGAGGAAGCCACGCTGATGTTCTAGCTGCTCCTTTAAGCATGGCAGCGCCTGCCAGTCTTGAATGAAGTGTCGGCTTTCAGCTCAAACTCCTCCTCTGCATTCTAATCAAGCCTTCTTTCTTCCTTCCACTTGAGCGACCAAACTTAACCATCTCTGCGCATTCTTCGCGGCTCGGAGCGCAGGCGAGGCTGGCCGTGGCGAACATGCTGCGTTTTTAACGGTCGGATCAGTTGGGGGGGGAAACTCGGCGTACAAAGTTGATCTGCCGAGTTCTGCTTGGAGGATCTCGCCCGGAGCACGGAGGAGACTCGGTCGCCGAGACTTTCTGCTCCTTTTTCGTTCTCCATGCGCGGCTGCTCGGCGCAGAACTTTCTGAGATCTCTTTCTGCGGGCTGCAGCTCGGCACGCACGGATGGATCTTAATGGATGAATCGGGGCCACTTTCTCGCCTTTTTTGCTACCTCTTCGGGTCGTGGGGGATAAGAGCCGAGCCACAGCGTTTCGACAAGCCGAACTGAGCAGAGAAACGACCGTGAAGTCGACGTGCCGCGCATACTTGGAGAAGCCGTATTGTTCTCGCTTAGCAGAACCGGTTAAGATATTTAATTCTGGATCTCTTTTTATTTTTTGGGTGGATTAATGGATGGTTAAGCATGTTTTAGCCATGGAAAACTGTGCGTTTTTTATTGTGCATTTAATGTTTTGAAGCTTTGAAACTTGGCAAGAGTGAAACGAGTAAAGTTTTTAGTTGTTTTTGGCTTTTAACGAGTCTTGTGAAAGTTTAATCAAGGACTACGGCGTTATCTCGAAGCGACCGACTCCCTGGATCGTACAGAGAGCCGCTTTTATTCCGAAGGGGACATAACGTTTGCTTAATTTACTCGCAAGATGCCACAACTTAACGGAGGCGGTGGCGACGACCTGGGGGCGAACGATGAAATGATCTCGTTTAAAGACGAGGGCGAACAGGAGGAGAAAATCTCCGAGAACGTTTCGGCCGAGAGGGATCTGGACGACGTGAAGTCGTCGCTGGTGAACGAATCGGAGAACAACAGCAGCTCGTCCGACTCGGAGGTAAGGCTTCAGTTCTGCGGACCACGCTGACTTCTCCACACCGTCCACCCTCTGACTTTGACATCGTCCGCTTCTCCGTGTCCCCGTCCTCCGTGTGTTTCCTGCATGTCAGCAAGCAGAAAGGCGTCCCCAGGCGAGAGCGGATTCAGAAAGTTACGAGAAAGCCAGAGACGACTTCAGCGAAGGTAATAACGCGTTCGTACGGCTAATGACGCCCCCCACCTCCATTCGTCACCTCTTCTAACCTTTTCATCCGTGTCTACTTACCCCGAAGCACTAAGAAGACAGCAAGACGGGGGCTTTTTTAAGAGCCCTCATTATCCAGGTTACCCGTTTCTGATGATCCCAGACCTCACCAACCCCTACCTACCCAACGGCTCCCTGTCCCCGAGTGCCAGGACGGTGAGTGACAGCCGTGTGTGTCCACTTTTACTTTGTTCACACGACGGGCTGCCTTTTTTTTAAAAAAAAAAATATAAATACTATTATTGTTAGCTGTCTGCGCTGGCCCAAGTTCTAGAGACACGCGTTAAGTTGCGCCATATTCCCTGTAAGTGGCCTCTCGAGCAGTAAGCCAGTCTTTTGTTCATTTCGGATAGACCCCCCTCCCGAGTGAGCCCACTGCGTCGACACAATGCAATTATTATTCAGTGCTTTCCTACGAGTTATTGCTTAACCTGGATGGCGTGTGCTCGACTTGTTCGAGGAAAGATTGAGATGCTTGTAGTGTGAAAAACTTTTATTTCCCCGAGGAGGAGAGAAGAAAAATTCGATTCGCTTGTTGCGTGGACGACTTCGGATGGGGTGTTTCATACTCGGGGGGGGTCACCGTATTCGGATAAATGAGGGGTGTTTCATACTCGGGGGGGGGCACCGTATTCGGATAAATGAGGGGGGTTTCATACTCGGGGGGGGGGGCGTATTCGGAGAAATGAGGGGTGTTTCC
>JAACJT020000034.1:9530534-9541497 GCA_009936485.2 Gymnarchus niloticus
CCCCCCCCACGCCCCCCCCCCCCCCACCCCTCCGTCTCGGCGCTCCCCCCCCCCCCCCCCCACACACACACACAGGTGGCAGAGAGGATTTCTGAGTTACAGCTCTCTGCTGAATTTCATCCTCATTTTTTAAATGTCTTCTCCAACACTGTTATAGAATAATCCTTTTCCAGGGATCTGACACGTGACATGGTTCATTCCATTTTTAAATGTGACGCTAAGCATCATTTAGAAGTGAGAGAACTATCCCATTTTTTTCTGTTGTCAAGAAAAAAATGGACCCCCCCCCCCCCCTTCCCCCCTTTCTCTCCTGGCTCTGGGCAGGAAGGCATTGTTATTCCAGTTGACACCTTGTGTCCTGCCTCTAAGTGACATCTCCGCAGTTGGCCCTTACTAAGTGGACGGGTCTGTTCTGTACAAAGGCGTAGCTTTATGACCAGCATTCTATGGGTGAAAGGCCCATAGAATGGCATGAAGGCCGGCGCATGTGATTGCACTTCGGGAACAGAAAAGGCGAAAAACGGCACGCGGACAGAGTTGCCTCCTCTTTGTGTGTAGCTAATGCTGTCTCTAGAAGATTCGGCCATAAATTGATAGCTTGACGGTTCGGATGTGGCTAAAGACACTTTCTGGTTTTCTCTTACTCTTTCATGCATGTTTCATTTTATGGCCAAGTAGCTCATGATGACCTTCCTCGCCTGAATTTGTTTTATTGTGCTTTCAGACGTTCTCCATCCTTTTCTAGCCGCTCTTTGTGTTGTTGTCCCCCCCCCCCCCCGGCCTTGTGACCACTCCTGTTCATCTGAGTTGTTCATTCCATTCCTCGTCCCACAGTACTTGCAGATGAAATGGCCCCTCCTCGATGTTCCTGGGACTGCGGCTCTCAAAGACTCCAGGTCGCCTACCCCTGGACACCTAGTGAGTATAACCTGTCCCATGCTGTGTAGCTGCAAAGCCCTGGGAGGATGTCAGGTACTCTTTGCCCCATGCCGATGAAAACAATGTATAATTTGGCTTTGTGTGGACAAAATTGCCGTAGCGCAAGTCATGACATCTTTCCCACTCTTAAGCCAGCTAATGTTTTTTGTGCCGTTTCTGTCATGAATAAGGCAGACCAGCTACTCCCCCAGGCAAGGTGTTTGCTATGTTTCCATTGTCCTGCTTGTGTTATCTGCCTTATGTAGGGTTAGAATATTATGAACCTTGACCCACTATCTAGAGGTTGTTAAACCTGTTTCGAAGCTTTGCCTTGGGTGGAAAGAGAGGTTGATAAACGCTATCTATGGTTTGGATTTCATTGACGGTGGAGGGATAAGCAAAGCGAAAAAGCAATTATGGTGATTGTGTTTGCGTTGTGTACGGCTGACATGTAGTGACATCCTGGTCTGCCCAGTGGTGGCCGAAGGCCCGGTCCCATCACTAATTGTTTTTAAGCTGCTTTGCCCCCGCATATGTTAGTCAGCTTTTTGTTGATGGTGGTGGAGATACAGTACTGGGGAAACCAGTTCCAGGCGCTTGTCTTAAGAAGACACACACACATTATTCCTGCAAGACGCAAATAAATGTTTTGTCTGACAAAGTGACCATTGACAGAAAGCAAGGGGGTCTGCTTTTGGTTTATGGTTTATTTATACTTGATTTAATTTAAAAACTTGTCCTATGGATTCCTAAGTCATTCACTGGGTCATTTTAGTCTCGCCTGGAATCTAATTAGTCTTATTTTATTACAGTAAGTGCTGACCTCCCATTCACCCTCTGTCTACACCAGAGTTTTTGTCTTTACTACATTGGGTTTGGTGTCTTGGTCCTGTCGGTCTTTCGTTTCATTTTATTTGTTTAATGTGTAGGATTTTTAAATGTGTTCACCCACGGAAATAACGGGATTAGGAACAGGATTGCGGTAAATTCTGGCTAAATGAACAGGACATTGACAGAGCTGGCTAACCGGTGTTGGGATGTCGTCTCTTGCCTTCCATCACCCCATCGTGGCACACAGTCATCAGCCATCACACACAGAGGGCCGTTTTAACTGTGTCGTTTCGAGTTGGGTGCTTTGCAGCCATGCGTTGCCAGTGTACCAAGGTGCGGTAATGAAACCTGTTGTTCCCGACCCCCCCCCCCCCCTTTTCTGTGCGGGGGTTAGATGGGAATAATGCATGGGTACAAAATTAGACTAAGACTTCATGCCAGATGAAGGCGCAGAGTCACCTGATGGGGGACCCTGGATATTTACCATGGTTGTTTTGTGTATTTACATATTTACATTTTTTTTCATTGCCTCGTACCCACACAGTCACATGCGGTGTAAATCTCAGGGATGTATCTCTTTTTTTTTTTTAACCAATTCAGTTTACGTGTTCTTAGTGGCCACATTGAGGTAAACAACTGCCCTATCAGTTTGGCCACTTCAAGTCATTCTCTGCAACCTGGAATTACTCCGTTATTTAGTTTCTTTTGTTTGTTCTTTGCATTTGAAATGAAGGATTCTTAAAGTTAAGAATCATGAAGGAATCTTGGAAATTCGCATCTCTCCCGTAATTGAGACCCAGCCAGGTTCATCTCTCTGTTTCTGCTGAATCGGAAAGACGACTTCAGAACATGGTGCGGCCGAAGGAACGGGTAACAGAGGTCTGAGGATTGTGGAAGTCTGTCCTGTCGTGGTGCAGATTGGGTCCATAAGGCCTGTATGCTAATTGGGGGAGCCAACTCAGACCGAGATGCTCAATTATTCAGGAGACAGGTTTGTTTAGGATTCTGCTGGCATTGCAGCAGTTGATACGGGTGGTGCTGGGGGGGGGGGGGCCGTTGCAGGGGAATTGGGGGGAAGTAAAGGGGCATAGGGTGCCAGAGACCCACCCCCTTATTTAAGCCCACTGTTCAGAGAGCAGCCTCCACATGAATAAAACATCAAAGGCAGTACAGGGGCAGGTGATGTATTGTGGGAGTCCGCTTTGTTAGTCCGTCAACTGGGCCTGGCTCGGATGCAGTGGGCTGCCATGGTATGGATTTGCAAGTTCGTCGGAAAAGAACGGCTCCTCACTAATATTATGTTCAGACACGACTAATCATTCTTGATCACCGGGTAGTCCTCAGTGGGCGTGTATGATTCTGCTCTGCTAAATCGCCGGGAGAATATTCTGACATCACACAGAGCGCATAATGCTGTATTTCGATTGTGTTACTTTCACAATAGAACTGTAAAAGGGAATGAAAAATGCTCGTTTCTCACCTGTGATGTAATTAACAAGCACACGCGTCGTTAAAGTTGAGCTTCAGTTTAAAATACTGAAACTCTTCGTATCAGCAGGGAAGCATCACATGAGCCCTGCTGAGGTTTGCAGGAAACCCACACAAAATGCATTGCTGTTTCAGGAGCCTTACTTGCACAGTCACGGTTTGGGGACTACATGGACCGTTTCCTTTTGTGTGGGAATGGCGGTCGAGCATTGCTCAGTTTCATTGGACCGTGCAGCCGGCAGACAGATATGGGAAACCAGCCTCGTGCTCATCCTGTGGAATCAGCCATGCTGTTTTGAACTGATGCAGACCAGTAGCTCTCTATGCCTTGGCTGCTTGTCGTTGACCTCAACGCCGACCCGGAAGCTGTTCACGGGGTCGGCATGCCTGGTTGAGAGCGGGCAGTTAATGCGTGACATGCACGAGATGGAGTGGATGAGTCGTCTGTCATCCTATCAGATAAGACATTTCCTTAACGTTGGATTCAGGACAGGGAGGAACCACCCACATTCAAACACTGATGAAGTCATTGCCGTGCCGGGCTTCTGTTCCCCTTTAACAAGTTGGTTCTTAAGTCTGTTTTTTAAATAATATTTTGAGATTTAAAAAAAACGATAGATGAAGGTACCTGTAAGTAAGTGGTAAAATGCGGCATTCTTGTAGTACACACTGAAGCCACAGAACCAGGTGACACTAAATGTGGACAACATGCAAATGGTCTCCAGCTCGCCAAATGACTTTGACCCAGATGTAGAAAAACAAAACTGGAAACAAAGTAGTTTTTACTCAGAGGGGATTGTGGAGGATTCAAAATTACATTTTGTGGGGGGGGGGGGGGGGGGAATTTGGTTCAAACGAGGAGCGCTGGTCTTTGGATTTGTGTGTGTGTATGTGCTATTTGGGCTAAAGTACGTACATGTCAAATTACACACTGATTTAACAAGGAAGGGTGCTGAATGCACCTCTTTACTTTCTGCTTTCAAGTACTCAGTTTCAGTTCATGTTCCTGAAAGATGACATTCTAACTAACGCACAGGTGTGTTTTTCTGGGAATACTTCACATATGACCATTCACCTAGTGGTAGACGTGCATTTGCTATTTTTGGAGTGGGGGGCTTATGACCAGGTACCTGGAGGCACAGTGGTATTTTACCACCTTATTGCGTGGCAGTAAGTTCTCAGGGGCTGATGGGGCACTTTGGGGGGAACGTGCAGGCTGACAGATTTGTAAGATCTGACTATTATGGACGGCTCACTTTTTGCATCCGCTTCCTGTTGAGATTGACAAACCAGAGCTCGGGTTTCTGCAGCATGCCATGCATTCTTTTCCTGGTATTTAGAAACTCTGTCTTCACCCTCCTGTACCCTGAAGAGCTCTTGAGGCCTAAAGGCACACGCCAGGCTTTCAGGGTTAGTCAGTTTGGTCTGAGCTCCTATACCCACAAGCTGTTTGTCTAGTAATTCAGTTCAGATGTGGAGAATCCAGAAACATGTTTGCTTGAATGAAGTCCACCCTCCACCCACGTTTGCCAAGGACCATGCTTTTATTAGCTTCGCGCCAAGTTTGACGAACCAGTGTGGCGCTGGCACCTCAGTCAGCATCGGGCCAAATGGCCTGACAGATACGCCACTCGTTCATCCACTGGATTTGCAGCTTTCTGTTATTTCTGTTGTCTTCCTGCAACTTTGTCTGCTTTTACATAAAACCAGCCCGGACAAATATAGCTCGTAATTCAGACCTCCTCGCTAAGACTTTTCTTATCAGACTGTTAACCCTTAGTTAAGACACCGTCTTGCTTAAATGAAGCTTGCCACCTAATAATCTTGCAATCTAACATTTGATTTGAATCTTCGTTTGCATGAAACAGATATGTCACACATTTTATAAATGATGAAAGTTTGGTCTTGCCTATATCTTGACATAAGTAAGCTCCTGGCTTTTTTCAGGGATGCTGTACTGTGTCTCTTAAAGGTTCCTAGAGCTCACTGTTCCCGCTACATGAGAATACCCCCCCCGCCCTCCCAATCAGCTGGACAAGGCCAGATGGGCAAATGGAGCAGTGTGTGTCAAGCTGTGTGTTTGGTGACCCGCTAACTGAGACCATCCCGCGTTAGTCTGGCAGGGACATACACAAACATCGAATCTCATTCTTTGCTATGTTTCCAAATGCGAATGCTGCCCGGTTGATGGCCACCCCGGAATGAAGTTGTCATTCAATCCTTCTCTCCCCTTTCCAGATTGACTTTGTGGTTGCGGAATGCTTTTAACATCCTGTATAATTGCTAATTATTGGCCGCATGCATTAATTAACGGTTGCAGTCTTGCCTGAGTAGTGACTCCACTTCATGTTTTGGTGCAAGAGCATCAGCTTATCTGGTGCTTTCATTATATATATTGCCAGATTCCAAAATGGAAATCTTCCCATACGCTTCCATCTTTGTCAAGTTTACGACATCCCTAGGTTTTAACCGATTATGACACTACACAATGTTATTTTCTGGGTGAGGGACGTCGGATAAGGACGGTGCGGGACTTGAGTTGACAATCTGTTGCTGTGTGGTGACAGACCAGACGCCCGGTTCACCCTCACCGTCTGGTCCTGGCAGCGGGCTTGGACTGGCAGGCTGAGCGTGCCGACCGGCTGTACGTGTCGGAGCACCAGGCTTACAAAATGAGCGGCCCTGGCAGCCTCGCTCCTGGCCCAGGGACCGAGCATGGCAGGCGGCTGAATGCTGTGGCGCTTGTCGACGACCCTGCCGTCCACGCACACTCACGCTCACTACTTCCTTTTCCGTTTCTTGGCCGCATCTTTCCCCTCCTCATTTCAAGCTGAAAATGCTGATGCCTTTAAGAAATTAACATTCTGTCGTCATTCATTGCCGAGTCTTTAAATGGTGGAGCTGAGTGTCTTTTGTCTCAAGGATACCTTGATGTAATGTTCCAAAGCACAGCAAATGTGTACCTAAGTTCCACTGAATCTGGCCTATGTTGACATTTTGCATTGCCGAACCTCGAAATTGCGTTGGTGTCAATGTGCCAGTAGCGTGTTAATTATTAAAGGCCTCTCTCCGATTCTTACTGATGTGCTGGCCAAATGGTGCCAGAGCGCAGGTCCGGGGGTCCGACAGGAGAATGGCGTTGCATCCATAATGCAGTGAGTGTGCTGAGCTTTACAGGGTGGGAGTCTGCTACACATAGCTTGAAGACTGGGATTTAACCCTCACCGGAGGTCAGGGGTGGTGTCGGCAGCAGTGGACCATCTTCACTGTTCCCCACATCCGAAAGCCACCGCCGGTGAACGTCTTTCCCTTGCGGCTGTCATGCTCGTCATCAAAAAGCAAACAGGCAAACGTAAAACTGAGTTTAGAGAGGATCGGGGATGGTGGGGGGGGGGGGGTGCGCCAAAGGCAAAAAAACCATGTCGGGGACTTGGAATGGCTTACCAGGGAGCGCTGCAGGCTCAATGCGGACGTTGTTCCCTGCTGAAACGCGGCGGTTACGGGACAGGTCGAGCGGCCGAACTGGAAGCAGTGAGCTGGGGGGGGGGGCAGGGGGTTGGACAGGGGGGAACAAGACTCCTTTCTCCAGAACGATGGCCTGAGCCAACAAGCAGCCCATTGACTGCAGCGGCCCAGGGGAAATGACCACGGTACCGAATGCTGCCGAATGAAAAGTGGTGCTTTTAATAATTCTACTGCTTCTTATTAAATAAGTTAAAAGATGGGTTATTATCATCAATTATTATACAGGTCGATGAGTCAAACTTTGGCACAAGGTACAGGCTCTTGTCTCTCCCATCTTGCTCACCTGCAAAACAAAAGCGGCTGAGGCCTACCATGTGGTGAGAGGTGTCTACCCTCACCGACTCTTGTTGACCCGAGCCAAGGTCTCTGCAGGAAGCTGTGAACAGGGTGATCTTTAGTAATGGGCTGGCCTCTGATGGCTGTGAACGTGAATCTCTAAATGCGGTGCCTGCTTTCCTTCTGTCTGGTGAAGTGACTTGCTGGTCTTGGCAGACTCATTTTCAGATGTTTCTTTGTAGGCATTCTGCCATGCACACCATCCGTGACGTTTAACCAGGCTGCCAGTGTCGTGCTTCACCCTGGCAAGGGGTGGGTGGGTGGGTGGTGGGGGGAGAGCTACACAGTAGCCTGAAATGAGGTTGGGTGTGTCTATGGTCCTACGTTTTGTTCTCTAATGCCAACTCCATGGCTGCCTTTAGCAATGTTAGAAAGCTCGCTCGCTCGCTCACTCACTCACTCACTCACTCACTCACTCGCTCGCTCGCTCGCTCACTCACTTTGTATTACACCAAATTTCCTTTATAAGCCAGCAGCTTCTCTCCTTACACTAGGGCTTTAATTTCCCTGTGTTTCTGGTACATTTTCATATCTGGACATTGTGCTGTTTTCGTACGGTTTTCTGCTGAAGTTTAGCAGGTGACCGCTTCATCTTGGTGCCCCTGACCTGTGGCAAGGACGCCTTGCAGACCTGTGGACAGTTAGGCTTCCTGGTCCTAAATGTCCTCGTCTTTCTTCCCTTCAGTCCAACAAGGTCCCCGTGGTGCAGCATGCCCATCACGTGCACCCTCTCACGCCCCTCATCACCTACAGCAACGAACACTTTTCGCCCGGGACCCCGCCCTCGCACCTCTCTCCGGAAATACTGGACCCAAAGACAGGTACGCAGTCCTGCCTCTATGCCCGCCTCCTGGCTTGATTTCAAGACTACCGGGGCTGAGATGGGTGACGACCTTTCTGTGTTTCAGGCATCCCACGGACGGCCCACCCCTCGGAGCTGTCACCCTACTACCCCTTGTCGCCTGGGGCAGTGGGACAGATTCCTCATCCCCTGGGCTGGCTGGTCCCGCAGTAAGTCACTCCGCCATCCAGCGTGCCTCAGGCCAGTTTGGGGTGGGTCTTCTGCCAGCCTGACCTGTGTAACCCGGGGTCTCCTGGGTGGGGAGGCTGATTCCCAACGCTGGAAGGACCCAGCTGAACCCGGCCATGTGTACGCGGCACACGCACGGCACGGCGTCAGCACAGAGCGAATGGGATGTTCAGGCCGATCAAAGGCAGATCAGCCTTCAGCTAATATGTGATGATTCCCCTGCAACGCATTTAATCACCAGATGCTCGGAGCTTGCGAGGTGTACCTCTTTGATCTTGCAGTTGAAATATTTGCTAGTCTATTTTTGATGATACACTTTCAAGTTTATAATAGGGTGGAGGTTCAGGGGGAATGAGGGGGTTAGTTAACATCCTGAAGATATTGAATCGTTTTCACTTTTGTGCCGGAATCGGTCGTGATGGTTGTGTTCTGCTGGAATGTGCTGGGTGTGTTTGATGACAGACCTCACCGATGTTCTTCTCCACCTCAAGGCAGGGCCAGCCTATGTACTCCATACCCCCCGGGGGATTCAGGCACCCCTACCCGGCACTCGCAATGAATGCATCCATGTCCAGGTGAGCCCACCCCACCCCCATCAGGTCGTGCCACAGAGATGAAAGGCTCCCTGCTGTCGATGGCAAGGAAACAAAGGCCCATGTGACCAAACTTTGTGCTCTGGCGCAAAATTTAAAATGAACAAAATCCGTAGTGGCCTTTTCAGCGCGAGCAGAAGACAAAATATTAATGGCAGACTTTAAATGACTGGTTGTGTGCGTCGCCTATGCGACGCAGAAAGATGCATTAATGTGATTTTAGTTCACCCCCCCGACAGCAGAAAGCTGGCAGTACATCGATTTACTTCCCCGGCCCCTCAAGCACAGATGTCTGCTCCGCTAGGGCCGATAACTGGCCCGGTGTCGCCGCACAATCCCGGCAAAAACAGGCGCCCGCGCAATCGTCAGCATTCATCCCGCCATGTTCAAAGGGGGAAAGTCGGAAGGAAAAGGGGAGGCGGGTGGGGGGATGCAAGTGGCTGTTCTCTTTTTACACTCTGAGGAGACGGGAAGAGCTACTCATCTCCCTATAGAGTACGAACAGCCCTGTCAGCCTGTTCCCAGCTTCAAAACAAATCATTTTAAAAGCGTTAATTGATCATAATTGCACATTTTTGACATTTTTCTTTCCCTCTTGAAACTCCGTTGCGAGTGATTATATTCGTTATTTATTTTTTATATTTTTTTTCGTTGTTGTTGTTGATCCGTGTTCCTTCTCTGCGTGGGACTCTTTTTGTAAGAGCAGCTGCTTCCATTTTAATGAGAAATCGTTTTTTTTTTGGCTTTTGATTTGGGGAATTAATACAAGCAGAGAGAGAGAGGACTGCTGTAGCGTCACTGCATTTGGCGAGGTGGCTGTCCAACACTTGATTTCTTTCTCCGATTTGGGTTTTCATTTCAGAATTCCCCCCCCCCAAAAAAAAAGTGATGTAAAGCAAAGTTTCTCTGGAACCAGAGAACCCCCTATATGTGTTAGCAAATAAAGGTTGGCTTGTTAGATTCTGTTTTATTTTTTGCCCCTCCTATAGTTATTTATTTACCCAGTAAAGATGATCCACTGGAGACAACTGGAAATATTGACTTGACTTAAAAACAGATAGGGAAGAAGTGAAGATTTAAATTTTTTTTTTTTTTTTTTTTTTTTAATTTTTTATTACTTGTCTAACAATACTGTATTGTAAGGGCTGGTGGAAAACTAGAACATTCACGACAGGTTTCCCAGGACAAGGCATTCTGTGGTTTAGAGCTGGATTCAGGCCGGGTTCAGGTGTCGAGCTGCCTCGGGCACCATAGTAAAGCCGTTCCTCAGGTGCTCTTCATTTTAAAATCAGAAGTAGCAGGCTGTCCCGTAGAGTGGGCTGTCAACAGTCGAAGGTCCACAGATGGAGCTTTGTCAAATTTTTCGGGAGAAACCAGAGGGTGTGCTCTATCAGCGTGTTTGCATTCGTTCAAAGGCCTTTTTTCAGTTTGTGGGACGTTTGGCGATGACAAACCTTGACAGCTGGGCGTTCCCCCATCTACAGCCTGGTGTCCAGCCGGTTTCCCGCCCATATGGTGCCTCATCACCCTCATGGTCTGCACCAAACAGGCATCCCACACCCTGCCATCGTCTCACCTGCCATCAAGCAGGAGCCCAACCCCGATGGCGTCGTTTCCAACGCTCATTCGTGAGTCCTGAAGCCGATCCTTGATTTTGGGCAGATTTTAGTCCGGCATCTCATTGATTCCTCAAATATCTGGAAAACAAGGAGCCAAATCAGAAAGTATGCTGGGTGCCCTCACTGACGCAGCGGGCTGGTCCCCTCTCACAACAGGAAGTCCCCGGGGCCCGTGAAGAAGGAAGAGGATAAGAAACCACACATCAAGAAGCCGCTGAACGCCTTCATGCTCTACATGAAGGAGATGCGGGCCAAAGTGGTGGCAGAGTGCACTCTAAAGGAGAGTGCTGCCATCAACCAGATCCTGGGCCGAAGGGTGAGCAGGCTGGGTTCCAGGGCCCATGTAGTCCTTTTGGCTGCTTGAGCCACCATTATGCTAGTGGTCCCATTACCGCCGAGTGTCTTCTAACTGCACAGTTCCCTATTTTGACAGTGGCACTCTCTGTCGCGAGAGGAGCAGGCGAAGTACTACGAGCTGGCGCGGAAAGAACGGCAACTGCATTCCCAGCTATACCCAGGCTGGTCGGCTCGAGACAACTACGTAAGTGTGCGCGTCTGCCTCCCTCCGCCTCTCCCCTCCTCCTTCTTCCCCTTCTTTGTCGACCAACAGTAGCCCACTTTCC
>JAACJT020000034.1:9541597-9556944 GCA_009936485.2 Gymnarchus niloticus
AACCAGCCTACAGTTTATGCCAGAGCAAGATTGGGCCCTCATCCTGGAGGCCAGTATAGCTGCAGACTCCCGCTGTGACTTCGTAGCCGCATAGTGATGTGTTTGAGCGGGGCTGTGATGTGTGCTTTGGTGCCTTTCTTGAAGAGAGCACCAGGACCTCAAGGGGTTCGTCAGGATTGACATGTGTGGGGGGGACTGAACAGGGGTATCGCTCTGTGTAGCACCCAGGCTGTAAACAAGGCACGCTGCAGTCGAGATGATGGGCAATAGGCTGTCTTGGTCACATGCCAGAGTGTTTAATACAGGGAGCGCTCGCTCGCTCCCTCTCTCTTCCGGCGTAATTTCGGCAGCGGTAGCTCATCATCGTGTTGTTTTCCTCTGCAGGGGAAGCGGAAAAAGAGAAAGCGAGAAAATAAACCAGAATCCACTTCAGAAGGTCGGTCCTTTTGAACCTTAGCAAAACGACTCCATTTCCCTTTTATCTTCGGCTGTACGTATGGGATGCTCAGCAGCTGGGGTCTCCCGGGGGTACCCCGGCGTGACCGCGTCTGCTGACCGTTGTGTGTCGGTGTGCGCCTGCTGCCGCTAGGGTTTCGGCTGCGTGATAGTTACCGTGTCGTGTTTACTTTCCCGGCACTTCGCTGTCCCCTCTAACGCCTTTCTCCTCTGAACTTTTGCCAAGCAGCGTATGAGGCTCAGTGCTAACAATGGCAGGTATGTGTGCTCCAGTGTTCCTCAGAGGGGGCATTGAGTGGACCCCCAGTACCTGACCGCTGTGTCTCACCTGGCTCAGTCTCAACCTTCCCATTCTTTCATCTGAATAAAGAGCAGCGCTCTGTAAACAATCCAGTTATACTCCTAGAAGTGGATTTTAATAACGAAATATTGATGAACTATGAAAGCAGAACTACAAGACTTAAGAAGTTTAAACTCTTTGCATTTGTTCTGCAGTTTATAGATGTTTATCATCAATACTAACAATACGTTTTTTTTCTTTTTTAAGTCTCTATACCATTTGTATTGGAAAATTTATGTCTCCTGGGAACTGGTGTAATGACGACTGAGAGTACAGTGTACTTGTAGTTGAATACGTCAGGGTTACTGGGAGATGGACGTCACATAGTCTGTGTGCGATGGTGTGAAGCATCCTTTCATCCCCACTTACCCGTCTGATTGAAACACTGCATACTTCGCCACTACTGTCATTGTTCTCTTGTAATTTGCTGAGTCTCACACTGGCCGGTGGCTTCCGCGGTATCCATTTGTGAATACCTGTGTCATCGTGTGTGTTTTCTTATGGTCTGCAGAACTCCATTGCATTATTTGTATACTGTCATTTTGGTGTGGTCTTGCTATTTCTTGGATAAGGTGTGGGGCTGCACCAGACACATTCCTGGGCCCTTGTGCACTCTTCACCGTTGTGAGAAATGATCTCTCCCTGTCTCTTCAGATTTCTCATCACGGACTAAGAAGCAGTGCGTACAATATCTGCCATCTGAGAAGATGTGTGACAGCCCCGCCTCCTCTCATGGCAGCATGCTGGACTCCCCAGCCACGCCCTCTGCGGCCCTGGCATCACCCGCCGCGCCCGCAGCCACTCACTCGGAGCAGGCTCAGCCCCTGTCCCTCACCACCAAACCCGAGGGCCGGTCACATCAGCACTTCCCACTGCAGGGCAAGCCCTCTGGATCTGCTTCTTCCTCTACTACTTCATCTACATCCACTTCATCCTCTAGCTCTGCTTCCTCTATCCAACCAAATATTTCTCTCGCCATTGGTTCCACAAGCAGTCATTCAACACCTCTTCTCTCTAGACCAATCCCATTTACCTCTCTGCATTCCTCCATTCTGTCCCCACCTACCTCTTTCCATCAGGCATCCCTTAATTCCCATCATGCTTTGTTTCAGTCACAGCCTCTGTCCTTGGTTACCAAATCAACTGATTAAATCAAATTGATCCAATCTGGTTTTTGTTTTTATTACGCTGTATATTGCTTCCTAACTTTTTATAGATATTAGATTTTTTTTAATGATGAAAAGGAAAAATATTATTGGTCAATATTTGACCACCACCTTTTTTTCTCCCTCTATCAAATGTATTTTTTGTAAAGTGTAATGCAGAACTGGTTTCCTTTTTCAATGCATTTATCCAATGCTACTTGTATAAAAGAACAAATGTATAAAGCTCTCTTTTTTTTAAAAAAAAAAAAACAAAACAAAAAAACTGTCCTTTTTTAGTTATGAAATCATTAATGTTAGTTAATTTCCAGTACTTTCCATATCGCTATTCTCCACAGTTACTCCCTCCTCTCCCCTCTTTGAGTGTTTTTGCCTTCTTTGAGACATAATAAATAAATCCTAAAATTCTTTCTTATAAGCAGACACCTTGTTGTTCTTCTGAGTGTGGCACTGAAGTTGTGAAATAAATTCAGATTAATTCCTCTGCAGTAATAGTGACAGTTGGGCGTATGTTTTGTAGTTTCTGTTTAGTTTTTGTTGCATGATTGAGTCTTATGTATTTGATTGATTGGTTGATTGATTAAAACAGTATTAAAGTACTTAAAGGGAAATATGGTGAGATTGGAAACGCATGACTTTTTAATATGTTTTCCTTTCATATTACTATTGTAAAATGAGAAACTAAGTTTTAATCCAAAGACAATTCAGGAAATTGGGTGAATTACTAATGGTGAAACAATTAGCTGTCCATCATTACAAAGGAAAGCAAAGAATTTTAAGAAGTGACATATTGACTTAAGTCAAATTTCTAACCGCTGGTAAAATGTACATGCTGCAGCTGCTGTTTGTGCTTCTAGACTGCGGATGAGGCAGCGTTGTGCATCCTTGTAAGCTGTTTTTAGGTCTCTTGAGGTCCCTGCCCTGATAATAGTGTGATTTGTGGTGAGCTCAATCCTTTTGCATTAAGATTCTGTATTTGTTGACAGATTATTTGTCCAGCACAGGTTATGATGGACATTTCACAAAATATTGCATAACAAGAGTCGATACGGCTGCTCATGGAGACATTCGTATACCATGCCCCTGGACAGGAGAGTTACAGCTGCGGGAGAAATTTGACAGTATGGCTTGAGTTTAGTCTGTGTACTTTTACCCTGAATAAGATTTATGTCAGTAAACAGAATAATGTTACGGTGCCAGTGAATTTCGAAGTTATGACTTAGGTAGTCTGTGACTTGATTTTATAATAACTGACTTTTAATGTGTATGAAGAATGCAGATTTTTTTTCTTTCCGGTGGTTAAAGACCAATAACTGCTGAAAATCTTAAGTGGAAAGGGATTGTACAAAATGAGAGAATCTCATTTCATTTTATACAGGTATGAGAAGCAATGGGAATAGTGACAGAATCCTCTAATTCTGAAAAATCCAGCATCGTTGTGGAATTCCTTATTTGCAGGCAGGTCAATATTCTGAACATGCAAACAATTTTACACTTCTGAATGTTCAGATTTATTTTTTGGGGCCCTTTAGTTGAATATACAGTTGACATTCTCTACCCAGGAAAATCTAATATTCCAAAGGAGTTTGGATGGGGTCACCATTGGGCTCCATTATTTTTCTATTCCATTGTTCAGCAGAAACTTGCAGAGTGTGATTTGGATAGCGTACAAATATATCCTTTCATCCACTGGTGTACTTGGGTGCGGTGAAATCCAGGTGCCTTAAGGGTAAAGCAGCAGGGTTTCTACGAGGACTTGGGATCTTTTGGTCTCAAATCCAGGATTAGAACCACGAGACCAACTTTTCTGTGGGATCCAGTACCATTTCCCGGGCGCTGAGAGGCCACCTGACTTGTCACTATTATATTCGAGAGCTGACATGTATGAAGCACCCATGCAGACTTGCTGGTCATCATCACACCTACATAGGCTGGCTTGGCTGCTGTTGTCGGTGAAGCCTAAGTGTGGTGAAAAGCATGGTAAATCAGCAAAGGCAGGATTTTCGGTACACTCCATCTATATTTAAAAGGAACAGCCACCGATTTTAAGCCATTTGATGAGCCTAACCGTACAATTTGACTCTCAATTGTACACAATTTTTTCCATTCTTAATCACACTGAAAATGTTACTCCCTCTGTTTATCAAAATCCCTAGTATTATTTTGAAATAAATTGGAAATTGATAGGTATTTTGGAGTATCCAAAAAGTTGGCTCAGTGAGTGCCTTCCTTTCTAAAAGGTGTTGGCAACAGAGGCGCAATGGGTAGGGGGAATGTGGGAATGATTACCACTCAAAATTTAATGGGGTGGACTTTATCAAACCACACTGGAAAATAAAAATCTATGCCAGTATATGAAAATGCGAGGCCAAAAATAAATGCAAATAAAAAAAATAATAGACATCTGTTTCTTCCTGGAATGCAGAGTTCCCAAACAACGACAAAAACAAGGTCAAATACACCCCCCACTTCCCATCCCTTTTCAGACGCGTTCCTTTCCCGCAATTTTATAGCATCTTTATTTGCCGTTTGGCACGCCGCAGAAGCTTTAATTAACTCGGAGGTAGTGGTAGGTAGCCCCTGGGACCTCATTAGGCAATTCAATTAGCAAAAAATACACAAGGTAGGTTACAGCATTCTGTGGCTTAGGGGACAAGGATAGCTGCCAGGGACAGACCAATTAGCCTCTAGCTGGGGGACTGAGCTGGAAGTGACACCACAGATTTTTTACTGTCACTGACGAAAGGCACCGAGATGCAACCCCCCCAAACAAAAAGGTTTTTGTAACAGACTAGTAAAGCAAAAAATTGTCCCTCCACGTTGATCATGCTCGTACTCGCCCCCTCATAATGCTAATAATGCTACTCCAGCCGACGTAAGGCGAAAATGGTATTTTGGTTCTGTTATAATTCAGGTTCATTAAGAGGGTGGAAACCGATGGGTACCATAACGAACCCCCTCCTCCTTCGTGTATGTTTAGGACATGGAGGACTAAGCTAGTTAAGCATCTAACTATTTTATGTGGGATCCACACCGAAAAACACCATTACGAGGAAGGCGAAGTATACAATCGCCAGCACAAATGAAGGGCAACGCAAACACAAAATTAAGATAAAACCAAAATTACCGCGGAAGGCTAAGTAAGCTAAGATTTATCGGCGAGAAACGAGAACAGCAAGTTTATCAAGACAAGGAATTGGAAATTGCCAAGTATTACATGTAGCCTCTATTATGGTGTAACACGCAATAATTACGTGAGGTCACAGACTACGGCTGAGGTGTGAGTATCACTGGACTCTGCTAAAAAATAATAAAAAAGCTCTAAGTTCAGGCGAGAAGACACAAACTGATGGGCATATGGAGAATATTTATTTTTGCCCTGCGGTAAGATACAGAGCTGTCAATCTTAAAGAAAGGAGCCCATCATTAAATGGGGGCCCAATGTGCCTGCTTTGCGTTGCCGGCTCCTAGACAGGCTCTCCTGTGCCACATGTCCCTGTGCCCTCAGCTGGTACGCGGTTCCATCACCAAAATTAAAGGTAATGACTTGTCAGAAGCAGCCAGAAAAACTTGTTCCTTAAGGCGATGCGTCTGCTTTATTGTGGCTGGCTCCCCAGACCACTTTAAAACAGAGTCAAATAAAAGTAAGTTTAGTTTTCAGCAGCTTCTCTAATGACTCAAGTGGCTGGATCACAAGCTGCTTCTATACCACCCCACCAGTACCCGCCTTACTGTTTATTGATAAGTATAAAATCATCATCATCATCATCCTCAGAATGAAGATGCTCTTCTTAAGCAGAGCATCAGCGAGTGCAGATCTGCCCACTGGAATTCTTTAGACTGTTTCCAATAACGTTATAATTCACTGAAGATTCTGACATACCTGAGCATTTATTAATCTTACATCAAAGCATATATTTAAACAATATAATTAAAATAAAACGGATTTAAAGCGAGTGAGTTCGACTAGCTCGTCTGTTTCCCGCAGCATCTTCGATCTGACATCTGCTCGGTAAGCACGAGGTCAGATTTCATTAATGTTAATTTACCTCATTAAATTCTTCCACTGGCTCGTCGTGCTTCTTTTTCGGGTCCTCCTTTGATCATATATTCGTTCCAGGTTAACCGTTTGATGTCTGGAGAACATGACGCACACTTCTTCTTGTCCACAATTTCCTCTCATATTGAACAAAAAAAAAAAATGAAACATCAAAAAAATCGAGAAAGCCCAGGGAAATGCAATTTCCAGTATAGTGTTGTAACAAAGAATGCAATTCATCAATAGTGGTCTCAGATTTATACTTGTTTAATTGTTCTGATAAGGGATGGCCTTTCTGAGACACAGCAACATACCTCACGTTAAACGGTGCCAATAGCCTGCATTTTAGAGTTTTAAAGAGATGCTTGGTGTTATCAGGCCATCGAAATTATGCAAAATATAAACAGAGAGTGATGACAATACTAAAATAAATTGTGTGGATAATATTGCCTTAAAAACAAGCTGTTCATTCACATGAAGTTAATAATGAAAACAGATCACTTTGTTACTACGGCAGTTATCCCACTGGTACTTTAGGCAGCATTTTGCATAAAAATGATTCTGTCTTAGAAATGTTAAAAAGAACTGATAATATATGGTGTACTATAGAAATAGGAATTGGATCTTTAAGTATTGGTCACTCATAAACAATTTCGTTCCTAATAGAGTCGAGGATGTGCATCTTACATTGGAGATGTTGCTTTATGGATAATACATTACCTCACTTACTGTTTCAGGCTGGTTTCTGTCCCTTAAACATTTGACAAATATGCCCCTGTTAACAAAACTTACCAGTATAATTTTAGAAAATTAAATGTGGGTATATAAAAAAAAAAGAAAAGACAAACTGGGAAAAAAAACAGCTTTAAAATGCTGTTGTATAATATGAAACATAAACAGCCTAAATAATCACTTCAGGTGCATTTTAATTGCCATTGTATTCGCAGTGTTTCCACTAAGTATGGGATCCGTAAAATGTCACAAAGGTTCCAGTAGATTTGCTAATCTCTCGCCGTCATGCAGCGAGATTAATTGATTGTTTCCCCCTCGTTCTCAATTGAGTTTGACGACTCTCAGCTGGTGCCCCTGTGGAGACAGGTAATTCTGACTGTGAGCAAAAGATCCTTTAATATATTATTTACAAGCGTTTGACCTTAAAGAA
The DNA here is from genome assembly GCA_009936485.2 of Gymnarchus niloticus. Classification (NCBI taxonomy): domain Eukaryota; kingdom Metazoa; phylum Chordata; class Actinopteri; order Osteoglossiformes; family Gymnarchidae; genus Gymnarchus; species Gymnarchus niloticus. The sequence continues at coordinate 9,548,758 of JAACJT020000034.1, forward strand.
GGAAATGCAAATGGGACTCAAGGAAGATAAGGGATTATTTTGCTTCTTAAATGTCAAATAGTACAATTACAAATCATTTATTATTATTAGAACTCCACAGGGAGGTAGAAATGCTCGCAGCTGACATATGGCTAATTGTCTTGAGCATTACAGTCTTCAGTTTAGAAATTAAAGAGTACCGATGAGCAAAGATGTGGCTTCTGCTTCTGTGTCAGGTTGGAGGCACTGCATTCTGACTAAGCTGGCCTTGGATTTTGATTGAAGCAGCTCTAATACTATTTTCAGAAGTCGGCATGATGTGCGTATATTCCAGTCAAAGAACAGTGGGTGCTTGGGGACTCACATTAACTTCCAGGAATCGTTTTTTAGTTGGCCACTCGATGGTGACAAGAGACAGAGGTTGGAAAAACACATCGACACGACAGAAAAACAGATTAAAGAGCTGGAGAGGCATGAAGTATCTCCTTCTATGTTGTGGGATTAAAACTGAAAAAGACATCTGGTATCAGCCCATAGCACTACTTTAAAGAACTGTTTCTGGACGGTATTTCAAGGTATACACTAATCATGAAAGAGACCCATTCCTGGATGGCCTTATTTGTTCTCCCATATAAGACAGTAATTAGATCCTCAAAGTACAGAAGAAAGTCATAGTAGGGTAACATATACAGTTAAATAGCAGATATTCTGGAATTTTTGTTACAATCATAATTTTTATCTTGTACACCCTCCCTTCCCGAATCCTGCAGTGCGACAGCGCTGAAATTTTAATGCCCTGGCTGTTTGAAGCTGGGATGAAGAGACATGTCCGAGAGCTCATCTCGACTAGAAGATGTGGCATATTTTTTTAGAGGAGGATGGGACTCGTGCGTGGTATTCAAATTTTATTTACATTATAGTTACTTTTTCCAGCCCTCCAGTGGCTTTGGTGGTTGAAATTTGTGGTGGTTAGTTAATGACTGTATATGAAAATATCTGACAGTTTAGTATCCTTGGTTACTTTGCTGTGCTAAAAAAAACGTCACTACTGAGTAACAGTGAACAACTTCAAGCAGGGAGTGAAACTTGAAATATTGCCCATACAGCAGGAAGTCCCAGAATAAAACTGATGGCCATTGTTAACAACAGAATAGTGAATTTAGGATATTCTGACAAACTTAAATGACACGCAATGAGATTGAATGGCACGTATGCATTCAATACCTGGTAAAGGTAATGCTGTATGATCCCGTATTTTGCCAGAAGCAGTGGTGTGTGGTAATTATTTAAGGGCTGCACCTCTGAAAATCTTGTTGAAATTAGTAAGACAAATGCAGCATCGCACGGCATGAATCTTAAACATTTTTGCCTAGCCATTAGCTAATATATAATTAACAAATGCGACAACAGTAAACCACCACACTAACGTTTTACAGAAGTACTAGAGCATACTGCAGTGCATGTAATGAATCAGAAAGCTTGGAAAAATGTCGGTTTGAAACAAACAGTGGTGTCTTTAATCATACATCTCTAATAACCTGCTTGTCCAGTTAGAGTCGCGGTGATCCGTAAGGCTTAGGACGGTGCACCAGTGAATGTGACACAAGATATTTTCATGGCACTTCCACACAAACACACCCGTAGAGATGTATATTGACCAATTCAGTTGAAAGTGTTGAAAGGAAATCCACACTAAATAAAGAGGTGGACATATATACTACAAACACACTGAGCAGGGGATGGATTCCAACCTGGCACCCTTGAGTTGTTAAGTAACAATGCCTCAGATGTGTACCACTTGTGCTTAATATGGAAATTATTACGTTTCCAAAAATTAAATTTTTATAAAGAATTTGTGATATGCTTGTGATAGAGTTTAGATTAGTGTAACAATGATATGATTATGATAACCCTTATTACATTTTGTTGAACTTAACTGTACAGCAGTATCAGCTTTAAACGAGGCGAGAATGTTTCAGTCTCAAACAACAATCCCCATTTAAACGGGGAACAAAGGTGCCATTCACTATCATACACTGCCCCCTGCTGTTAAAAATAAGCATTACCAACATAAAAAGTCAATGCAAAAGTACTTGCATGAACGTTCTTGACTGGGTCAATAAAAATTATTTTAATCCTACCAAGAATGGGCAACAACTTGAAATCTTCTATTTTTAAACGTTGAAGCAAATTAATACAGTTTCAGGAGAAATACTTCGAAATCTGGCAAAAATTTGAAGAGACTTACTTAGGAAACCTTCAGCTATAATTCCTGACTAAGGTATTTCCAGTCAAAAGTTTGAATACAGCTTGAAACATTTACCCATTTCCCAACCTCTTACCATGGTGGAATAGGTCATAAAGCAGGGGTACATTCTGGATGGCACGCTAAGACGTGCACACACACGCAATACAGAGATGCCCATTAACTTAACTGCAATTTGAAGAATGAGTGTGGTTGCGACGAGAAATTTGTGCCAGCAGTCCACGTGACGTTTTTTGGGACGCAATTATGTTACGTTACGTTATGTTATGTTATGTACCACCCCGGCTGGCAGTCATCGATCCGCACTTATCAGCGGTGACTGTTGTGCCATAGCACACTGCAGTAAATACAGACGATCGCATGTAGCTACGCAGCAACCCAGTATGGCAAACTGTAACGAAAAGAACGACGTCATTACACGCGCGGGACGTGCAGCGGCCATACAGCGTAGAGTGACTAGTGTAAAGGGGAAGTCGCTAGGTGTAAATTGGGGCGGGCCCACATACCACGTGACTTACAATATCGAATCAGAGCAGGCGATCTCCGCGGTGAAAATTGGGGCGGGCCCACGTACCACGTGACTTGCAAGCTCGAATCAGAGCAAGTGTAACGTCACCTGGAAGAGAGCGAAACACGCCGACGTTACGGCAGGCTCAGCTAACTGTAGTATTTCTGCTCGGTATATTCGGTTCTCCTCCGTGTCAAGACATGACTCGGCTAACGTTCGCTGTCTTTTTCTTAATCTGTTTGGCTGCCCTGCTTGGTAAGTGGTGGGTAAGGTGGATGAATATTAAAAGTCTGTTGTGTTGTTGTGAGCGCGAGACGGGAGGCTAGCTGTCGACGTCGCCGTTTATGGCGCAGGTAACTCGGTGACTTGACGATGGGTGACACTCAGTTATCTGGCTTCTAAGCCAAAAATAACATAACTGGATGACGAAGACCAGCTGTAATGTCCCCCCCCACCTCAGTTTAGGGTTTAAACTTTCGAAGATAAGTGCGTCGCACTGTGGCTAGCTAGCAGGAGCGCGTCCCTGGCTGTAGTTTGTTAGCTTAGCGAAGCACCTCTGCTTGTCGCTAACGTTCAAGTCGGATAATTATTACACGCACCTGAGTACACAGTGATGTACAGTTCTGGCGTATATAGTGGGGTTATATTTGAGCAATTATCGAAAAGTATACAACTGACATGTATTCATTTTAATGTAAATTACAGGGGACGTATTCGGCAATTCACACAGAAATCACCCTGAAACGAATCGCCTGCCCAAATATAAGACGCTTATTGTTTTCGTTAAGCTCTGGGGGTGTTTTCCATGACATTTAATGTCAGGAGCATTGTTTTGTAATTCCCAGTATGTGACTTATTCATCCGAGGAAGGACCTGTTGCGCTGCATTTTTTTGTTTTCGACTGGTTGTAGTTTTTGTGAAGTCCATTCATGCATGTGCTGCGGTGAAAGCAGCGAGATGTGTGATGGAAAGCTTGTATTTCTGGTGAAAATAGGGACACTCGTTGCTAATCTTTTTCCTCCATTTGCTGGTCTTTATTAGACATTTCTGAGCGCAGCTGGCACTGTGATGTTGCCTACTGTTCTGGACAACAGCAGCCAGATTTTGGGAGGGTCTCTCCATAGCTAACTGTGAAGTAAAGGTTTAGGACTCATTTCTTTCAGGACCTCTAACTCATCCAATGACTGACCCTCCTGTTATGGATTCCTCCTTTGGGTTCTAATACCAGTTCTTATCTTTAATGTTTTTTTTTATGCTGATCCACTAGTACTTTTTGACTGTAAATACCTACTGGTAGAAATACTGGTAAGATCTTAATTCAGTGCTATCCTGCACTTTGTCTCTGGTCCTTCATTGGATGCTCAGCTTAGCTGCACTTATTTTAGGTAGCTCCTTACAACACAAGCCTACAGCATTTTATCTGCATCGCTGTATGTTGCTTTAGTCAAATGTCTGCTTAAAAAAAAAATACAGTACTGTGCAAAAGTCTTGAGCCACCCCTCGTTTTTTCAGATTTTGTTTCCAAAGAGCCAGACTTGTATTTTTTTTTTTTTTTTTTCATGCATTCTTGAGGAATAGTTCTCCAGGCTTCGTGAAGGACTTTCAAATTTTTTGGCTCTCATTTTCAGTCTCTGTACCTGATCAGTTTCAGAGGAATGTTTTTAGTTTAAGCCACACAGTGACCTGTGTGTGAATCATTCAAGCATAACAAAGGCATCTAACCTAAGGCATGAAACAGGTGCAGATGATTACAGATGATCAGATGATGTTGCAATAAATCACTGTACCTATTGTCCCCTTTTCCTAGCAAAATATAAAGAAATGACGGGGTGGCTCAAGACTTTTGTGCAGAACTGTACATGCAAGGAGGCGAAGGGGGTACCATACCTAGGGTTCATTTAAGAATCTTGCCTTCGTTTACGACACTCTACAACATGTTGTCATATTGTTAATAAAGTGAACATTTTTTTTTAGTTTGGTTGGAGCATGTGTAAAAGCCATGAGATAGCAGCAAATGCTGAAAACTAGAGCTACAACAAATATTAGAGATATTAGTAAAATTCAAATCTAAAAATACCGGAGAAGTCTGCATTTGAGTAACTGCTTAATATGACTGGTAAATGCTAAGGATTGATTGATGCCACTTTTTCATCTCCGATACCGCAGTGGTGATGTGAAAAGCTTTATGTTTCCGCTTTAATTGTAATGCATTTATATACCATGTGTAATTTACCCATCTGAAAAAATGCTCAAACTGTTAAAGTACTTCCCTAAAGACTTTGTCATTAAATTTCATAGCTATCTGTTGTCTAAACAAAGTTCTTTTTGAACTGTGAAATGTTAATTTGTGCTTGAGGTGGAAATTAATTTGAGAAATGTATAAAATTTGCATATATTAAATAAGCGACTATAACCATTTTTTGTGTATTTTTCAAAATATAGAGGAATCAGGTGTCACTTCAGAGAGGATTTCCGGTAAATCCACTGGACAAACTGAAGGTGCCCTGGGAAAGGACATTTCCCAGACTCCAGTCAAAACGATACTTAAGACAAAAGGCATGAGTAGTAATGGGGCTGCTAATACTGATGAAGATGATAAAAAGCATGCGGACAAGAATGGAAATCCACCTAAGAGTGAGAATGAAAAAGGTGTTCGGTTTGTGAAAAATGTGGCTAAGGATGTGAAAACTGATGGAGATGGGGGTAAAAATAAAGAGATGCAGGAAGAAGATCCACCTAAGAAGAATGGGAATGAAGAAGGTGACCTGTCTGAGAAAGATGTGGCTAAGGATGTGAAGACTGATGGAGAGCGGGGTAACAATCAAGGGAAGCAGGAAGAAAATCCACCTAAGAAGAATGGGAATGACGAAGGTGGGCTGTCTGAGAAAGATGTGGCTAAGGATGTGAAAACTGATGGAGATGGGGGTAAAAATCAAGAGGCACAGGAAGAAAATCCACCTAAGAAGAGTGGGAATCAAGAAGGTGGCCTGTCTGAGAAAGATGTGGCTAAGGATGTGAAAACTGATGGAGATGGGGGTAAAAATCAAGAGGAGCAGGAAGAAAACCCACCTAAGAAGAGTGAGAACGAAGAAGGTGGGCTGTCTGAGAAAGATGTGGCTAAGGATGTGAAAACTGATGGAGATGGGGGTAAAAATCAAGAGGCACAGGAAGAAAATCCACCTAAGAAGAGTGGGAATCAAGAAGGTGGCCTGTCCGAGAAAGATGTGGCTAAGGATGTGAAAACTGATGGAGATGGGGGTAAAAATCAAGAGGACCAGGAAGAAAACCCACCTAAGAAGAGTGAGAACGAAGAAGGTGGCCTGTCTGAGAAAGATGTGGCTAAGGATGTGAAAACTGATGGAGATGGGGGTGAAAATCAGGAGGACAATGACGCCAAGGGTGGAGTTAAGCCTGAGAATGTGGATACAGATGGGGAGAATGATCCTAAAAATACGAAGCCTGATGAGGAAGACCAAATGAAAGGTGAAGGTGAAGATGAACTAGATCAGAATCGTGACAAAGATGATGATGATGATGATGAGATGGAGGATTTTCAAGAAACAAACCCTTCCAGTAAAAATGTAGATAAGGCCCCAGGTACCCAACCTAGGCAGAACCTTCCTGGACCACTGCCGAATGACGCTGAAAGCAGTCACTTCTTTGCTTATCTGGTGACCACCGCAGTGCTAGTAGCTGTGCTTTACATTGGCTACCATAACAAGCGCAAGGTAGGCGTGTTGACGACAGCACTTGCCATTTAATTCCACTTCAGCTGAACAGTGTTATAAAAGTCATCATTGTTAATAACCAACAAATTTAACTAACTTTAGATGTTTTAATTACTGAATATGTGACTGTTTTGTAAAAGTTAATATGCTGGAATTCAGAAAAATGTCATTAATGTTCTCTCTCCCCTCACCCCCAACTGTTTTATAGATTATTGCCTATGTTGTAGAGGGTAAGAGGTCAAGAGCTACCAGGCGGCCCAAATCTACTGAATACCAGAAATTAGAGCAAAATGTAAGGCTGTATTTTTTTTTTTTTTTTTTTTAAGCAACGTTTACACAACATCCTTTATGATAAGTATGGCCCCTTTCCTGTCTAGTATACAGCGTATGTATGACCAGGTAACAGAAATTCTCTCTGCAAGGAAAAGGGTGACTTAGTTTGGCGTAACCATTTATAACAAATTCAATTCTATTTTTTATATAGTGCCTTTAAAACAGTTGCTCCAAAGTACAGAGCAGGAGTGTGTCCTAATTAAAGTGTTAGGTTCATGAAAACAAAAGAAAAGGAAAATGCCAGACGACAGAAAAGAAGAACCAACAACTCCTCAGCAAGGAGATTCAAAAATAACCTCTGAATGTCCAAGGTTAACAGGCTGCCCAACCTCCTTGGGCATGCTATCAATGCATCCCATTATATGTAGCAGGGAAACATAATTAGACTGTTATAAATTCAAAGATTACGGTCAGGTCTGTCTGTAAGCCACCACTCCATGTTGATCTCCATAAACTTACAAATGTTAACCTGTTTTCTTTCAGATTTAAAAGAAAACCATTGTGCATACATGGAAACAATTTTGCAGTGGCAGAAGAGTGAAGAATTACAGTGAACCTTACTGTTAGAGTTGTGTTTTGTAGAAGGGGATTCCTTTTTTCCTTCTAGATGAACTGAATATTCCATTTTTTTTCTGAATTTTTTCCGGTGTGTTCTGCCCAAATTGGTTATTTTTATATCTTTAGGGGGTTTTCTTTACAAAATATAAAGTATTAATATATTTTTGTTTATTGATGCATACTGCATGCTTAAGCAGAGGATTTTTGCCTTTTGCAAGGAGTTTAAAAAAAAAAAAAAAAAATGCCTCGGACTCAACTTTGAGTGCCTCCAGAGAAAGCCACTTTTGGGTCAGATCTGCTGGCTCCCATTTGCTCAGGGTGCTTCTTTACCCAAAAAGAGATGATGGACTTTGATCACGGTATCTTCAGATTTGTGAATGTAATGTCGAGGTTTTAGGAGGGCAACTGTTGGAATATTACGGTGCAGATGAATTAACTGAGAGGATGGGTCTGTTGATTTTGGGAATTTTTTATCTGTTTTCTGTGAGATTGTGACTGGGGAAATTAAAATAATAGAGGTCCTTAAATGAATCAATTATAAAATATTTTGTCTTAGGAATAAGATTCAAAATTACAATTAAAATATGAATTGTATTAACAGACAATGAATATCAAGATATGGGCCAGTGAATGGGGGAAATGTTAACTTGTACAGTTGCGTTCTGAAGCTGATTTTATGTGCTATCAACATTGAGCTTTTCTGGGTTTTTTTTTTTTTTTTTTTTTTTTTTTTTTTTTTTTTTTTTTGAGAAAATAAAATTTTTGTGTATATATTATTTTTTCTATTTATATACCAAGATTACAAGTAGACACTT
>JAACJT020000034.1:9556954-9651313 GCA_009936485.2 Gymnarchus niloticus
GGGAAATTTTAACTTGTACAGTTTCGTTTTGAAGCTTATTTTTTCTTTTATAAACATTTGTTTTTTTTTGTTTTTTTTTTTTTTTTTTTTTTTTTTTTTTTTTTTTTTTTTTAAAAAAAAGAAACTGAAAGGTAAATCAGAACACTAGAACTTGCACAACCTAATCCCAGGCAAGACCAGTTTTGCATGAAGTATTGTGGAATGCTTGACTGATCGAGGACCAAATTTGAATGAAACATTTTCATATCCCAGATGTTACTGTTTTTCAGCTGTTAACATTGCCATTAATGATACTTTGATTTTTTTTTTCTGCTGCTCTGAAGTAGACGTTGAATTAAAATTACAATATATATGTGTATTCCTTTTGTGTGTGTATATGTGTATTTATGCCTTTGTGGGGTAGCAGTGCTTGAATATGTTTTAACCTGTGTTGCTTTAAATATTCTCTGGGCAAAATAAATGAAAAATGTGGTTGTGAGCATGAGGGTTGAAATTATTTTGTACCTAAAGCAAAATGATATTGGCAGTGAAAAAACAAGTGGCAGCATATCTACTTGTATACATATGATTTTTTATTTTTTTTTCCACCCATGTTACATTCAAAAATTGACGGAATAACAGTCTTTGACGGCATATATAATTTCCATCAATTTAAATATACCACACTGAGTGAAATGTGATTTGAATTTCCAAACACTTGTATGCTCCAATATGTTTTGGTGAGTTATCAAAATAATTTTTTAATCATTGGTTAATTATTTTGTGTTCATAGGCCTAAAATACATTTTTCGCACCAGATAGAATACGGCTACCAAACACTTCACCGGAAACCGGAACCGGAAACACGTCTCACGACAGGAACAAAAACACGGAAATTACTTCCTGTATGTCAGCTATGTTTGACTAGTCGACTACATATTTGCGGTGCTCTTGGAGCGATGTACTGTAGCTAGCAACTTTCTCCGCTGATGTGAAGCATTCTTGTCTGGTGAAGGAGGGAATCGCAGATCCTAAGTGACTGCCTCTGCAGCCAGGTAATACTCATACTCTGTTAAGGTGCTAATTAAAGTATAAACCTTGCTTACGAAAATAGTGTAGTGGCTGCGATAACAGATTTACCCGGAAAAAATGTTTTTACAAATTTTATTTTTATTCATTCGTTTCTCTAATATTCGAAAAAATTAATCTTATTATGTAGTTATGATCCAGTATAGGTTGTTAAGATTGGTTCCTCGAATTGCATTTATATAGAAGATAAAGGTTTTAGAATTATTATGGAATGCTGAGTGAAGGATGTTACGTAGGAGATGGAATTGGATTTAATTTCTTTAGACCCGAATCGCTCTACCTGAGCCTGGCTCCAGGGAAAACGAGATGACACACCCTCTCGACCTCCTAATGCTGTCAGAGATTAGTCACTTCTGAAACTCTGTATTAGCTGTAATATTATCAAAACAAATACAGTAGATTGAGATGTGTATATGCAGTATTTATATTTTAATGCAAGTTTACAGTACACTTTTTTTTTATAGTACACTGTTTTTTTTATCTGTTGCATCAGGGAGTCACTTTTTTGCCTCTGCATATTGCTGTTCAAACCTGTTGTAAATATAAAAAAGAAAAAAGCTGAAATCTGCGATAAGTAAATGTTTGAACGTTTGCCTGCTGTCATGATCAGTACCTTAACACTATACTCTGTACTCTAGCAATTACAGCAATTTATACAGTGTGCTCTGTGGTGTTATCAGAGCATTGAAATAATACTCTGCTGCATGTAAGCTGAGAGTACAGCTATCAGGAGTGTTAAAGTTAATGGAAGGGATGCGGATGTGTTCCTGGCTGGATCTGAGTGTTTATATGAATGTGACTTATTCGTTGTTTCTTCAGTGCAGCAGGTGAAAATCAAGACGCCGTTCACCACACCACCATGCCAGATCACAAGGATGCCAGCCTACCCCCAGAGGAGAGGGTACGCGCCCTTACCAAGAAGGGCAGCGCCGTAGACGTGAACGACGATGTGCCGCCTCGCCGCTACTTCCGCTCGGGCATGGAGATGATCCGTATGGCCAACGTTTACGCAGCGGAGGGCAACACGGAGCATGCCTTCGTCCTCTACAACAAGTATATTACGTAAGCATATATGTAACCGTGACAGCATCAGTGAGGTTGGGTATTGATGTTGGGTCACCGGGTCCCTTTCTGTTTGTGTGGCCTATGACATCACAACTGAACTCTTGTTGTTTAAAGAAGTTTCCACATCGCAATCGCTTCACTTGCAGTTAACCAAGGCAGAAATTTTATACTGACTGGTTGGGAAGGTGGCATCTTAGCATGAGGCCACGTTGAAAGTCACTGTTCTCTTCAGTATGATCCATTATACCACCAGTGTTTGTTGCTGGAGATTGCATGGCTGTGTGTTTAATTATACACCTGTCTTAGCAATGAGTACAGCTTAACTACCCAAGTCCAAAAGTATGTGAACCCCCTCTATTAACTGGTGTCCCAATGCTTTAATCCATATAGTGTATAGGCAAATTCATACCGAAGAAAGATTATGTACCGTACCTGCAAGACGTTTTCACCTCTTCCCTGTTTGTCTCCAGCAAAACATCCAATATCACCCACTTAGCGATTCTTGGTAAATTTTTGGAGAGTTTTGCGAGTTTAAGCCACATTTTGGTACTTTGTCATACCAGATTTGGTGGTGAAGTAATGATGTATCTTATGGAGTTTTGCACCATGATAGGGTATGGCAGAATTGGTCCAATACCGGGATGTGAAACATGTTCATTACTGAAGATGCTGTGTTTCTAGGCTCTTCATAGAGAAACTTCCTAAACATCGGGATTACAAAACAGCCAACATTCCCGAGAGGAAGGAAACCATTAGGGTAAGGAGACAGCAGGCACTTACATTCAAAGCACATGTTAAATTTTACTTTCTTTTTTTTTTTTTTTAAATGATGTCAAGGTTACTAATAGTATTCAGTAAATATTGTAAGCATTCTCAGTGGGCAGTATTTTAAGTTTGATAACATTTTATATTTATTGTCGTTTAAAAATAGAAACTTAAGGAGATAGCCTTTCCCCAAGCTGAAGAGCTGAAGAAAGGACTTTTAAAACAATATGAGAAAGAATATGCTGAATATTTGCTTAAAAAGGTAAAGATGGACATCTCTGCTGACGTGTAGATCTTGCACTGAGTTTGTTCTTTGTGGTTATCACAATCTCTTGATGTATTCCTTGTACTTTTTTAGTTTTCCTCAGGGAAATGTAGATTGTTGTATAACCGTGTTCTCATAGGTTTTGAGATTTGGGGAATGCATATTAAATGTTGTTCAAGCAATTCAGGGTAGGCTTGTGGTCAGTCAGTGAATCGGCCTGGCCAGTATATCGGCCGATAATTGAACGTTTTATGACAGTCGGCATCGGCTGGCATGCATCCCCTCATGGCCAATTGATAAAAGCTCTCGCTAGCAGACAGCCTTGTCAGAAGCTATGGAACGCCAAAGAGAACGTACAGACACGTTAGCTCTCAAGTTCATTTTACCACTCACCATTAATGCAGTGTTACGTAGCTTCTGGTTAGTCTTGTTTCTCACATTTAGTGGGATGACGTGATTCACTTTGCTTGTGATGTTTGCTAGCTAGCTGGTTTGTCTGAAGCTATCATTAGATATCTGACTTTAAGTTGTATGATTATCAGCTAGCAAAAAAACAGGCCTAATTGTCCTTGATGCTCTGAGATACCCGTATTTGTCTAACTCTACTTGTGATCAGTGATTCTCGTGTTGGGGCTGGAGTCCTGATCATGCCCGACTGTTGTTTTTTTTCTTCACTGGCCTTGGATTGTGTGTGTTTTTGTGTGTGTTGTATGTGTATGTGTTTGCTGACAGAAAGCAGAAGAGGAGGCCTTGGCACGCGACATCTGCCGTCAGCGTGAGCTGGAGGCTGAGAGGCGGCGTGTGGCTGAGATGCAGCAGCGACAGCGTGAGCAGGAGCAGTTCAGCGCCTTCGAGGAGATGATCCGCCGCCAGGAGCTGGAGAAGGAGCGCTTGCGTATCATGCAGGAGTTCGGTACTCCCAGCGCGCCCCCGCTAGATGGCCCCCTCGTACCTGGTGTCTTGGAGCCTCCTCAGTCCTTCACGTCCAGCCCAACGCAAAGCCCCGGAGGCATCCCATCCAACACGAGTCCTACTGTCCCCCAAACAATGCCCCCTACTTTTGACCGTGCCCTCAAGCCAGCGGCTCTGGTCAGCCCTGGGAATAGTAAGGCACCCTCTATTGGACACTATTAATACTGCGACATGAAAATACAGGGTTTTGTGTTTTTACTGCTGTACCAAATTACTGATTGCAAAAGATGCAAAAAATAGGATAGGGCCATTTCACAGAAATGTTTCTATATTTGTATTTTTCTGTGCCAGTAATTTTACTGCAAAAGAAGATGTACATATGAAATTATACGTATTTGCTATTAAACTGTTTAGGTTCTAAGGTGGCTCTGTACAGGTAACTGCCGTGACAAAAGATCATATTTAGAACAGCATCCATATTTATTCAAATATACAACCACATTTTCTGGATAAGTGTGCTTAAATGTACGTGTTTCATATAAAAGTGACCTGCATTAGTCATGGGACAAATGGTGCTTCAAAACCCAGGGTGGGTGGGAGTATCCCGAAATACCAAACAATGCTGGCACTAAATGAGGCTTCAAAATCTGAGATGGATTGCGAGCATCAGCTGGCTGTTTGAGACGCGACCACCTACCACAGATGTGAAGCCTCATTTGTCCCACCGCAAACACCTATTGGGGGGGATACTTGCGCTGTGGGTCTTTGCTCTGCTTGCACCTCAGTCCTGTGTCTGTGCCCAGATGTCATGGTGGATGGGTTAAGGCAGCTGGCCGTACCTTCGGAGCTTTGCCACAAGTTCCTGAAGCTGGCAGAAGCCAATACGTCGCGGGGCGTGGAGACCTGTGGCATTCTCTGTGGCAGACTGGTGAGGCTCGGGTCAGATCCCACAGCATATTGGCTCCTAACTGGCTTCTCTCCAAAATCAGTACAAAGCCTGAAAGCCCTCCCAAAATGAAACAATCACTTCACATACTGTATCTTACCGTCTGCCGTTTATTGCCCCTTGTCTTGCTGGCTGTTTTTGCACTGTTGTCTTTTGCACTTTAAGTTTTGCGTCTTAATGTTTTTTTTACAAATGTTGTGAGTCATGAGAAACACCATTTCATACCTACAGCATTCGTATGGAAGGGCTGACAGTAAATTTCTGGAATGTCAGTTTCAATGACCAATCGGCTTGTGTGTGTATGTTAGACCCAGAACGCCTTCAGTGTGACCCACGTCATTGTGCCCAAGCAGTGTGGAGGACCAGATTATTGTGACACAGAGAATGAGGAGGAGCTCTTCTTGATACAGGATCAGTATGACCTCATCACCTTGGGCTGGATCCATGTGAGGCTCTATCATATTTTGCTGTCAGTCATTTTTCACCCGGAGAGCTTAAAATTCTTGTAAGGACCGTTAAACCTATTAAGCCTCCTGTCTGTTTCTGCTGTGTTGTTGTGTTTTTTTTTGTTTTTTTTTTTTTTTTTTAAATATAATCAGTGTTGTCATTGTTCTGGGTTGCATTTATAAACCCAAAATTCCTTATTATTCACGAGTTAATGGTCTACAGTATCTGATTGTACTTGGAGAATTATTTTAACTTTAGCATGTCAGCCGAATTTTTCTGGGACCATGGGTGCTTGCCATTAGCTTATGCTGGTGTATATGGTATCCATTAGTGCTGCTAACAGAATACCTTCTGGAATTGTGTAGCAAACTTCGGGCTGTCTTTTTTCACTCTGCATTGACTGAGAGTCTCTCCTCCTGTGCCTGAAGACACACCCCACCCAGACGGCATTCCTGTCCAGTGTCGACCTGCACACCCACTGCTCCTATCAGATCATGCTGCCTGAGTCCGTCGCCATTGTGTGCTCCCCCAAGTTCAACGAGTGAGTGGTGCTGCCTGGGGGTGGGGCTAACCTGGGGTGTATGGGGGGGTGTCACACGGGTTCCTGCAAGTATTCTGATTAGGGCTGGAATTCTTCAGCACATGATTAGGTGTTTTAAACATCCACAGTAACACTCCAATTCCCTTCTGTGTCAAGTATCCAGCCTTTTCCGTCCCTTGAGGCTGTTGAGGGTAGTGAACGTGTGCTCATATCTAATATTTACAACCCTGCCAAATTATTTTTTTCTCCTACCACAATGTGTAGGAGGGCAAATGTCTCGTGCCTGGAAAATTGACTTCAAGAGGCCGGCTCAAGATGTACTTGGTTGTGATTGTTGCGCATTGGTAATTTATAGAGCTTCGTTCTGTTGCACATGGTTGAAGAAGCCTTGGTACTTTTGGGGAGTGAGTTGTGTGAGGTGAGCATGATGGCCTGTGTGCTTCTCAGGACGGGATACTTCAGGCTGACGGATTATGGGATGGATGAGATCTCCTCTTGTAAGCAGAAGGGCTTTCACCCGCATCCAAAAGAGCCTCCGCTCTTTTCTGTGAGTTGTGCCGTTTCAGCTGAACTCCCAGCGTTTTCGTCATCAACATCGTCACTTCTATACCCTACACCCCATATTTGGCCTCGAACTTTGATTTTGTGATACAGAAGTCAGTGTTCTGATGTGTGTGTGTGTGTGTCTCTCTCTTTCTCTTTCTCAGGCTGGAGGCCACGTCACCATCACAGACAGCAATGTCACCGTGCTGGATCTCCGGTGATGCTGCCCTGCATCTCTCTCTGACTGCAGAGCTCACTCTCTCTCCTTTAAGACCCATTAATGGCAGTGATATTGTCTTCCTTTTCTGAACAGCCATGAAATGTCATTGCTCTGCTTTATCAGTCTTGGCCAAGTGCTTAAATTTTCCTGCAAAGGTCCAGTAGGAGATGAACTTCAGACCTGGACTTCCTGAATAGACCTGACCTGGTCTTCACACATATTGCCTTTTCCTGTTGTCTTAAGTGTGTATGTAGAAAACGTTCTTGCAAATTGCCCACAATGCGACTTGAAGGATCGTACTTAATTTTGCCATTGTTTTAGTAGAATTTTATGGAATTTGGTTGTTTCACTTGCCTGCCATGAATTTGTGAGCTTTCTTGAATCTTTCTACTCTGTCGCACTCGGTATTTGTGCCAAACATTCACTCATTGAAGGAAGTGCGTGTTCTTAGTATATTTTCTGGTAATGGAACAAATGTGGATTTCAAACACATGCAGCGTTAATTAGTAGTTCGGAATTCTCACACCCACCATGGGTTTTGAAGCTTCATTAAGCTCCAGCATTGATTTGTAGTTTGGGATTCTGTAACCTTCTATGGATTTTGAAGCCACATTTATCTAACGACTCATATTTTCCACATCCCTTTAACAAATGTCTTACAAATGACTTTTGTGCATTCTGGTATGAAGATCAATATTAACAATACACACTTTCTAGAGTGTACGGTTTGGCACAGCACATATATATGCATTACATAGGGGACATTGTGTTCTTAGATTGTGATATATATTATGTTCTATTCCATTATGACTACAAGCTATGGTTTTTGATGTGGCACATCCAAATTGCCATG
This sequence comes from Gymnarchus niloticus, assembly GCA_009936485.2. Classification (NCBI taxonomy): domain Eukaryota; kingdom Metazoa; phylum Chordata; class Actinopteri; order Osteoglossiformes; family Gymnarchidae; genus Gymnarchus; species Gymnarchus niloticus. The sequence continues at coordinate 9,564,580 of JAACJT020000034.1, forward strand.
AGCAAACGTAGTCTTAGTGCCAGAACTGCCAAGATAACTAAAGATGTGAACTGGAAAATCTGTGTATAATACCTTAGTCTTTCTGAGGACTTGTTTTGTATTACAGTCTAGATACATATATTCTGTACATATGTGGGATGCTCTAATTCCCTGAATTTCTGAAAGGACGGAACTATTCTATTTTGCTACCTCCATTATCTTAATACATCATCGGAACTGAACTTGTTAGTACCATGTAGTTAAGTGGAAATTCTCTCTCTTGCACCTTTTGTCTTTCTGGAAACCAGGTATTAAACTGGGTAACAGACAGCATAAAGAGAAACTGACCGAAAACATTGCAAATGAACACAGAGGATCAGCCGCAATTATGTTTTATTTCAAATTGCAATATATATAAAATTGTGTATATTTTTAAGCAGTCATGGACAAGGCATTGCAAGTTATGTATAATCAGATTTATCTGTCAAACTATCATAGTTATTGTTTTTAGGCATACATATCTATAATCTGTAATGAATGGCCATATTTGTAATGTCATATGTGGCATTTATTTAAAATGGACCAAAAAAAACGAATACAGGTGATTGAGTATTTTTAGCTGCTGATTTCAGCTGTCACTGCTTTGTGTTCTGGTGAGTTTTATAAAATTTCTGTCATCTTAAGAAGGAATTTGCGAACTAACCACTATTGAATTGCAAGTTTTTTTCTATTTAATTTTGTAACAGAAAGCTGTACAGGGCAAAGTAATCAGAATTGTGCTTCAATAATGCACTTTTGAAGCAGGACAGTGTTTTACGTTGTAAACTGGTACCACTGATAGTGTATTGTATATCCACTCTTTTGACATCCTGTATATTTATTGACGTGACATTTAGATAATTGTTTTAAGATTTGGTCTATTTACATTTTTGAAAATCTCAGCCTCTTGTGTGATATAGTACAGTGATTGAAATGTTAAAGTGTCACATATTACTAACAGTTTACCTTAACATTGTAGACTTTACATTTTTAAACGACCATTTATGTTGATTAGTTTAAAAAGATCCGAAGTCTTGATTTTTTTTTTTTTTTTCCTCAGCTGGCAAATAACTTCATTCATTAAACAGGCAATTGTTCCTAGTCAGACATGCAATGTGTCACAGGTTATACCAGATACTATATGATGAGGCATAACTTGAGATGTAACGACATTTTAACTGTCAATAAATGTGACTGAAGCAAATGATAAACACCTTTAAAGGTGGTGAAAAAAAAATCCACCATTTTTCCTGCTAAATTTCTTCTGACCACTGCTGAATGGGTGTGTGAGCGATTTTCCTACTACACCTTGTCCTGCTGTATGTCGGGATGCGGTTTGAGCTGGCGTTGAAAATCAAGTCTAACATGCAAAAAACCCACTGGAGCCATTTTTTAACTACAGTTTCCTGCCCCCAGATGTTGTTCTTCAGTCGTTCAGTCGAGTCTGCCTCATTGTGACTTCATGGACTCTAGCATGCCAGGCTTGCCTGTTATTAACTACCTCAGCTAGGCTGAGGGCTTGTTAATCCCCAGTCCTCCACAATCAATGTTACAGCTCTTACCATTCCTGCACCCTTGTCCCTCTGGTTAAAATCATTCACTTTTAGACATACCAATACTAAGCTCCCAAACCTCAATTCTAACTTAATTTTCCTATGTGGTGCTGGGAAAACAATTCCTGTCAATCATTATTGACCTTATTGTATTCTCTAAAATGCAACTTTTGTATGAGCTATCAATAATGTTACACCAGTTCTTACTAGGAGTTCCATAAGTACCAGTCATTTTCTTTCTCTGCTTGTGATCTATGTGATCAACATTACCATGTAATAATGTGAACTATACAATTAAATCAAGTCATGCTGTATGGGTGAAAAGGGCACAGGGGGGTCTTGATACTCGTGCTAGATTTCATATCCCCCCTCAGTGTTGTATGCATTAGTAAAGTGTAGAAATCAAAATTTCTTTTCTTTGACAAACCCGACCCAAATACATAATACAGTAAGTGGCGTATACGTAGATACTTTCCTATAAGATTTGCTTTCTGACTTAAAAAATTAATATTAAATAAATAATGTAATAAGGCTATTGCTAACAAAGATGTCGTGTCTAGGGAATATATTGTGACTAATGGTTCTTTGAGCTGATTGGGGTAATATCAGTTATTTTTCAAATTTATAAGCAGCAGTATTTTTAAGGTTTATATTGAGAGTGTGCCACACCGATTAACATATCAGAAGATTACCAGGAGCCTATATGTAAATATATTCAAAAATCTGACATTTGGCACAACAGAATTTTGTCAATTTTAAGAAAAGCCGTCTGTAATGAAAAAAGAAAAGCCGATTATAATTACAATATTTGCAAGCATTATTTGCTTCAATGATAGTGATTTTAAGTTTAATTACAGAAGGAAAAAAATAGAACAAATGAAAAATAGAAATTCACACCATTTTGAAAACTAAAACAAGTTCCATTTTCCTTTATTTCTTAAGATGGTGCGCATTTCTGCTTATTCCCGCCCGTCGTCCACAGTAGAATCATTATCAATTTGTTTCAAGTCATTTTATGCGAGGGACCGTGAATGTGTAGAGTTTCTTGTCGAAAAACCTTGCAGATTATAACGGCTTGTAACGGACGTTCAGCACCTCGGCCAGCTCAAAGCGTCACTTCGCTCTTTCGATGAGGCGCATTGCGTCACTACGGCGCATGCGCACTAGGGCGACATCGGCTGTCCAGCAGCGGTGTGCCTGGGTCGGTCGAGGCTGCTTCTGTGTGTGTCTTTTTTTTGTGTCGCTTCTTTCCGAAATGGCAATGAAGGCACTTCGAGGTATGGTGAACGGGGCCATGAACGAGATTTCCTCCGCTGTCAGCGGCGCCAAAGTGGCCGCGGCCAGGGAGCACGTCCAGGCTGTCAGTCGTGACTACATTTCGCAGCCCCGGCTGAGTGAGTAGGAAGCTGTTCCTCCCATCGTGATTTAATGTCGAGGATGCCCAGTCAGTCAGCGTCAGTCCACTCGGGGCATCGTGTGCGACATTGTTACTCTTGTCTGTCGCGAAATGTTCTGATTGCTGACAGATTCCATATTCCATTCTGATCATGGCTGCTGTGGATGTTACTGTACCCTTGACATGCGAGTTACATGCTTGCGAGCAGTGAGCTGCGCAGTTTCCTGCCTGTGGATGAACGATGCTCCGAGTAATGTGTTGAATAAAAACATCACATTGGCCGCTGTGCACAGGACCCTTGTTTTAGGATCTCCAGCCCTACGTGTCTGATGAATTGGGAAAAATCAAAGCTCTGAGAATGGGCTTTGGAGGTTCTCTGAGGCCTGCTAGACCATGACGTGGAGGCTGATGAGCATCATTGGTCTGTAAGATTGCTGCGTGTCTCCCATGGAAAAAGCCATACTATAACACCAAATTGAGTGGCACTCATGGCGCACCCAGATGGTGTTTAGATGCAAACACAATTTTGGTTCTTCTCTTGGCTTACCAGCCCTGGTGATTTTCATTATTTTTTTTCTGTCTGAATCATGAGCCGCTCATTTTTGGAAAGCTGTCAGTGTGTAGAAGATGATGCTTCAGGTTGTCGACACAACAATGGCTGAATAAATGTTAAACACCACAAGTCTGTCTCCAAATACCAGGGCACTCGTATGTAGATAAGAAAACAGTTTTGAGGAGTTTACTGAGAATAGACATCTGCGTCTTATTTATTTTTACCCACTATGTTACAGTACATTTTTATTTTAGTTATTCCAGTCGCATAATACTTGTGGTGAAGATTCTAGTTAGCTGCCCGCTAAGCCAGACATGAGCTAATGCAGTTTTTAGTTCTACAACGTTCACTAAGGACTCACCAAGCTGAAGAATTCTAGAATATGATAACGACATGAGAGGGAAGGTTTTCTTTGTACCAAGGTTGCTCAAAATCACAGTCATTAAATCTGCTGACTGTCTAAACTTTATCTAGAGGTGTAACTCATGGGAGGTAACCACTATTCATTAGTTTGACAACATCCACGTATAATTTGTAGGCATATAAAATATTCCTTGTGTATACGTCAATCTCCAAAGCACATTGATTTCTAAGAAAAAACACTTTCTGTCGATTCACGGTAAGGGTCTTTATATCAGCATCATTATGGGATGTTTTATCTGTCTTATCACTGTATATACTAAACTACCAAAAGTCAGACTGCAACAAGGTGAACAAAGCAGTCCATCGACTGGAATTCAGAATTGAGTAAGTGCAAGACTGACCCATTAGGACTGGAATTTACAGAAGTGTTATTAAAGGAGGAATGGAACATAGTGTTGTTGATTTTCATTCATTTATTAGATGATTTTCCATAGCACATTGAAGGCCCTTAACTTAAGGATAGTGAAGAAAGGACCTTAGATATCCTGAGCCTAATAACACTGACGGTAACGTTTGGGTGATTCTAGTTGAGCCAGTCATCATGAAAGCACTACAAAATATAACTACCACATACAACAAATAAAGTACTGACTACTTAAAGAAAATACTCGCTGATTAGCTAGATTTAAGGCTAACCATCTCAACCCTAAACCTACAGCTTACAAGACGGTGTCTGGTGTCAATGGACCTCTGGTTATTTTGGATCAGGTTAAGGTAAGTGAGCCAGACTTCCGCCTTTCTGGGACAATTTTCTTTCTTTTGATACCCAAAGCATTGCAGCCCTGATTTGTCCCGCTGAATGTTCTGCTGTTGTGCCTTTCATATTTGCCTGAGAAAACATAACAGCACCTGACAAAAGTCATTGTAGTGCATAGTTTTGCATTTCCAATCTTTCTTACTCAACAACCATCATTCAAATTTATACCCATTGTGCAAATCGTGAAAAAATCTCTCTGTTGTGATGTGCTTTTGGGTGCAGATATTATTATTAGGAGCTGTTAGCTATTTACTCGTACAATAATGCGATAACACGACCTTTGCCTGAACGGTTTTGCTTAGACGCATGGCTTAATTGCTGCTTTGTGTGGCCCACATCTGCTCCAGTTCCCCAGGTATGCCGAGATTGTTCACCTAACTCTTCCCGATGGCACAAGGAGGAGCGGACAGGTGCTGGAAGTGACGGGGTCCAAAGCGGTAGTGCAGGTGAGGCTTCTCACTTGTACTCGTTGGAATGTTCATATAAAGCACGATCAAAAGATCGTGAGTCGATGAGACTCTTCTCACGGATTCCTAATTTTACTGTCATAAAATGTCATGATGATGGTCTACCTTCACAAATAATGCATCTACTGTATGTATTAGGCTGCTTTACATAATCCATCTATCCATTGTCCAAAAAGCTTAATCTTATTTAGGGCCGCTGGGGGCCTGAAGCCTATCCCAGGCGGCTTAAAGGCATAAGGTGGGGAGCAACCTGGATGGAGTGCCAGCCCATCGCAGGGCTCAGTCATGCACACATTCACACACCACAGACAATTTAGCTACACCAATTAGCCCATAATGAACGCATCTTTTTGGACTGTGGGAGGAAACCGGAGACCCTGGAGGAAATCCATGAAGCTCGGGGAAAACATGTAAACTACATGCACACAGAGCCACCATGCCCTCCATTTACATAATCAACAAGAAAGAAAATTTAATCTGTTTTCAGTATGGAGTGGGATAAACTGAAAAAGATCTCTCTGTTTATTCTCAAGGTCTTTGAAGGAACATCTGGCATCGATGCTAAAAAGACCAGCTGTGAATTTACTGGGGACATTCTTCGCACTCCTGTGTCAGAAGACATGCTTGGTAGGGAGCACTGACATTTCTGACATAATATCTATAGATTGATTATGGTTGACTGTGCAGTAATACTAATGCTGATGGTTTTATTTTCAGGCCGTGTTTTCAATGGATCAGGAAAACCAATTGACAGGGGTCCCATGGTCTTGGCAGAAGACTACCTGGACATAATGGGTATGGGTGTAGAATTAGCAAAGAATGTGTTTTTTCTGTTTCAGAATGTATGAGTTATCATGTTGGTGTTAACTATGGTTCACATTTGGATGGTTTTACGGACACATGGGCTAACCCCCGTTCTGGATGCAAGTTTAGCCCGTTTCTGTGTACATAAAAATGTATATTTATAGAAGCGACTGGTACAGAAACTGAAAAATAAGTAAAATTGTGGGTTAGCCCACGTGTCCATCGAGCCATCAATTTATCCTTATAATAGCATATTTTCATAGAATACACTGCCTGCAACAACATGACACACGATTCAGCTAAACTTCCTTGGAAATTTGCTGACAGGTTTCAGACAACCTCTTAGATGGAACCTTTCTAGCATACAAGGTAGGAGAAGCTGGAGAAACAGTTACTGACCAGGGGTTTCATTTATAAAACCTTGCGTGAATTTCAGCACGAGAAATATGCACACCAAAGCCAAAAAATCCGATTTATAAAACCTGCTGCATGCACGTTTGCATGCATTTCCCCTTTATAAATTAGTACTTTGTAAACATCCTTTTGTCAACAAGCCAGAGAGCCTACAAATAGCCATAAATGATTGATGCAAATAAACTTCTTTCTCATATATTATGCAGATCGAGCTTTTCTGGTTTGTCCGATGATAGCGACTACAGACAAAAAACTCAGAAGGTGGATTTTAAACAACGCAAGTTAGATGCATGCCAAAATGTTATATTTGAGGGTCTAAGGGCAGGTCACAATCTAAGAGCGCAGCTAGACATGGCTAGACATGACTGCTGCAGTATATTCCATCAGCTCAAAAAATGCATTTTACGCAAAATAAAGAAGAAACAATGAGCCGTTCTTGGGGTAATTCTGTGTTGATTTAGATGTTTTGTTTTCTAGGGGTCTGTTTTTCTTAGATTAGCAGCCAGGATGTTAAACCTAGGAGTACTTAACACTAAGCATTTTAGATATACAGTATCACTCTTTTAGGAAACTCCTATGTATACCTGCTTCTTGAGATTTTCTTTACTTTTTGTCATAATAGACACCTTACTTATAGGATACATGTTTTGTCACAATGTGCTTAAGGCGTATTCCTGCCAGAAATTACCAAAATCAGCTCAGGATCAACAAAGTTATTGCAAAAATAAAAAGGGTTTATTTTATTTTTGAAACACATTGTGTTAAGAATTTATATTATCTTCTAGTATAATGTTTATTCATGTATAGCCTAGTACACAATGACAGTGGGTTAATAATGAAGTATGAACTAAGCCAAAGTTGGTCTGGTTCTATGAAGAATATTGTCTTAGATAGTCTCCGATCTCCTGGTTTAGCCACTCATTCTGGCTCTTAGATGGGAGATGGTTCCCAGAGAAGGGGCTAATGTTAGCTGAGCTCCCTGGTTAGCACAGAATGTTCTCCATACCTCCAGATGTAAACTGCAAGTTCATCAGTTACGGATTTGCTAGTAGTCCAGAGCGGTGGACTGTGGCTGAATGGACACTTGGTTGTATGCAGGTGCCCTTATTCATATTTAAAGAATTTGTTTTCTAGGAATTATTTAAAAACAATATGACACCTGAGTTTTATCACCTATACGTCATAACAAAATGTTTTCTGCTTTGTTTTAATTTGTAATGGGGTAAATCAGCAGTGCTCCAAATGGACCTTGAATGGACTAAATATTTATGCAAGTGTGAGTCGCAGACAACTACGTTATCTGGCCTGTATTATAAATCGCAGGGCAGCCCATCAATCCTCAGTGCAGAATCTACCCAGAGGAAATGATCCAGACAGGCATCTCTGCCATTGACGGCATGAACAGCATCGCCCGAGGACAAAAGATCCCTATTTTCTCCGCTGCAGGCTTACCACACAATGAGGTAGGGTATAGAACTGTTTGGCCTCCAAAACTGGCTCTGAGGGAGGGGAGCGAAGCCAGGAGACAGCAGGGCTGTCTTTGTTTGGTTTGCCAGTGACAGCATCTAGGAAGGAGGAGCTTAATATTACTTCTCATGGCCTGTCTGCAAAATCAGCGTGGAAGGCAGAAACTAAGTATATAACAAATGTGATAATCACATGCAGCTTCATCATTTGCTACCAGAAAAAAAGTAAAGTCCAAAGGCAAACCAGGCCTTCCTCATCATACTTGTTTGTTATGGACCTCTTAAATATCTGTCAATTTTGTTCTGTGTAAGTAGTTACCAACATTACCTAGAAAGTGGACATTCTTGTAAAAATCTTGTTAGCTCCTTAGTTAGATATCTTGAACAAAATGAGCCCAGTAATTAGACTTGTCATATTTTACATGATTTTCTCATCTTTTGCTAATTATGTTTGGTAGATTGCAGCACAGATCTGTCGTCAAGCAGGTCTTGTCAAGAAATCCAAAAGTGTAATGGATTATAGTGAGGAGAACTTTGCCATTGTATTTGCTGCCATGGGGGTAAGTGTATCTGAGTATATCTTTTGCAGTGGTAAATGTGTGGATTCTCTGTTGCTACTGTTTGTTCTGCTTAGGTTAGATTGTTGACTGTACTGGGATATTTGTCACCCCAGGTTAACATGGAAACAGCAAGATTCTTCAAGTCTGACTTTGAAGAGAACGGCTCAATGGACAATGTGTGCCTCTTCTTGAATTTGGCCAATGACCCAACGTATGTACTTGTCTCCTATGAATCGATTATACATACTCTGCTGCGTGTGGTCAATTTCTGTACAATTTTTCCTAAATCAATCACTTCTAACACCATGTTGCCAGTAATATTTCCTTATTAAAATACTTCCTGTCATCTTAGAAAATGTGACTGATCAAATAATAAAGCATGCAGCTCTATTTTTTTCTGGTACAGGTATAATGTCAGCAAAAGAAATTAAGTATGGCATCAGTTTTAAGTTGGGCCGGCTCTCCGGCTTTCTTCCTGCAGAATTGAGCGCATCATCACTCCTCGCCTGGCACTCACCACTGCTGAGTTCCTGGCCTACCAGTGTGAGAAACACGTGCTGGTCATCCTGACGGACATGAGCTCCTATGCTGAGGCTCTGCGAGAGGTCAGGCGTTAATGGGAGAGTAGTCATTGAGATGGGTGCCGTGGAGATGAGGGAAATGAGGATTCCCATGCGGTGATTGTCTGTCTGTCACTGCTTCCCATTCCATCCTTGCCGTGTGAAGGTGTCCGCTGCCAGAGAAGAGGTCCCTGGACGCCGTGGTTTCCCCGGTTACATGTACACAGACTTGGCCACCATCTACGAAAGAGCAGGAAGGGTGGAGGGTCGCAGTGGTTCCATCACCCAGATTCCTATCCTCACTATGCCCAATGATGGTAAGGATGTGGTTGAAGCACCTTCCTCTACAACTTTTTTGTGTTACTGCCACAGGATGCCCAAGGACACGCATACCTCAGACCATCATGTATAGCTTCCTCCAGATACAGCTTTCGTAAATGTCTTTCGCCCTCTGTAGATATCACTCACCCCATTCCTGATTTGACTGGTTACATCACAGAGGGACAGATCTACGTTGACCGACAGTTGCATAACAGACAGGTCTGTATGTGAGGCGTATCGTAGTGTCCGCTTAGTCTGTTTGTCCGTTTAGTCATCTTGCCATCTGGTCTAGTGAAGAGAGCTTATTGAGTTTGTATTCCTTTCAGATATACCCTCCCATCAATGTGCTCCCTTCCTTGTCTCGACTGATGAAGTCCGCCATAGGTGAGGGGATGACCCGGAAAGACCATGCTGATGTGTCCAACCAGTTGGTGAGTAGCAAGCAAGTCCCATGACGCTCAGCCACTTCCATAGGACATTTCTCCGTTACCAAATTGTCATTGTTCAATGAATGATCTCAGTGTTATCTCCTGTTGTTGAAACCCAGCGGCGGTGATTCATTTTTATACGACTGCTCTCCGTGTTTTGCTGAAGTGTTCCGCTGTTGGGTAACACGCACCTGAGGGTTGCACATCGACAGGCAGTCGTTGCTGGTTGGTAAGCAAGCCTTTCTCTTTGGTCGTTAGTATGCCTGCTATGCCATTGGGAAGGATGTGCAGGCAATGAAGGCTGTTGTGGGTGAGGAGGCCCTGACTGCAGATGACCTTCTCTACCTCGAATTCCTGCAGAAGTTCGAGAAGAATTTCATTTCCCAGGGTCAGTAGAATGGGTTTGCCTCAGATCCGTACACAGAAAAAATAGGAGAACTATTGTGATTTTTTTAAAACTTTTACTTCATAAGCACCCAGAAAAGCATATAGACTTGAGACAAAAATCTTACTTGTTTGTTTCTGTGTTCAACAGGTGCCTACGAGAACCGCAGCGTATATGAGACACTTGACATTGGCTGGCAGCTCATGAGAATCTTCCCCAAGGAGATGCTCAAAAGGATTCCGCAGAGCACGCTGGCGGAGTTCTACCCTCGTGACTCCAAACATTAATGCCCTCCTCCAGCCCTCTAACGAGCCATGTCTAACTGTCCTTCAGACTGTGCTGCTCCTGTGAAATCATTTGAGCAAATTTACCATGTGTGAGTACTTCCTGTGGTTATGCTTGTTCCTATGCCTCAGTAGAATATTAGTGTGTGTGGTTTTTGCATATTTTATGAAAAAATGGGTATTAAAGATATTATATATGTTTATTGTATGCAAAATAGAAGGGGTATACAGGTTATATATAGTTTATATATATATATATATATAAAGGCTTTTTGGAGATTTAACAGCTGTTACAGAAATGCCGAGGTAAGCTAGACAGAAGTTCAGTGGTCAGATTAAACATTATGCTATGAAACTTTTCTCTAACGGTGATTTGGAAAGAGATGAGCATGGGAAATTAGATGATGATGCTAAAAATAGGATTGTTTCTGTACTTATCGTTTCATTAAATAGTTTGGCTTGAATGCGTTGACCAATATGCAGCTGGAAAATGAAAGGTTGGTTCATCTTTTGGTAACAGTGGAAAACTTCTTATTTTTCCCACAAAATGAAAAAGCCATTACCTAAGTTAATTTGCTGTTTTAGTGTTCACATATTAAGCTTCAGATAATTGTTTGTTGTACATTTACTTTACTTATGGTACCCGATTACATTGGCTTGCCTAAACAGTGTGTCCAGAGATATGGCAATCTGTATTTGTTCATTTGTTATGCGGATGTATTGTTATTAATTACGATGTAACAGTAGTTGTTGGAATGTGTTGTGCATTTTTGTATGTTCGTGCCATGTCAGATCGACCATAATGTAGTTATAAAATAAAAATAAATACATAATTTATATGCTTGTCATTAATTAATTACATATGACGGACTGACGAGTATCGACAGGCACTGACGACTTGTCAAGTTGAACTGTTTGTACATATGTGAGTGGTAGTGAATGTAAAATATAATAAATGTATAATAAAGAATGGAAAACGCGCTGCATTACACGGTGTAATTCTGTTTGGCTGACTTAAACAGGTCCAGCACAATTTAGCAGCAAAACGTCATTCCACTTTTAAAGAGAAAAAGGCAAAGTCCTAAATGATTCATAATTAACGTAATCCCAAATGCATTGCATAACAGAAAAACAGCCATCCATCTGGTACGTACACTTAATTTTTCCCCTCTTTCCAGTACTTTAAGTCATTCTCGTTACCCGTATAAATTGGAGAATAAATAATTGGCTGAAAAGGCACAGGTGTAATTTAAGTACCTGGCTCTTCGATTAGTGGTCCTGGAGAACTTCAGCAGATCCGTGGATAGATGCTGACCATGATGGGGAACGTTTGGTATCTTTGCTGCTGCAATAAAACAACACACTCAGGTTTGGAACCCCTCTTATTTTTCGAGTAACGACCATCGTAATTAAAGCATAATAAGATGATTATTTTCACTATTGCACTTTCCCCCTGTAAACAGATGAAACTTCGTCACGTGAAAACAATTGTAAAGTCGCTCGTATCGATTCCAAAGAGGTAAAGCTGCTATTATTGCTATTTAATGGCACAGAAGACGTGTGGCTATATTACCATCACGTTAAGCACATGGCCGTTTAGCGCTTGCATACGCGAGAATCCAATGCTAGCTTTACTTCGTGTCTGCTACTTCACATTTTCTAGGTCCCCGGTGCGACTTCGCAGGTGACTGACCCTGGATCAGAAATGAACAGGGCGACCCCAGCTGAAGCGGTACAGTCAGCAGGTAACGCTGACCTCTGATCAGTGGTAATGCAAGCCTTAAATAACTTTACGTAAGGGACAATCAATCATCAGTTCACCCTGACAGCTCCAAGTTTTGCATGCCTCCTTATCCCTCCCAGATTTTCAGTGGAAAGTAAATCCTGATACCGAGAAGATGGACATGGCTGTTGATTTCAGCCTAGATGAACTGATTACCTGCATTAATCAGGTAATGGATGAATACAGTAGATGTGTCTTGTGTGATAATGGTCATGTTAGTTTAACAAGTAAAGAGAGATGCCCGTATATTATTGTTTTAACTTTTCAAATGGTCCCAGTTATCTTTGTGAGGGATCTCAGCCTTGCATTGGAGTTCTCCGACTAGTTTAGTGGTTTGTATGAAATGTACCCTGTTGAGGTGGGGTAAGTGTTGCTGCAGAGATGTGTATGATTTGAATGTCACATGAATGTGTTCAGCTACATTGATAGCTGTATGAATTGTGCACAGCAGGCTTATTTCTGGAATCTTCAAATGACCTGAAATGGTCAAAGTAATGTAGTTGTGACTGGTAGGGTCGTTTTTGAACAGAGTGGTGTTTTATTCTGTTGGTAGATGTGTGTGTGTGTGTGTGTGTGTGGTTAGTTTCTTCATATGGTATCCTGTAAACATTTGGGGTTGTTGTATTGCAAGAATGTTTATGTATTCAGTCTCCTAACTCCCAGGCTAGGGACTGAGTGTGACCTTAGTTAGTGTCATATAGGAATTGGCCATGTGAGTGAGTGATTCCTAGTTATATTTCTGTAGGAGCCCGTCTCATTTTTTAAATGGTTATTCTGAAATAACATCAAAATGTACCGCTCTGAGTCTCAATATTTTAGCGTAAAGGATTGTATTTGGTAATAGTCACTCAGAGGCCTTCTTTCTAGGCCTGGGGAAATGTGTGGCATGTATGACCCCTGTATTCAGCTCTAAGAGTCTGAAATTGGGCTGAAATTCGCTCTTTCCATCAATCCAAGGATGAAAGTTCAGTGATGAGAGGGTACCTTTTGGCACGACAAAGAACGGGGGTGGTGCGAGAGGTAGGACAAGCACCAGTAGCGGGAGCTATCCAGACCAATGAAATGGTCCATGACTTCAAACGTGAAAGTAGGTTTCCTTTATGCCTTAACAATTCCACAGAAAATCTGCTGAATTTTATGGGCTTCCAGTGTTGTGTTCCAACTTTATTAGCTTATGTGTTGAATTGCTGTAGCTTTTAGTAGATTTATTAAAATAAATCTCCAAAAAAGTGTTCCTCTGGCAATAAGACCAGCATGTGTGAATTTGTCTGGGTCATTTTTCCTAAGACTTTTTTTAAACGACCTCAGAGTTTTCTCAAGATAACCCGTGTCCTGGTATGAGCGAGGTCCTGGAGATGATTCGTGATGGTGTGTCATTAAGACATGTCAGGGTAAACGAGGTAAATCTGAGCTCAGGATTTGCTAAGCTTTTGGAGTTGCTGGGAGAGTGAAAGTCTTTCTATTGTACTAGAGTTGCATGGTGGTGGTTTATGCTTTCAAACTCAAGTGATTTCAGTCACTGAATTGGGTAGACTTTGGAATTGCTGACATTGTGGATTGGCCTGGCAGTTCACTGGGTAGTGGCACACCTTCATGCTTGTACTTGGAATCTCACCCCAGTTTTCTGTCTGTGTTCATATGGGTTTCACCTGGACACCCTGGTTTCTTCCTGCAATTCCAAAAGAAGCACGGTGGTGGTCTCCACAAAATGTTCTTGATTTATGCATGTGTACACGCCAATGGATTAACATCCAACTCAGGCTGTGTCCCATTAGGCTCATCCTCAGATGGAAGCAGAAGAGTCTGAATCTAACAGCCAGGTGGGGCCAGAACTTCAGAGAATTCTGCAGAAGCGGAAGGTGTCTTCAGACAACTACATTTCAGGTTGATTGACAGTCACTCTGACTTGGAATGTGCTACTTGATGAAATTTCCTTGTGTAACAAAGGAGAGACTTGAGCTTAAGCTCATCTTTTTTTTTTTTTTTCTTCCCCAAGCAGTCTGGGCTTTTAGGTGATGCAGATAGAAGAGGGAGAGATGATCTGATGGGGCTTTTGTTGACCAACCCACAGATGGCTCTACGAACAGGAATCCTGGGGAATTGTCTGTTCCGTACATGCTGCTGGTTCGACAGGATGGTCTGGCCTTGAAGAACAGCCCTGAGCAAAATTACCTATGCCCTGACGAGAGGAATGAGCAAGACTGAGCAGACAGCAGGGTAAGCACAAGTCTTCTGGCTTTGTACCACCCCTGTCAATGTTTGAGAGAGTATGCAGAAACAAAATATCCTTCCCTTTTCAGTAATGCTGTGCATTTAACGTGAGGTGTGTTTTTAATATTACACTATATTTGTCTCGCATTAAACCTATGTTATACTTTAAGTAGACTGCAGGAAAATCACGTCTGATATGACTCCGGATGGAGGTTGTAGCAAGGCTTTTTCCTAGCAGCAGAGGAGGATTAATAAAGCTGAGATTTAGCCCATGGGCTCTGACTTTATGCAAAGTAAAGTAGCAGTAGTCCCTGAAGCATTATATGTTGAATGCTTGTGAAATGATTCTTCAGTGTCCTAGCTGTGTACCTCCTGTTGCATTCATATCCCTTTTGTAGTTCTCCTCCCCCATTTCTACATCCTGTTTGTTCAGACATGACTAAATGCTGTTTTGAGCAGCCATGCTCTTGGTCTGCGTCTTTGGTTCTGATGTGCATGTTTCTGAAGTCACAGGTGCCATTAGTAACAACTACTTCAAATTCACACTTCCATTTGAAAGTCTTTTCACACCTTTGAAGGCCCCCCCCCCCCCACCCAAGGGTAATTCCATACTTGTAGACCTCAATACCTGGATACTTAGCTTCCCAATCAACCATGTGTACTCAGTCTATGAATTTGTCAAATTTACTTTGCTCTTTATTTGCTCGTCAAAATCTGTGCTAGGAATCTCATTCTGTGTTTGTTACTGAAATCGGGAACCTTTTGTATCATACAAACTGAAGATCAGAAAATGTTTAATTTGATTGAGTGCCATTTACAGTTCAATAGACAATCATTATGTGCTACTGATCCTGAGATCATATACTGATAAGTTGAGTTTTATATTGCCCCCTTCCCCCAAATCAGTTTGGGTTTGATTCCTGCCCTCACCTTGAATGTTTTTTCTTTTGCATTTCATTGGAGGCTGTCAAAATGAGCCACCGTCTTTGTGGACATGCTGCAGAGGACTGATTTACACATCGGTGGCAAGAATCTAGATGTCTGGGGTGCTTGGGAGGCAGCCAGGCTGTCGTGGAGGCCAGAACCTTCTCGACGTCCCCGAAAATGAGCCAACTCGATTTTGTCTTGTTGCATGATGTGATGAAGTCTCTGCAGGCTGTGGCTGAGAAATGAGTCGTGGTTTCATTTCAGACAAATGTTTTTGGATCCTTAAACACAGTTACCTCCCAAGGACAACAGGAGACCTGCTATAAATGAGTCCATGCCCGTCACACTCTTTTGACTGAAATCCCATAATATCCTATTGGCCGCTGGGCAGGTGTAACAAAATGTCTGCATTTTATATTTTGTTGGAAAAACAGGGGCTTCGGCTTTAAATGATGGACAGTTTGAAATATTATCCAGTGCCGTCCAGAATGGGTTGTTTGAGAATCTGTTCCTTTTTAAGGGGGAAAAGCGCATACACAATTGTGAGGAATGGGACAGTCCTCCAGAGCTGTTCAGTCCTGCTCTGGGTGTGTGTTGGTTATTGCATGTCATTTTTCTACCTCAGCACTAACGCAAATTAATGTCACAATCAACTATTGATGTTTTAGAACCAGGCCTGTACACTTACCATAAAGATGAATGTTCTTGCATTTCAACAGCTTCAGCTTTTACTCATCTCCATAGCTGAACAGTCAGCATCTGTAATCGGCTTTAAGTGAAATTTCCAACCATTCAGTAACTTTTTATTAGGCCTTTAAATTATTGTTTATGTGTGCTTTTGGAAGTTTTTAATGTTTCTGACTTTTTCCCAATAAAATATTACTTGGAGAATACCTAATTAGCTGAATATTTCAATTTCATCTCTTTACCCGTCATCTGAGAGTGGTGTCTCCAGCTACCCATACAGTTTGCCTAACTACATGTCTTGGATCTGTTGGCTGTGCAAAGGCTTTACATGGGCTGGAGGATAGGATGGTAAACCCAGAACTGAGAGGCCCAAGTACCAACTAGCCTACTTATCTGCTGGGATGTACGGCAATGCATATAAAATAAGCAGGTGGCCCTAATGGGGTCATTGTATACGTGTGAGGAATGGGTGTGCTGCCCATCGTTCTCCTTTAAGAACGGCCCTTTGTGGCTCATTGTCTCCAGCCAGGAAGGGACTGTTCACTCTAGTGTTACTAATTGTTTTGACAAAATTTACCATTTGCCCAAGGAACCCAGTGTGTCACGGGTTCCATTTTTATGCGGGGGTGAGGGGCACAAGTCCGTGAGGGTTGACAAGTCTACTGTGAATCACCTTCTCGTTGGCAACATCATCTTAATTCCTGGGTGATTAAGAGAACATTAAACCACGTAGTCAGGACTAGTTTTACAGGTCATGAATTCTGAGGGAGAAACCTATAGCTTGCCATTAAACTACCATGTCTATAACTGATGTGAAGCAGCCTCAGTCTTAGGAAGGAGAGATGTGAGTCAAAGTGTGTAAAGGAAGATGATATAATTTTAGGTGTTGAAAATACATCTACTGTCACATAGTCTGGATTTCATTAAGCAGAAGTACAAACAAGGCATCTATAGATGTTTCAGGGTGGCGTATCCCTCTGTGGGTTAGGATACCGTGCCTATGGACAGTAGGTTGCCAGTTCCAGTCCTGTGCTGGGCAGAGTGATCATATCACTATTGGTCCTTTGTGCAAAGCCCAGCTGCTGGAAGAATGCTGCCTTACTCTGCTCCCTGACCCCAAGCTTTCCATAGTGATCCATTAAACGACTGCAATGTAAATGGTCCGCTGTGTGGTCTAAAGGTTTTAGTGTATGTGTCTTGCTGCTGGTCAGCTGGAGCTCTGAGAGCCCTCCTAGTCGATAGGGTTGCCTGCTGCTGATGGCTCTTCAGGTGCTTTCCCCCCTGTTATACGTGCTATATAAGGCAGAAAGCTCTTCGCCAAATTTGATGGGTTTACACAGAAAAGGTCTTGCGTCTCTATGAAGGCAGCTATCAAATTATAGTCATTGTTTTGATGCCTCTATTTTTTATAACATTCAGGCTCTGTTTTGAGGTGGTGGATCGTATCAGTCAAAGAAGCCTTTTTGTATTGAGCCTCAAGCTTTGCAAAATGTGCACTTTTGTACAAAGTCACTAGAGGGAGCCAAAGATTAAATAGTAATATGTAGATTCCATATTTTGCAAGTAGTACATTTTTAAAAATTGGATAAATCGGTGTAGTAATGGATTGCAAGATGGAGGTAATCGTTGGCTCTGTTTGTTCAAATTTTTGAGTGACTTCGGAATTGGCAGTGAATGATCAAGCAGAGGCAAAATGAGGATTTTTAAAACTTCAATGGAACTGGCTTTGTTCTGAGTGTTAAAAGGCTACCTGTTAATGTTTTTACATTGTGAGAATACGACCTGGCAGTTCCAGCCACCTGCAATCTCTGTCATTATTATGGCCAATTCAATTTCCCTTACCGCACGGGGCATCTGTCCCTTAAAGGTGATTGGCTGTAAAATGCAATTGTGTACACTGAAGCCTCATTGGCTCTTCCGTATCTATGTGTGTGCAAGAGGAGAGTGTGCTGTAAGGTGCGACAGCTGCACTGTCAGAGCAAATGTTCACCCTCCTTGATGTTACCACGGTCTTAAAGGATGCAGCGTATTCCCATGTACGAACAAGCACTGATGAAACGATGACCCTTTATATCGATGACATTTTTGCGAATCGTGCGGCGTAGGTAATAAATATTGCCTTTTTACACACTTCAGGTCTGATTTAGGGCTATCATATTTCAGACAGCAGAAATGGCATTTTAAATCTTTATGGGGGAAGTTTAGCAAATATTCATTCTCTGCGTGTCAGTTTTCCTGCTGTGGGGAAAGAAGTGTTTACATACCTTGAGGGGGTGAACCTGTTTGCATCTTAATCTCTGTCAGCAGGGCGGGCGTTTGCTGATGATTCTCTGCTGGACTCGAAAATCCTGTAGGGACCAGAGAATGGGATCTAAACGGCAATTTCATTTGTTTCTGCAGGGTGGCTCCACTTGTTTTGACTGAACTTCCTCAGACATGAGACATTCATACAATTAATGGTGCGTCAGTCATTAAAACAAATAGTACTGAGACTGTGAGCAACTTATTTGCTTTGAGAAGAGGAAAAACAGGGTAAAAGTAAAAACACTGAAGCATTCCTGGAACCTTGGGAGTTCACCTTGATTCTTTCAGACGATGGTTTGCAAAGTTACTGGGCTCCCTTCCCTTCTGTTTCTGTGGGGACAGGAGGATAATGAAAAAATGGAAATGAGGAGGGCTTAAGTGCATCCTCTCCAGGCAAAGGTGGGAGTTGAGGCAAGGAGGTCTTCTGAGAAGTTCCTTCCTTCCTTCCTTTCTCATTGGGCTTGACGTGCGTATTTGTGTGACGGAAGCCACAGACGGCAGTTGCTGAATATGCTGTAATTTGGCACGATGCGGCTGTCAAAACACGTTTGTGCGTGAAGACAGTAAATGGCACATTTGAAGGGTCATTTCAAAACAATGCTGAACAGTTATTTGGGAACGGTAAGCGTGGTTCACGCCTACGGCAATGCAGAAATCTTTCTGCACATCTTGGCAATACAATTTCAGCTGCTGGCATTTATTAGAGATGGACAGCCAGGCAGAGATGTGCTTTCAGGATACTTTATCCAGTGGTCTGGCTCCACCCCTCTGTGTTTGTCGTGGTGGAGGGGTGATATTAAAACTCTGATCCTTGGCACCAACTCTTGGGTGTGGCCATCCCTTGGGAAATAGACCAGTGTAGGTGTCCTTGACTTAATTTCCAAATTTTTTTTTTGTTTTAATAATAAAAATTGTTTCTGGGCTGTGCATGCTGTACTTGTCTTTGGCTCTATTTAATCCCTACCTTTTTGGGTCATGTGTTTAGAACAAATTGAAATCACTCAAAGTAGGGCAGGAAATGGCGCTAGGAACTTTTGCTGCAGCCACAGAACTTCACACAGTACTGTGCTTGGCAGGTGGAGGCTACGGAATTGGAAAAGTGAGACCTGATGCTCAGTTATAATGCCAATATCACTTGGACAGCCTGTATTATTCCCCACCTAAATCTATATGTCAAGGCTGTTGTATTTGTATGCACTATTTGGCCAAAATCATGTATGTAAAAGTATTAATTAGTGGAATTGGAGTTAAATTGAGTAATGAAACCACACCCATTGCTAACACAGGTGTTCAATTAAGCAGACAACCATGCAATCTCCAGCACAAAACCCTGGCAGTGGAGTGGCTCATTCTGTGCAGGTTACTGACCCTCAGCTGGCCATCATTATAGCGGCCACCTTGCAAACAAGTTAGCCTGTCACAGTTCTGCCCTGGTTAGCTGCACGCGAAGCAAACCGAGTGATTTGGAAACGTATAGAAACAACAAGAGTTCTGCTGTGATGTGGTAGGGCCCCACAGACAAAGCATGACGTGAAAACCCAACCTCAGTAATGCTGTTATGGCTGAATGGCAGCAGATCCTGCCAACGATGCTCCAGCATCTCTTGGTCAGCCTTCCTGGAAGAGTGGAAGCTATCAGAGCAGTAAATGGACCAGCTTGGTTTTGTGATGACGTTACACAGGTAGGTGTTCTTGTACTACTGATTCTGGTGTGTCTATTTGCCTTTGCTCCATGGTTTACTCTGTTATTCTTTACATTGGCATTTCCTGTTTTGGATTTGTGTATATTCTTAACAAAAGCCTGACTTGATACTTTCATGGTTTTGCATGCATGGTTTAGCTCTTCAGTATGATCTGGAATGTAGATTTGGAGTTCATATCCAACTTGGTTATACAGAAAATGTGTGTTCTGACAGGCAGAGCCTTTAAGTTATGATGGATTTAAGAATAGTCTTGAAAGGCATGTTGATTAAAGCCAAGCATGATGCAGCTTCAGTAATTGCATTCCTTGTAATGGGTGGGATGGTGCTAATCATGAAGATGTGGTGGGTGTGTTGAGTTTCGCTGCTCTTCCTTTTGTTGGCCATGCATACCTACTCTCTTCTGCATTATAATTCATGAAGATGAACAGCTCCAGCAGCATTTGTTTTGATCATTCAGTGCAGTTTTTTTGTATGTTAACCACTAGGTGTCACTGTTACAAATCACTTCTGTTCTGGGTAAATTGCCTTCAGTTTTGTACTATATATATATATATATATATATATATATATAATTTTTTTTTAATCTTGCAAAATGCGTCTGATTTTGGACCACTGATGTAATTTGTCTAAAGGTTATATTTGGAGGTGACTACATTTTGTCTAACTATTATATTTGCAATGTTTCCTGCGTTCCCCCACCATCAAACTCTGCTCTAAGTACACCAGAATCACAATTTTTAGTGGTCAGTCAACAGCACAGCATCAGAATAATGATGGGAAATTGCTTTTACTGCTGCCAATTCACCAATGGCCAAAATGTCATGCTTGGATGATGTGGGTTTGGTACGGGAGCCCCGTGCGACTATCATTAATAAAGAGAGGTTCTCTGATATTGGTCACAGATGTGCTAAAAAAGGAATGACCAGCAGGGGGCATAATTTGTGTCTTGAGTAGTGGGGCTCCTTCCAAAATGGAGTGACATGTTTATAATTTATGGCCTGGTTTGTCCCATTCTCTACCCTCTAATGATAGTGATTCATAGTGGAATATTGTTGCTGTTTAAATGACTTTAAGACTCTTGAGACAGGTGCCATTGTTCTCGGGGAACCCAGCATTGGTGCTGCTTGTTATACAGTCTTGCGTGACTCAACTCCTAAACTGACTGGATGCATAATTCATTACCGCTTTTATTTTTCCCAAGATGTAAGAAGTTAAACTCTACACTTTGCGGTTATATGCTTTCTGTTGGCACCTTGTTCAGCTCAAAGTCTGCCTATCTCAGTTAAATGTCCCCCCCCCCCTCCCCCCTTGTAATGGTAAGCCTCTGTTTATCCTTAATGCAGGTGACGTTCCTGTTAACTTTGCTGTCTCCAAGTTCCGTAAAATAACATGCAGCTGATACCATGTAGTGGGGAAGATCCTGTCTTGGGGATCTTTATCTCTTTTGATCCTTAAAGGGTTCTCTGCTAAAGTAAGTCTAGTTAAAACATAAGCACAGCTCTGCAAAATATTGAAGCTGGCAGGTACCGTAAAAATTGCCGTTTCAAATCCACTGAGGTCCTTGTGGTTGTATTTGAAAATACTGGGCCTGGATTTCTTCTGACATTCAAGTGACTTCTGAAATCTGCTTGCTGAGAAAAGAAATGGCGTAAAAGACGGGTCTCGTACGTTCATAGCTGACTTGTTGGTTTGCATTGTAATGCCAGGTTTTGTAGATAGCATGCCTTTTGTTGAACTGACCTTATTCATTCTACCCTTATGAAAAGACTCGTAATGTGAATTGCCTCAGTAAAAATTTTCAGAAGTGTATTAAGTCATGCGCTTTAACAGTGGGTGAAAGCTCCACATCTGAAAACCAAAAGTTTAGGTTTTAGCTCTGCGGCTAGTGGTGAGCTTCATCTTATCCCTATAGTGTGTGTGAAGACCATTGCTCATGTGATTTTCATTTTTCCACTCCCTAGCAAGCTAGATTTCAGCTAAATATACGAGGCAATGGGAATAGCTAAAATCGGACAAGACGCCAGCGTGCCCCTGAGGTATTTCTCTTTAATGGTCATTGGCTCATAATTGGAGCAATATGTGGCTTTAGAAACACAGAGGCAGAGTAGAAAGGAGGCAGTTATGGGGAAAGTGGAACTGCGGTGGCTGGTGCTTTTAATCTAGCCCCCTGGGACCCTGGTGCGGGCTTGTTAATGAGCGCATCTCTCGCGCTGAGCAGCTTAGCGTGGCCGCGGTACGGGTGTAAGGAAGCTGATAGCGTTGGAGCCCCCTGGCTGAAGCATTGTACTTAAAGCCGGATTAAGGCCTGAGATGTGGGGGAGCTTGGTGCCCCTGGCGGGTCGAGGGGTGTTACAAACAGATGGTTGATAAGGCTAACTAGTGACCCTGGGACAGATCTCTTCTCCCCCCCCCCCAGACAAAGAGCCAGGGTCCTTCTAAGTTCCTGCAGCACAGGCGGACGCAAATGAGTGAGCCCAGGCCCCCCGACAGACTTTCTGTGGAGGGTGGGT
The DNA here is from genome assembly GCA_009936485.2 of Gymnarchus niloticus. Lineage (NCBI taxonomy): Eukaryota > Metazoa > Chordata > Actinopteri > Osteoglossiformes > Gymnarchidae > Gymnarchus > Gymnarchus niloticus. The sequence continues at coordinate 9,587,093 of JAACJT020000034.1, forward strand.
GGGGTCCTCGCAAGGTAGCAGATGCATCTTTCATCGCTCATAGCGGCAATGCCATGTGTTTAAATGACGGGCGCTTGATGCGCGGTGTGGCTTCACAGAAAGTGCTAAAAAAAGCTTTGCAGAGCCGGCGTTCACCTGCTGACAGTCCGGAAATGAACGGACTACAGGAGCAACTTGAAGCTTAGGACCCACCGAAAGAGGAATGTTTTCCAAAGCTTTTTTTTTTTTTTTGTTAGCACAGCAGTGCATATCTTCCCGGGTGTGATTCTGCAGCGGTGGTCGACCTCGCTTGCTGCAAATGGCCTTCATTGAATGTACCAGCTTGCTTGAGTCATCTGGACTCGTGTCTCTGCTGGACCCCACAAGACATCAAAGCCTCTGTCAGTTTAAAGACTGTCTAGCTGGCCCTCTTTAATCTTTGCGTGTGGTGCATTTTGAAGACGTTCCTCGCCGTGCTGTTTTCACGCCAGTGGAACGTTGGTGTTGTCACGTCGGTTGGCTGACTCCTGTGCTCTCGTTTCCCCTCTTCCTCATCTCCCTGTTCTCCTTTTCTCATAATTATTTTTAAGATGGCCTAGTAACGTGACGTTCCGTTGAAAGGGTGCAGATGCACTGGAGGCCACATACCAGATGGAAGATGAGTGGGATCAAGCGGCGTGTCCCTCCCACAAACACTTATCATGCATGCTGTTCAGCCGTTAGTTTAGCGGAAACCCAGTTACGAAGGCTCCCGTTGGTAAGACGTTGCTCAGAACATGTCCTTCCTCGCTGGTCGTCATTTCTGTTAACTGAAAAACGCTTTTGCTGCTATGAGTGCAGTCCCTCATGGGTACTGAGGTGAGAAGGACGGGCATGGGTCAACAAGGATGACCGTTGGTCATACAGCTTCCTCTTAGCCTTACATAATTGCCTTTGAATATTTAGTGGAACTACAAGTTGGACCTCAAAGGTTCTTGGTAATTTCTCTTTCCTACTTGATCTTTGCTCCTTGTCTGCGATGCTTATTTCAGTTATTGTTCCAGGTTGGTATTTTCTGCGTTTCATGCATCGTAAAAGCATTTCAAAGGTTAATTTAATAGCAGCTTGACTGAGTGAAAATTGGCACAAAATGTGATCAATGCGCATGATTGTACATGCGGAAATGTTCTCTGTTGGAGAATGCATGCAGACTTGGGCCAAGTAAATTGTTTCCCTCATAAATGTGCTTTGAATGCTGCCTAGATGGAGGTTTTTTTTCTTCTGTTCATCATGTGTCTGCTGTATGGGTTAATTTGTGTAAAAGCTTGTCTGCCTGACTGCCAACCGGTCATCAGGTTCACAGCGGGGTCCCATTAAATTACCATGCTACGTCCTACAGTGACTTCACTGCTTAGCAATTATACTTTGTGGTGTCTGCAGACTTCAGGGGGCTCGCAAAGGCAACAAAGCCTGCCGTCTGTCCGCGATGCGCATTTTTAAAATGCAGAGTAATGCTCTGCATCCGATGCTGAAGCAGGGGTACATGTCTAATTGGATAGAAAAAGAATGTGTATTTTCTATTTCCATAAATTCCCAGGTTCTTTGACGCACTTCTCTGATCTATTCAGTGATCCTCTGCTCTCCAAAAAATAAAATGTAGTTTTATAAGTACATGCGCGGGTCATTTCAAATGCAATGTTTGTAGAGCGTGGCAGTGACTGATAAACAGGGCTGAAGACGACTTGAGACTAGCTGGCCTTTAGGTCCCTGAATCTGCGCAGATGCTCCCAAAAACACATCATTCTATAATTGTTATAATGTTGCTATTGCTCTCTCCTTACCGCTCATAAAATCAATAGCGTTTGGCCTGAGTAATTTAGGTTTCTGGTGGCGTTTAAGTTAAGGCCATTAATCACACACGATGACAATACCAGTTCCTCTGGGTACCAGTGTTTCTCTTTGAGCTGATTCTTAATGTGATTCCATGTGCGATATGCTACGATAAGGTCTATGGTGGGGGGTGGGCGAGGTGGTCAGTTGTGACATTACAAAATCGGCTGTGAAGTGAAAGAGATTGCGCTAACAAAGGGTTTAGGATTATATCTGAAAGTGATGAGTAATTTTTAAATCTAGCTGGTGTTAACACGGAGTTGGCCTCATTTTGAGGGAGCTGCTGCTGTTTGATCTTCAGATATGAAGTTTTGCCAAGTGGTTAAACCAGATGCACTTGCTGGGTATTCCGATCAACAACAAAGCATGTTCAAGCAGCAGTGGAATGCTACCAGACTGCAGGGGAAACACTGGCTGAATAAAGAAACATTGAATAACTTGGCACTATAACAAAGGGCTCTTTCTTAATGTAAGAAGCGCCCTTTGTAAACACAACAGTAATTGAGATTCTGCAATTAGACAATTTGGTCAAAAATTTTTATTTTAAATACAAAATAGTCTGAATATAAATAGCAATGCATGTTCTGCACTGTGTACAATCCAGCTCCATCCCAGAGTTTGTGAAGTCCCAAGGCAGAAGTAGCCGAGGAAGGCAGAGTCAGGGTGGACTGGCCCCCCCCCCCCCCCGTGTTGCTGGACCATGGTGGTCATGTTGAGATTAGGTTACCAGCAGCTGCTGATGAGAGACTCCTTAGATTATTAGAGGCCAGGCCTTTTTCTTTTAGTGGACCTGCTTTGCCATAAAATTCATATGTTCGGTCCCAAACATATCCAGAGATGCATCTTAGACGTGGAGGACAGGTACGTCTCCAGTGGCTCCAGTTTTGAAGGAGAATCACTGACAACAGCTTGCGTTCGTCTAATTCTCTGGTTTTGGTTTTAGACGGACGAGACAGTGGAGAAGTATTTTGATGCTTTTGGCATGTAGAAATGTGGCAAACTCCAAAACGGCTTGTCAGCTGTAAAAATCCTGCTTAACACTGCAAGGTCTAAATTTGTAATTTGCAATGAAATACAACTACAAAAAAATGTACATAAGAGAATCTATACCCAATCAAAGAAATTGCATAATACAAAACTTAAATACCATGTTTTAATATATTTGTTTTGACCGATATGTTTGAAGGGAGATATCTGAAACAAATCTCAGAATATCAACATTTTAAGCTTGTGGATCAGACAAAATTTGCTGCCAGCAAGACTGGATATTTCAGTTTCTTTACATTTTTTTTTTTTTCCTTTCCCCTTAGGCCCCGTTTTATCAAAAGATATTAGTTGGTAACTAAGTCTACATGTGATTTTGTGGAAAACCGGTGTCGTAATTCCCACTTCATTTTTTGTTAGTGTCATTTTGTCATGGGGCAGATAAATATTCTCAAACATAGAAAAATCACAAAAACAATCCCAGTGGGCTGTCGAGGTGGGCGAACTCCCTGAAGCTTGCGCATATGATCATTACGAGTCTGCTCTGTAACATCACCTGTCCTCCTAAGCTTGGTTGGATTGTTAATGCTTTGGTTTTTACATATTGTAATTGTGTGCTGTATTGGCTGTTTGATGTCCTGTGGTGTGGTTCTTAATACCCATCGTATGACTGCTGTAATAAGACCATGCTTAGACTAAACTAATAACCCATCGTCTCCCTAGTACTCATGACAACATGCAACATGGACAGGTGCATAAATTAGTGACTTGTAATATAGCTAATTTTATTTTTTCCTTCCCAAAAGCTTTGTACACCACCCACAAATATAAATAGACTTGCATGGTTTGGAGCTAATATGTATATCGCTGTTCCTTGAGTTGCAAAGACCTCCATAGTTTTTGTATCTCAGTATTATTGAATTTAATAGTTTATGAACTATAGAAATTTAAGGAAGTATTTCATTTTGACGGTGTGTGCTCATGAAGTTGACTAATATATAAAACCAGTAAGTGCCTTTATATATTTAGTTTTTTAAATAGAATTTTGCATGTAGTTTTATGAAAATAAATAATTACCAATTACAGTAAAATATAAACATCCAGTACGTTTGAAACACATGTAGACTACCACCATTGACAACCGTTTAAGCCATCACGCCTTCTGTCATATTCCAAGTTGTCTGAGAAATTCCTTTTGGAGCAAAAAGTTTAGCATAAGTGTATGCGTGACCCAGGTCACTTGAATGGCTCATCTTGTCCCATGTCACTCCTGGTAGTTCATATCTCGGTAGCAATGATATCCTCAAAATGTATGTCTGCACTCTGGACGTCCAAGTCTACCTCTGGCCGGCTCTCCAGTTCTGCTGTCAGCTCCCTCAGGACCTTCTCCAGGTCCTGGTTTCTCTGGTGCATTTGTAGGTAGTTGTATTGGAGCTGCTTTTGGTAACGGATGACCTTATCCTTCTCTCTGTCCCATGTCTGCCTCTCTAGTTGAAAACTGCTGGCCATGTCCTCCTTCTGCCGCTGCTCTTCCTTCAGCTGTTCCTTCAGCTGCTCTAGCGCCCTCTGGAGGGCCTCCAAGTCCTCGCCCATCTCTGGCTGGGCTTTAAAACCGCCCCATGTGTTAGCGATCTCGTTGGCCAGGGCCAGGTCCCTCTTCATGCCCCGGATGTCCGTCTCCAGCTGTCCCACCTTCCCCCTGAGCAGGTCGGCTTCGTTCTTTTTCCTCTGTAACTCGTTCTCGCACACCTGTGAGAGAGGTCGACGGTCAGCGTCTCGCCTCTGTGTGAGCCGTTAGAGAATGGCGAGCGACGGAGTCGCAGTGGGTGTTGTTTACTGACAGAGCTAGTTTTAGCCACGGATCAAACCTGATCCTCTTATCGCACTGATTTGCCTAGCACATAAATGCCATAGTTTATATAATTAACTGACACTGTTTACTGTTCCTTAGGTGTTTCTTAAACTTGTCTGCTCATGACTCACGCTCTGAATTTTAATGCTATGGCGTTTTCTTCATTTATTAGCAATGGGGAGAGCTCTCAACAAAACAAATAAGCAATGGAAACCAATGCGCAAATATATAGTAATGATATTTAAATTGACTTTCTGTTAGATCACAAGTAAATGAAAATGTTTTTTCCTTTTTTAGATTGCTCAAATGAATAATATAATTGTGATAAGTCATCCAGATAATGCATTGAGATTAGTTTGCTGTAACTGGCTAATAAATGATTATGATTAATAGAATTGGACTGGGTTTTTTAGTGTTCAAGTAAATAGCATTTTTTAAACCGGATAGCGACAGAAATCACGGTACTCGTGAATGTTTCTGCTTTGGAGCGGTAGAGGTTAACATTTGATGACAAGATCTGAGTGACGAAACGTAGGCTGTGAAGGAAACGTTTTTAATCGTTTGAATTGCATTGATGTGATGTTTGTGACTTCAGCATAATCCGCGTCCCCCTGACCGAATCCCCGGCACGGCGGCCCCGATCTGGTTTATACCTCCACCTCCACGGTTTTGGAATGGAAGGCCTCTTCTTGTTCCTTGATTTTCTGCTCCAGAGCTTCCATCTTCATCTTTGTCTCCTTCAGTGTGGCTTTCAGGCCAACGATTTCATTTAACTTGTTGCCCACATCAGCCTGCGAGTCCTTCAGCTGCTGTTTCAACAGTGAGATCTCGCCAGACTTTTGGCAAACCTGTGGAATTAATATGTTGAATTACTATCAGGTTTTGGGGGATTAAGCTTTGCAACTTAAAACTGTAGCACAGCAGAAATTGAAATGGATGAAAATGACATGCTGTAAAGATGAAGGCCTCAATCATTCAAATGTGACTTAAAATGCAACACTGTGAGGCCTACACACCTCCCACTGAGTCTCCTCAAGAGTTGGCGTCATCTGAGTATGCTTGGTTTGATATGACCTGAGCTTGGCTTCCAGTAGGTCCTTTTCTGTACTCAGCTGGTCCAAATCCTCTTGTAGCTTTTTCTTGTCCTGCTGAAGCTGGAAGACCTGGAGTTGCAGGAGCTGCTCAGCTCTCAGGGCTTTCTGGGAAGCCTGCCATAGCTCTGTGGAGCACCTCTGCTTGAGGCCTTCCATCTCCTCGGTGCAGGATCTCTGCTTCTCCTGGAAGAGCTTGCAGGTGCCTGCTTCTTTCTCCTCAAAGCTGACCTGCAGTTCCTGGAGCTCGTGCTCCTTCTCCAGCAGCCTCTGCTCCAGCAGCTCGATGAGAGACTCATCCATGGAAATGGGGGAGCGCGTGCAGCCACCCGCGCTCTCGGAAAACATGTCCTTCCTTTCGGGGGAGGTGCCTTCGCCCGCAGGACGCGGTGCCGTGTTCTCGCAGGGGTGTGTGGACTTGCTGCTGGTATCGTTTGTTCCTTTGCTTCCTGATGAGCGGCTTAGCTGCTGGGAATGACCTAAGCTGTGGGCAGACCCTCCGAAATGGGTCCACACTCCAGCGGTGCTGGAAAAATTGTCGGTCTGGCTGCTTCCGTTGATGCTGTGGGTGGGTAGGCTGGACATAGAGTTTCGGCCTGAATCTGAGAGCGTCCCCGAGTTGGTTTCCAGCCTTTGCTCAGGTGCCTCCTTGCCCCTCTCTGAGGGGCTGTGCTTCTTGTTGACAGCATGGCTGTCTGTAGCAGAGCCACTCCTGGGAATGACAGGCTTAAACGCTGTCGGTCGTATCAGACTCTTCTCAATGCCCTGCGAAACACCGAGCAGAACAACACAAATAAGTGGGTTGTTTTGGAGGATGGTCATTACTTGTTTTATGGTTTACTTAATGGGTGACTTACTGTCTTGTTGCCAATTATTTCATCCTGAGAACTTCAGCAAGCGTACATACAAAGCGACTATCAAGATAGGCATGCAAGCCTCATGTATGTACTGGTACAGTGAGTCTAATTGCTGCAGACCATGCAGTATGCAAAGCAAAAAACTAAAATAATACTACTGAGTAGTACAACAAACTCTGTTTACCTTAATGTGTGGAGAGAAATCACTGAAATGTTTAAAATACAGAATTTATATTTCAGTGTAATGCCGGCCACTTTGGGTGATGTGTTTTTTAACACCTAACAAGGGATCATTTTTGCCTCACGGTAAACTGAAGCCTTGCCTCTGGGTTGCATTGCTGTCTTTCTGACAGTAGATTTTAGCTCTTCTGATATGAGCAAATTCCATACTGGAATGGCCCCCGCTCTACCTCCCCCTGGGTGGTACTGCTGTTTCGTATTAATAATGGCCGTCGTTGAAATGTGAGAGGTGGAATTGTTGACTCGGCGTTCCTGCTCAATGACTTCATGCCCTAAGACTAAGTTGCATTCCACAGTCTGAGGGTCAGGCTTGACTGAGGATATAAGGAGCCATTGAGGGAGGAGGGTTTGTGTAAGCATGACCCTGGCAACGGATGAAATCGTTTGAGAGATCAAGGCATTCTTATTCTTATCAAGCCTTAAGGCCTGTTGAAGTTGGCTGGACCACGTCAAGCTTTGAGATTCAGGGCACAGTGTGATTTCTTGCCGATGACAGTGTTTAATTTTACTTCCATGCCATAAATTGCAAAATGGAGCCGGGGCAGCTCTTAATAGCTGCGGGTACCACGGCCCTTGGTGGATCATGTACCCACTGATACCAAGACTTGCAGCTTTTACAGATAATGACAGGAATGAGAGAGAATGGGCTGAATAATAAAGTTTACATTTTTATATTTGCTTAAAAAGGTGAGGTCTGGAAGTCACTGGTATTAAAAATGACAATCCAGCAACCAAATGTAATTTCTACAAACGTATACATTAAACACTCCACTTGATCCATGCGTTTTCAATAGCTGCTGATTCAGTATGAGACTGTAGTAAAGCTGGAGCCTATCCCAGGGAGGAGGGGGTGTCAAGCGGGGCACTCTCTGCATGGGATGCCAGTGCTTCACAGGGCCACATGTACAGCCAAACACTTTGGGCAATTTAGAGACACCATTCACCTGTGGTGTCTGCATACTTTGGACTGCAGGAGGAAACCCATGAGAACATGGGGAGAACATTGAAACTTTGCACGTTCAGAGCTGGGTGTGAGAATCAATCCAAACCCTGAAAGTCTGAGGCTACTCATTGAGCCACTGTCTTGCTTCAACTTATATGCAGGATATGAGTATTTGACATGTACTCAGATGCCATTTTCATTTGTAAAAATGAATACTGTGTCCTACACAGCATACTGGCCTGTTGCCATCTCCCACATGATCACAAACTGACCATTTTCAATACATGCAAGTATAATAACTTTGTGCAATCGCTACTCAAGACTCCGCTGTGTGTGTGTGTGTGTGTGAAATCGAATAAGTTGTTGTCATCTCGTATGTGCATCTTTCTGCTGTTTGTCCGCTCTGTTAATTACGGCACACCAAGAGATCCGTGAATGGGCTTTTTGTCATGCTGCAAAAGTATTATGATGTCAAATTTGAACCAAACTAAATCTTTTGCACAAGCTCACCTTTTCCAGCTTGCTGGACATTGGCACCGGCTGGGGGGCCATACAGCTGCTTGCTTCCGTATCTGCGGAACCTTCCGTGTGCTCCTCCGTTTGCATTTGTCTTTGGCGGGGGGTCCGGGATTTGTGGCTCACCTTGATGTAAAAGAAGTCCTCATTCTTCCCTGAAGTTAAACTGGCTTTACTGTGGTTGCTGGCTGGCTGGTGAGAGAACCCGCACCGTAGTAAGCCGTCTAGGTTACCACCTGTCTTCTTGGGTTGAGAGGTTCTCCTCGCTTTGTACTCTGTGGCATGACAGTGTTTGCTATGGAGACTGTGACCTGAGATTAGACTGCTGATGCTTCCCATGGCTACCGGGGCCTTCGTGAGGGTGAGTCGAGGCAGGTTTGGTGTTGAGAGACGCTGATGGGCTTGAGGTGGGATCTCGGTTTACTGGATTCATAGCCCCTTCAAGAAATCCTCGCCGCTCCCATCTGCAAAATCTGAAGTCATACCATTGTCTCAGATATCCTCTTCAGTCTCAAAATGTGTAAAATGACATGAGTACATGTTTTATACTAGTGTGGATACTATATGGTCAAATCTTATGATTAATGGTTAATGACAATGTTTTTAACGTACCAGTTACACAGTTAATACTTGTGAACGTATAGGTTAACTTAAACCTCTTCACTGAGGCCTAGCGGCTAGTGATGAATCAAAGGAGGCTTTAAAACCTGTGGTGGTTGGGAGTATCCCAAACTACCACTCAGTACAGGCTATTGCTTTTGAAGCCTCATTTTGCACTAGCATTGATTGGTAGTTCTGGATATTCCCACCTACCATGCCATTTGAAGCCTCATTTGCCCCATCACTCCTAGCAGCTCGAAATATCTGTTTAATTGTAGTAATGCTTCCTCCCATGTCCTCTTTGGTTCTAAAGAAGCCAACGTACATGGGAAGCAGTCTGTGGTGTAGCTAGTCATTTGAGCCACCCCATAATTATTTTGCACCCTAAGAATAATGAAATAAAACGTCATCCTCAAAGAGGGCCAGCACAAAACTGCACCTATGGGTTTTATTTTGCACACCAAGTTGTAAGGCAGTACGAAATAAATGGAAACTCTGGTACCCTTTTATAATGCTGGATCGACGTGGTGTGTGTGTGTGGGGGGGGGTTTAGGGGACTTCTTTCCCAGTGTCTGGAGGTTGTGTTAAAAGAGCAGACACAAAGATGACGAGTATCCCAATACAAGAAGTGATTTGGAGAAGGTGGTCAGTATTTTCCATTTCCTCTTTTTTTTTGGCATTGACCTCAGTAGTTAGTGTTTAGAAATGGAAAGTCATTTACAAAAAGTACCCCAGTTGTGACATGCACATTAGCTATTGGGGTGTTACAGCAGAATCAGAGCACATCCTGCAGGAACCCAGCAACCAGGGATCATTCCCACAAATTTCAGTAACATTCTCATTAGGTTCTTAAAAGGTTCGGTTGCAACGTTATATAACTAACGTTCTTAAAACATGAATTGAGAAACTTAACCAAAAAAATACCGTTGTAGGAACAATTTTAAAATAACGTTTTTCAAAAACGTTCCTGGAACGTCCAGAAAACATTCTAACAACCATTTTAAAAACAATTCTGCTAACCCAAAATTGTTTGCTGGGGAGACTTGTGCTTAATAAAATGCTAGACCTGAAGCCTCACTTGCCAGTTTGAAGACAACTTTGAAAGGTTGCGTTCTCAATTGCTAGTAATGTTTCGAAGGATGCTCTAAGGAATTTACAGCCTTTTTAAAATAAGCATAGACGTTGGGCTATGGGACAGTGCTATACTACTGGAGAAAATATTTCTTTGTCCGTATATAGTCAGTTAAAGGTCATACACCACATTCAGCGAGGCCTGCTCCTGGGGACGGATCTGTGTTGTGTAATTCTCTGTCGTATAAACTACCATCAAGCCAGATGAATTTTAAAAAAAGCTAATCGACAATTTTAACAAGGCTGGGAAAATGCAAATTTTTTTTTAATGCATGGGTTTTTTAGGGTATAACATCCACTGGTATGTATCACTATACTATTAAACTAAATTAGTATCATTGTGAATTTGCAGAATACAAAAAGAGAAGCTTCACTTGCATTGTACCTTTATCTGTGATGTATGAATATTCATAAGATTGTCCATGCCTGTCGATAGGCCGACAGACATGTAACTTTTTTTTTTTTTTTTAAAATACTTTTATCAGATCCGTCAAAGCTTTGGGCCATTTAAGATTCATTTGCCTGGCCTTGATAAGTAAGGGGCTGTCATCCTCCTCGGGGTCTGATGAATGAAAAGGATCAATGCGTGTTTTCAGGGTGACTGAAAAACAGCACGGTCCTCCACGGCATTCCGTGTCGGTGCTTTACCACAGTTTGCGCAAGTCATCATTCAAGTGGTACTCTTTCGAAGCTTTCTGTGCGCATTATTGCAGGGCATACATTTGCTTTAGTTCAAAAGTAAACAGTCTCTTCTACAAATTAAACAATGTCAATGGGGTGAACGGCAGGTGGTTTTGTTCCTGGCTTGTGTAAATCTACAGATTCCTGACTATTAGGTCAAACTACTTGTCCTTTTCCGAGAGAAGGAGCTAGCGTTTATGGATCATGATGGCACTTAGTTTGGCGGACAATAACGCAGCCTTGATTTGGAAAACCTGAGAGCCCTCTGTCCCAGTCTGGTCAGGCACTTCTACCTTTTGAGGTCCAGCGAACCAGCTTTGACTAACCCATGCCCCCTAACTTCCCTAGACTGCTCTTCCAGTAACTTGCAAAGTTGACTATCAGCCTTTGCCAGTGCATGATAACCTACCTACCAAATATTTTGTGCTGTCTGAAATATTTTGCAAGTATTTGGTACAAATTCCAAGCTGCAAAACTTTTGAATTAAATTTTTTTTTTTACAGAATTGCTACACTGTATGATATTTGCGTAAGTAGTATTCGTAATGGCACATCAGTGAGTCTCTCAAAGTTATGGATAAGCCACAGAGAGCCTGCATGGCCATTTGTATGACAATGTCTTGGAGAAGCAGACTGTTAATATGACCTGTAACGGGATTCATCTCCTGAACTCTTAAAGTGAAGTATTAGCTAGCACCTTAATGTTGTATTACATGAATAGAAAAACATGCCTGAATTATGTGGATTATTTTGACATGGGATTGTAAAGAACTTTTAGTATACAATCTGACTTCCTGTTTGTACCATGTTTTAATTGTATTCAATATTTATGCTTAAGTTTGAAAGGCAATATTGGGGAGAAAAAAAATTCAACTTACTGCTACAGCAAAGTATCCTTTAGGCCAGCTGTGGCAGATGAATCCTTCCCTTCCGTGGATGCTGAGTAGTGTCCTGAATGAACCAGCCAAAGATCACATCAAGCTGCCAGCAGCCGACCAAATGCCATTCAGAGGGATGGACCTGTCTCATTTAGAGCCCCTCATTTTTGCATAACTGACATGTAAATGGTGCCGCCCCCCCCATCCTCGGGAAATGGAGCACACGGCATACTTTTTTTTTCTTCCCCACACAGACGTGTGCCGCTAAAGTGATTAACTCCCATTTCGGACAATGGATTCTTTTCACTGGCTGCCCCTGTCCGTCAGTCTCTTGATTGGCTCTTGTATTAACCCCTCCCCCATAGATGGCTCTGTAGCTGTGCTAAACAAACACCTCTCTTTAAACAAAAAAAAGTCCGTTCTCTTTGTGTTATCTGTCAACCCTGTTCTGTCTGGCGCTGGAATTATTTGTGCTTTTTCTTGGGTTTACAGACTTATCTGCATTATCTGTTACACAGCAGATAATGAATCCTTTTTTTTTTTTTTTTTTGGGGACAGAAAAGGAAGAGAACTGTGTGCTTTTTCATTTATCATTCCTTTTTTAAAAATGAAATCACCAAATGGCTATCTGCCATAGGTTGTGCCAGTATGCCGTTTCTGGCTTCCTATCACTGTAACTGTAAGCTGTTGGTGCCACATTACAAAGCCTAAATTCTGCTGTTCTTGTTTCTCGTTTGGATCCATGTTTAATCCATCCTTGTGACCGTTTGATGTCATCCAACGCTCTTTCTGCTGGGTTAAACCTTGTGTTTTTAACTACAAGTGGTCCCTTTTGCTATTTGGCTGACTGGTGTCGCTGTTTGGTAAATTCAAAGTAAATGCTCTCAATGTTTTTGTGGTCTGATATTTAGGTGAACCGTCGACAAAATATACGTCATGAATTTAGGAGAGCCAATGTACCATCAGCTACGTCTATCCTCACGATCTGGAGACGGGTAGCTCACAGTGAGAACACGTATGTTTAAGTGGCTTTTTCTCCCCACCACGTGTAGAATTATTACTCATGTTCATTCAAATACTATCATTTGTAATGAATCGCAAAATTTCAAGAACTTCTGGTTTAAAGCTATGCATTCCTTTCAAAAATTTATGCAAAAGATTGTGTGTTGCATTGCTGCTTAAACCAGTGATTGTAAATCTCTAGACATGCCACATTTGCTATAATTTACAGTATTTTTTAAAAGCATCTATCCATGCAAAATAAGACGTACAAAAACCTGGATAATATGCTTAACACCACATTTTTATAAAGCTTTGTTTTTGGTATTTAAACTGATGTCAGTAAGAACCAAAGCTCCTGACCGCATCCTTTGTTTGGTGAGATCACCCTGGACCCTGCACCCCCCCCCCCCCACATGGCCCCACATCATCAGTCCTCCACAAAGCTGGAGTGCTAGTTTGTTTAACAGATACTGGACATAGCAAACCATTTATCTCAGGCCAAAGGATTGCTACATAGGCTTTGTCTGCTTAAGTCAAAAAAAGAATCTAAGTGATTACTATTGGGTTGTTAACATTATCAGTTTGACTGTGCTTCATGAAGAAATGACTCAGGGTTACTTGAGTTATGAAAGAAACGATTTTTTTGGGTTTATGGCTCAAGCTGGCGTTTTGTTAATATACATCATGGTTATCTCCAAAGGGTCACATCAGTTGTATGACTTGGGCTACTTTGATCTCTGGCCCTGTTCCCCTGAACAGCAGAAGTGCTGCTGCTGGTTTCAAGCTGCTCACTAGGATGCTGAGGTGAGACCAAGATGGCCACATCAAGAAGAGAACACAGACGGAGAGCACGTGAGAGTGCAGGGGAGAGGCCTGTTGTTAGAAAAACAGAGCATACTGCCGTGAACTGTGTAGCACAGTCAAAGTAATTGTTTTTTAGGAAGCGTTTGGGGGGGGAAGCCTAAGAAGATCAAAATGCGTTTGTAGGTCTTGCTGACGTGGGGTACGGTGCCTTCTGTGTGGAGGGTGCCGACTCTCTGCAAAAGCAAACCAGAGTATTCAGCCAGTTTTAACTTTAGATGTGCTTTGAAGAATTCTATATGAGCGCATAATAGCAGAACGCACCGTGTCGATTTTCTGGGAGGCTATTGTCGGTGCTTAGCAAAGAAATCGATGCATAAACAGTCAATTCTCACTGAGCTGCACCAAAGTGAAGTTGTTAGCAATGCAATAAATGAAAGGATGTGCCTCAAAACTTCAGGCAGCATCTCTGCTGGGAAATAGTGCGGATGCTGCAAGGAATATCATCTGTTCAATAATACATGGCATTTTAAGTGGGACGCCATTCCCTCTGTGGTCTCCAGAAAGCCTTTAGCTATATACATTTACCTGAAGGGAAGAAGATGGACATCACAATGATGTAACGCCAATTAAGTACCGTTTTACGCTTGTGTGCTTCGCAAATGGCTACCAGGATTATTGTGTGCCAACACTACAAGGAGCATCCGATCCAGACTGGGCAACCTGTAAGACTTGCTTGACATTTATCCTTTTGGCAATGTGGTCAGTTCCTCAGATTGGGCCTGGCCTGTAACTGGCAAACGATGACAATGGAACAAATAAAAACAAGAGATTCAGAATGGTGGAGAGTTAATTGAAAGGATGTAAGTTAAAAAAAAAAAAAAACTCCTGTAGGTAAATTGTACTCGTCAAAGGTGTGTGTGTGATCTGAAAGGCTCTGGTGAACTCCAGAAAAAAATGTGTACAACTGGTATTGGCAAAAGAGAATTTAAGAAACATTTGTGATGGTAGAAAGTGTATTTATCTAAGATTTTGGGGGGGAAAGTTAAGGAAAGACAATACTAAATGGTTCCTTTTTATATAAAATCTGCTTATCTGTATGAAATAAAACTAGGTGTGAGTAAAGATGGCTTTTAAAGGCCCTACAGTAACTACACCAAGCTTCAATGGTTGATTGTACTTCTTATTGATTGTGGTGTTGTAAATCGTTTAACCCAGCCGTAAAGCAACTTGACCTCTTCTGGGGCTTTTATTGTGTGTGACATACTCTGTTCCTCCCCTAGTGTTCCATTGTGCTTGTCTTCTGCTATATATCTGGCAATTTGTTACGACACTGACGGAAAACCTGACAAAACATCCTTTGTGCGTTTTATTTTGTTCTGAGGAATAGTTAGTGAAGGAATGGCATCACAGATTTCATTATATATCGTGAGGTGGGGTGGGGACCGGTGGGGTTCAGGGGATAGCGTTTCTGCCTCAAACCTCCAGGGTTGGGGGTTCAAACCCTGCCTCCATTCTGTATATGTGGCGTTTGCATGGTCTCCCCATCCATTGCGGGTTTCCTCCAGTTACTTTCCTGCTGAAGCCAAAGACTTGCAGTGTAGGCTGATTGCCTATTCTAAATTGCCCATAGTGTGTGACTCTACCCTGTTATCCTGGGATAGGTTGGCACCTGGTCCAGGGTGTCACCTGGCCTTATGTCCTGTGCTGCGTGGGATAGACTTAATCTGGTTGTTTAGAACTGTACGTTATACTAAAAGGAAATAAAGAAAAATCCCAACGTGAGTACAAATAATGCAGTCTCCATTTTGTCTGCATTCCTTCCTGTTAAAAATTCTCATCCTTATGAGTTCATGGATAATTTTCCTAATTCTATTTGCAATGTACTTAGGCACCTGCCATATCCCTATGGTCTCTTTCAACTTCCTGAATGAATAGACACATTTCCTTAATTGACCAGAAGAAAGTTCAGCATTGAACATGGGTGTCGATCTGCGGGTTGTGACGTAGAATGGGGTAAGTGTCTGGGAACGAGAGGTGGTCGTCACTGTAAATGCCCTCCTGTCGCTTCTGTTGGCCCTTAATATACCTCAGTGATCTGCCAAGCACTGCTTCATAGCTGTGAGTGAGCTTTTCAGTCATTCTTAAAGACCTTCTGAATGTGAAAGCATATTTGTGTTGTGCATCAAAATCCCAGAATCAAAAAAAGCTTTTTTTTTTTTTTGCCCCCTGATTGTTGTGCAAAGTGAGCATATTTACACTTGGGGGTATACAGTGACGAGGTGACTCTTCCATTAACATTTGTATTTATAGAAATGAGCCCTGAGTTTTCTCTGTGCGGGTGGATTGATTTATTTCAAGCCCTCAGTGCTTACTGTGGCATGTGCTTTGAGAGATTTCTGGATGCCCAATCAGATAATGGTGGAATGTCATCTTCGATTACAAATTGCAGCAGCACCTCTCAGTAAGGCTTGTTTTTTCCCAGTACTAACTGAATGCAGGCCATCTAAGTGGCTGTTACCTGAGTTAGAGAAATGCTTACTACTCCTTTGATTTGATTTTTTTTTCGGTGCCACGTTCAGCTGTATGTGCAAAAACGAGGTCGAGTTGACAAACATTGTAAAAGTGATTTTTATAGCTGCTGTCTGTAAACTTTCTAAGCATTTTAATATGGAATGAATAGTGAAGTTTAATGGTCCATTTCTGCACTGTTTGAAGAAGGAAAAGACCCTAGTTCACAGCTGGTCTCTTCATTGTGGCACAGACTGTGGTCCTCTAAGATGGATAGTTGTGAACTCGGGCCTTACCAAGGGCAAATCTAAATTCCCTACCAGTGTGGTCCTCGCTAATAATAATGTTACGTTTCATAATCCCAAAGTCACTTTACAAAGAGAAAACAACATAAACGGGAAGGTGGGACACACAGAAGTGAAGCAGTGGAGAAGGAAGGGAAATGTTTATTGAAGGGGAGCTAGTGACCATTTTTATGTAACACAATTAGACTGACTTAACTGCTGCTTTGGATTTGAGGAGGGAAAACGAACTCGCCAAGGCCTGACCAAGGATATTACATTTTCTAACTCTTAGGATGGGGGAATTTTCTCGCTTGTAATGTCATCCTTGTTTACGGTTTTTCCATTGCCGATCTGTGTCTACCAGCTGCTAAGCTACACGACCTAGGCTTCTACCAGTATTTGCATGTAAAGTGAGGAATTGTTCAGCCAACAGGTTGTTTTTGCTAATATTGCCTGTGGCACTTGAAATCTAGTGTGAGTGGGCAGAACCAGGGGTTTAACATTCATTACACATTTTCTGTCCCCTGTCCCCTCAAATGGGTTGGTTTCTTCCTCGCCGGTATTTAATCTTAACATATTTGACACATCTCCTGTGACGTTCCTGTCGTTCTGAACAAACAGAGCTGAAGAGAGAGAAATGTTGACCAGAATGAAGGCGAATAGACCCCTGCGCTTGTTCCCTCTGGCGCATGCCGGCGATGGCTTTGCATGTGGCCCGACTTGCCTGATCTAATTAGTAAACCTGCCCAGTTGCCTGAGATGGTTGGCCATCTGCCTCCTCTCGGCCCCATGCAGCCCGCGGGCCCGCCCTCCAGGCAGCCATATTGCCCTCTCGCCTGCAACGTTCAGCTGACGGTGTGGCCTAAATTAGCTGACGTGACCCCTTTTGTCAGCAGACATTGAATGGCTTCTCGGAGGCACCCTGGAAACAGCTTTAAAGCCAGTATTTATCAGACACTGGAAAGAAGCTTACAGAACGTGCATGTCATCGGGAAGAATTTACACGGGTCTAGCCTCTATCCTTCATTAAGCAGTCAGTTGCCTGGTTTTAATAGATGGTGTGTGTGACTTTGTCTACGGTTGTACATCTTTCGCAAACTATAAAATGCTTTTGCATGCATCTTCCATTGCATTTGTCAATTCTGACGGTTAACATTTTAGATTTAATGAGACCATAGGCTTTATAAAAACACAATTGTCACATTGGCCAAAGACTTTTGTTTATATAAATTTCTAAAGATGTCTTATTTTATGAAAGTGCGAAATGCTGCTAAATAGAAGTTTGCCTTGCTGAGTGCCTAAGAAACGGAGTTATCGTCTCAGATATTACAGGGCTGGAATTTGCGTGGCTGAAGCTGGTGGTGAGGGCATTTTAAGTTGAATCCAGGACTGGTGTTCACATTGCGGCAGGATCCTGATCGTTAACATCCATCTGTTCATCCTCTAACTGCTTGTGCTCCAAGGGCTCTCTTGGAGAGTTGGGGGCCATGCCAGGCAGCAGAGGGCGGAAGGTAGCCGTACAACCTGCATTGGATACCAGTCCATCGCACATACTTACAAACACACACTCTGGGCAAATTAGAGGTGTCACTTCACATAACTATACGTCTATGCATGCGAGAGGAAACCTGTGTGTCCTAGACGTGTGAGGGCAGATCGTTAGCCGTGGTACCACCACAGAGCCGACGCGATGTTTATCGCAAAACTGCGTGCAAAATCATTTAAATATGTTTTGTTCTCATAAAGACATCTGGGAAGCTGTGCAAGGCATAAGAACGGGGGATGGTAGGACGTAGCAGCTGGACAGGGGGTGTGTGGGTAATCCTGACATGCTGTCAGGCATCCAGCACGTGGAGTGTTAGCCGCCTTTGTTCGCGGCGTTCCCATGGTGAATGGCAGCTCTGAGGGGTGCCTTGTGTTGGGATGGGCCGGTGGGGGGGGGGGGGGGGGGGGATGGGGGTGGGCGGCTAGGGAAAGAGCCCATTCCCTATGGACAATTCAGAGATGCAAGATAGCCTAACTGCATTTATTTGGAGGTCCTGGTAATGCACATTACACGTGCAAGACATGCAAAACTCCACACACAAACAGAATCCAAGTATGGGCCAACCTTGTTACTCACTTGGCTACTGTGCTGCCCATGCGGTTTGTTTATGACATTACAAAATATGCCACTATATTTCAAATATGAAGACACCATCAGTGTAATTCTGGCTGTAATGCATATTTTCTAGTTCACAATCTTCAGTCAGAAAACAACATTTGTCCAATACTCTAGAATACTCTACAAAAACACAAACATGCTATGAACTAAAAATACATTCGCACTACAACAAAAGCTCTTTACAAATTTGATGAAAAATGTGCACGAGTTTCACAATAACAGAAAACGTCAAGCAGCTTAAAGGGGACTTGAACTAGTCTGAAGACATGCAGTCTGCCAGCAGTGTGGTTTCTCTGTGGTTTGCAGTTCCATGACATTGGTTTATTCTGTGGCCTCCGGCTGGATTGTACTGTTTGTTGATATCCACCAGTGAGGGGTCAGAAACCCGTGTAGGAAAAAAGACAGTGCCTGGTAAGGGATGCGATACATGACATAGGAGCCTACAGCCATCACGCAATCCGCAAGCTACATCTGGCCGCGTTCAGCAGCCTCTGAGAGTTGAACCGGTTTTGGAGCTGTGTCAAAACTTCGACCCGAGCTCTTTTCTTTCCTCTATGATCAAACACGGCGTCTGTAATTTAGACAACATTACGAAATGCAGCCTGAGTCAAAATCTGTTAACCACTTGTTACTGCAATTTCTGATCCTTACAACTGCTGTGGCTCCCCTGAACGCCTTTTGGCTTGAACAATGCATGATTTTACTGTGAAAGGTGCTCCGTGTTGTGCAAAATTATAGTCACAGTTCACATAGTTGACAAGTGCATGGGTGTGAAAATATCTCACCACGCATGGGTTATTTACTATTCTTCAATAAGGTACGGCGACAGGATAAACTACGGAGGCGATAAAAATGTTTGGTATTTTATTTTCGCTTTTTATTATCTTTTTTTTTGGGAGGGATTTTACGAGCGGTGGAAAGTCGCAACATTCATCGAATGTTTACCTGGAACAGCAAACGCAAAGAACTTTCTAAAGACCTTTTCTTTCTGTCTTGCCTCAATGTCAGGCAACAGGACATTATGGACAGAACATAACATCTCTGAACCTCTCCGTCACTCAACAAATAAATGACTGTAGCATGTCTCAAATGAAATAAACAGGGTCAGTTATGGCATGGTTATGTCATGGTGTATCTATATATGTTTACATTCTTCTGCTATACCAACATACAAGTCCAGCTATTCCAACAGGTGACAGAACAAGCGAGAAATGATGCAGAAATCCTGTGACGTGTAAGATGAACTGAACATGCATATCTGATATAGAACATATTCTCTTTTTTAAAGAGAATATCATAACCATTTAAACTGCATTCCTTTAAAAATGAAGCCTTGGCTTTGCTACATAAATTACTTGTATGATATTATATATATATTATTTGATACATGTACTTCTGCTGAGAAAAGAAAAAAGCACATTTCCATAAGAGTTGTTCCACCCAAACCTGATTGATACATATTGATGCTGTCATCATGAATACATTATATTCACAGCCAATCTTACTAACAATTAATGAATCATTTCTGACACGCTGTATAGTAAAATAAAATGGATACTTTCACAGTAGCAGCCATTTGACAGGTGTTAAATTAAGCTGTCAAAGTTACAGTGTATACTGTAATTCAAGCAAGGCTTTAAATTCAGTTTCAAATCACATTGATAATTCTCCAGAATCCAAACGTAATCATAATTTACACCAAACTAATCATAATACACACCAAACACAGTGACAAAGGAATTATTTTCAAACTAATTTATATTATAATAACATTAAACACGCAGAGTGGCACACAATTTCATCTGTATTTGCAAACATTTTAACGTGTTTATATAAGGATTATTATAATGATGGGACAAATGAGGCTTCAAAACCCTTGGAGGGCAGGAGTGTCCCAAACTACCAATCATTGATGGCTATGGCAGCATTGAAACTCTCACCCACCAGGTTTTGAAGCCTCATTTGTTCCATCACTAGATACTATGGAACTCTATTTGTTTACATTGTGAATATCCCATTAGCCATCTGTACCTAATACTCATATTCTGGTTCCCGTTGACAGGTTGTTCTTATGAACAAGGATATATTGTATTCTCCAAATAGTGCATCATTTGTCTCATTCAGATCATTTCTAGGCTCTTAGATATGGGAATGTCCTCAGGAATACTTCTGAAATTCAATCATTCACCTCAAATTAATAGACAAGTTACTCGTATAGAGTACAATACACCCTAATACAAATGGAACCAAAATTATGTACATGTCTCCATACACCAAGACTATGCATATTAACTAATTGCTTGATCATAAAAACTTTTTAGATTGGTCATTAGTAACTGGTTGGAAAATAATAGTTGGGATGGATGGATGGATGAGTCTAATAACAGTGCTATTGGCCTATTTATTTGACAGCTAACATCCAAAGTAACAATTCTTAAAAAGGTTATATGTTTGTCCCATGAAATATGTTGCTATATGACCCTGACCTGGAGAATAAAGAATAAAGGAGGATAGACAGAAAAAAACAATAAAAGTAGATGGACAGAATACTTTGTTGCAATTCATTGGTGTAAGAGATACTTGACTTTTTACTTAGCATTTAAATGAAATTGCCAAATGCTGTGTAATTTCACGCAGATGCTACATTGCCCATATGTTAATGAATTTTCGATTTTAATGCGCAATTAAAGTTAGAGATGTACCTAAAAAGAACCTCAGATTGGAATTTTCAGTGCTTTAAAGTTCCGGAGCTAAATTATATTAGGATGCAGTGCCACCTATTGGCTACAAAAAAATCAACGCAAACAATGTTAGTGTAAATAATTTAGTGCCAAGTAATCTGGCTAATAATTTAAATCAATATAAAACAGCTATCATTAATAAAGACAAATGTTTACATATACAGTGATGTGTTTGGATTTTTTTTTTTCCTTTCACGAGACTAAAATCTTCACAATATTTAATGAAGGATGTCAATAAAGCAGCATTATTTATCCATCCATTAGTCAGAATCATGAGGTAGGGGGCAGCAGAGTGCACAAAGCTCAACCTCAATGAGATGTAAGGCCATCACAGGCCACATACTGTACATGTATACACTCACACATGTATAATCAGGCTCCATCACGGGCAATTTAGAGACACCAGTTAGCCCAACTGTACGCCTTTGGACAACGACAGGAAGGCGGAGTAGCCGCGGACGGGAGAGTAGATGAGGGATTCGAACCCGCGAATGGACGTGTGAGGCCAACATAGTAGACCCAAGGCGTCAATTAATTTTTCATTTTAATGCTTTCTTTGCAAAGAAGTCTTGGTAACTTCAACGTTTAAGCAACTTTTGGGTAGATGGATGGAGAGTTTTACTTGCCAAGTGTACCTATACTTGTACCTAGGACAAATAAAACTGCTCTCTATTCATGCATCCATCCATTCTGACGTTATTTAAACAATCAAATGCACTTGCGTAAATTTCAAATTAGACGTAGCAGTAATAGTAACAGTAAGATATCAGCAGTGTTTAGGACTGCACATCCGGAACGGATTAAATAATCTCTTTAGGAACATTTACAGAATCACCCTGCATAAAGAATACTAATAACAATCGGGCTGCTTATTACAGCAGCTACCCAGCAAACAGGGAACGTTCCCACAGCTGTCAATAACGTTCTCATTACGTTCTTAAAAGGTTCGGTTGCAGCGTTATATAACTAACGTTCTTAAAACGTGGATCGGGTAACTTAACCAGAAAAGAGCGTTGCAGGAACGTTTTTACAACGTTAAATACCCAAAAAACGTTCCTGGAACGACAAAGACGTTCTGACAACCTAAAAACAACGTTTTAAAAACGTTCTGCTAACCTAAAATAGTTAGCTTGGTAAGTGAAGTCATTGACTCTGCCGCAGAGAGGCTGTACACATTCTGCTGCTGTTCCACGAGTCCTGGGACCCGACAGTAAGTATTATCCCGCTTTGGAGGAGACTTATTTTACAATTTGGGAGCTCAAACGGAACTCGTAAGCTATCTCAGCGATTAACTGTTTCAAGATACCCTTTTTTCCCCTCATAAAATGATATTAAAACACTCATCCCAGGCCGCCCTTTCATCATATTGAGATGCATTTAGCCCGAATACACTGAGTACTCATCTCACGTTATTCAATTCAGTTCCCAAGGAAACGGTATCCGTTCACCGGCTAGTAAATAATTTAATGTAACCTGACAATCGTGATTTCGGAAGTAGAGCAGTGCAACAAAGAATCACGGGAAAGACACCTAATTCGTTACGCAGATTTTTAATGACAATTTACGTGATGAAGAAATTTTTATTTTAAATTTGCTTATTTATTGCTAGCCAAATTTTTGTACCCTAACATTGCTGAAGAGGACCTC
Source organism: Gymnarchus niloticus (assembly GCA_009936485.2). Classification (NCBI taxonomy): domain Eukaryota; kingdom Metazoa; phylum Chordata; class Actinopteri; order Osteoglossiformes; family Gymnarchidae; genus Gymnarchus; species Gymnarchus niloticus. Next base: position 9,609,863 of record JAACJT020000034.1, read on the forward strand.
ACTGAAGAATTATAGCTTTTCGAGAGAAACTGGAAAAAATAAATGTTCAGACGTTAATGATGAAACAAAATCCAGGAACGTGCAAATAAAAAAGGACTGTCAAACGTAGAAATGTAATCCACTGACACAGTACTGGCTGTCCGGTGTAAACCTTTACTTGCAGCTTTCAGTTATAAAGAACAGGAATGATACATTAAACAAGACATTGAAGATACCGGCATAATCACCGAAAAATATGGCAAGAGAGCAGGGACAAGCTTCTCTGGGATTTTTGATGGCTTCCACCGGCAACATTCAGCCCAGCTGGCATTCAAAGCTGTTCTTGTGAAGCTTCCAAACACGACTCCCAGGACTCACTGGATAAGAAGGAACTTTATCTACTATCTAGTTTCAACTCCCTGTTCCAAGAAAACTTCTGGAGCAGATACCATCCCCACAGATACCAACCTCTCCTGGGATGCACAGATCCACACGGTCCTCACTAAAGCTTTCACCAATATGGGCCATGTTCTGAGTCTGGGCTGCAATAAAACCTCCAAGATCTAGTAAGATCAGACGCCGCCAAATAAGGGGTGTCTGATTTCAGTGCTGCACCCTCAACACCAGACAGGAGGTGGAGGGAAGCTGGGATTCATATTCTAGCCATGATGGTCATTTGCTGAACAGGAGCAGAAAGCACATCCAAAGCAAAATGTAGGCTTGGTCACCACAGTGACCCTAGGCTGAAGACGCCAGTCATTACTGTGCCCCACACTGTATCCCGTTACTAGAGCCCACCATTTATCCTTATCATGCTTGCCTCTAGCAGGCCGTCCTGGTTGAGCATGCTATGGCTGCTTCTGGCTTGCGACTTCTTTCATCTGAGCTTGCCTTGCCTCGCCGAACACTTACACTCATAGTGAAACCCGAGTCAGCATAAACACACCAAGGTGCTTTGTAACAGAGCTGGTGGAAATGAACTAGAAATAGCAGCTATGGTTAAAGGTGAGTTTGGACGCGGTGCCAAAGGAGAAGAAATATCTGTACAACACTCACGTCGAGTCTGAGAGGAATCAAGAGACCATTTATGTGAAGAAAACTCATGAAAGCTGTGCTAGAGTCATGTTCAAGGGGGGAGAAAAAAAAAAAAAAAAAAACAAGTTTTACTGTTCCAAGGGCTGGATACTTTAAGCCAGAAACCTGCCAAAAAAGGCTTAAATTTACATAATTATAACATCTGTGTTACAGCTAAGAAAAGCCACATAAACAATAACCTTAACTGAAAACATGTACCTCAGTAAATGTACAAATCAAACCAAGTTGAAAGCACTTGTTTATGAACTGATTTATTCATAAGCTAATGAATTAACATTAGAAGGGATAATGATTGACAATGACATCAATTATGAGAGCGCAGCTGGAAAAGACAATGCCAGAAAGTTCATCAGTGAAGATACTTGTAATTAAACATTCAATACAACATATTTCTGATGCATACTGTTTAATATTGAATGGGCTGTCATGGTCTAATGAAATGCTTCACCATATTAATATAAACAAAGGCAAATCTGAAAAAGCACAGGGCAAAGCATTAAGAAAATGCTAAACCATTTGTTAAGAACACTACATTTATAAACATCCTCATTTATTATAATTTTACATGTGCGAAATTCCAAACCCACAGTAGTGCTGCTTCGAGTAATGAAAGTTCAATTAACGTCGGTCCCAAGAACACCCTTAGTCTTCCAAGTCTTGCATTGTACGCCACACCAAAACACCCTATTTACAACTTTTTATATTACAGAGTCTGGAAATTATGGAATATCTATGTTTTCAATGTGCAAAGCATATACCAAGAGTTCTGTATGATAATTTTAGAATCTGTGGACTAGGATTTTAGATAAGGCTAGATTTAACAAGACAGCGTAAACAGACATTGCACTCAGGAAATTCTGTCACGATCTTTGAAACAGGACATTGCGCTGAATCTTTAAAATCAGCATGTGTCCTGTTCAATAGGCATGCCTGCTCCCTAATCCCAATAGCTCCATTTCATGGTTCAGTAGAAATGCTGTGCCTCGCATGGAGCGACCAACCACCGAGAAGAAGAAAGCTTCGCGCACTCGCAGAGACCACATTAATACTGTACTGTGCTCTTGCACAATGCTGCCCAAAAACAAAGCGATAACAGACTAGGGAGAAAGTTACAAGCTCTCACTAATACCTTTAACAATCAGGGGGAGCAGGGCAAGGGAATCTTACAAGATCACAGTCCAAAATGATCAGTAACTTAACCTCATTAGCAGAGTGGAAATTTGGTCCAGCTTTCTTCTTCCACAAATCAATCCTCTGCCTTGATCTCTACTGTTGTTAGCTTAATAGTCTGTTTCCGAACTATAAAAAATAGTTAAGCTTTGTAGTGATGCATGCATTCAGAATCTCCAAGTTCTTAAAAAAAAAAAGTATTAGAAATGCAGCTATAGAGTCTTTTGCTACTGAGACCTGGTGTTGGATAAAGCGGTCCAGGTCCAAGTGTTACTCAGTTAGAAAATGAGGCAAGCTTGGAGGAAGATGGGTTAATTACTACAGCAGGAGCCCTTGCTGGGCTGGGCTGCCTCAGTTAGGTCCACACCTCTGGTTCTACTGCCGGCAACTCCAGAAGCCTGAGGCTCATTCTTGGGCAATCTCTTTGCTGGAAAAGAAAGTTAGATAAGACTCACAGACGTTTGCGTTTTATCTCTAGATAACAAAGTCAAGAATTATGTTTACAGCAGAAAACATACCAATTTCCAAGAAGACTTCATTCACATTCACTGATGTTTTTGCGGATGTCTCCATGAACAGCAAACTGTTTTCATCTGCATATGTCTGTGCTTCCTACAACAATAAATCATCTTGACATAATCCATTTTAACATAGATGCATCATCATTTGGGCCATTATGATGGTAACCACTTTTACTGCAGCAGTTTTGGAAAATTACTAAGGAGATCAAAATCTAACCTGGAAGTCCACTGCTCTCTTATTCGCAAGGTCAGCCTTGTTCCCTGCCAAAGCTATGACGATATTGGGACTTGCTTGTCTCTGAAGTTCCTTCACCCAGTTTTTTGCACGTGCAAATGATTCCTGGTGTAAGAGAGTTACACCAAAAAGGAAAACAGGAAGTTAAAACTGGGCCTTTGAAAAGGATACTGAAGCGATTGCTCCCCTCTTCCGTTTATAAACATAAAGAGTTTTCCAAGTACTACTGAAACAAGTTTAAGGATTTGCTATGTAACAGTGCAAAAAAAAATTCATCCAACAGCCCAGTTGTCCAGACTTTATTCTGATTATTTCAAGACAATAGTGTATTCAGTTAAAAGCAAAAGTATACAGATATCTCTTCTGTAATATGGTTCTATTTAACCAATGTTTAGTATCATTAGCATTAAACACTGGAGTTGAGAGTCCTGACACTATGCAATTCACTACGAAAATATAATACACTGGCCACAGATCCAGTCTTGGACAAAGGTCCATTCACCTACCCTGGCATTTGCCAAAGAAAAAGCTACAAATTTCATTTGAGTATTAAATCAAAGAACCTTTGTTGGAGTTGCACAGGGGTGATTTCTTGGGCTTGAGTTACATTTGTATAATTCCATCAAGAAGAGGATCTAGATAAACTGAGACAGCAGAACTGTCCAAACTCAGCCTTGATGAATAAACACAAAATAACGCTTCAGCAGTGCATCAGCTATTTTAGTTGCGACAATGTGCTGTCCCCCGCGTTTCCAAACAAACATCCACAAGTTCACACATCTGGAACTGTGGATGGACCTCTCTGCGGATCGCACCTGCAATGCCCGTGTGCCAGCGCTCATCTCTTACTTCACGTGACATCATTGCGACTCACTTTGTTTGTGATGTCATACACCACTATGGCGGCCTGCGCACCTCTGTAGTACATGGGTGCTAGACTGTGGTAGCGCTCCTGTCCAGCTGTGTCCCAGATCTCAAACTTCACCGTCGTATCATCCAAACAGACAGTCTGAGTCAGGAAAGCCGCTAAGTCACACACGAAGACAACAGGTTCTTTACTTCTGCTCTAAATACTCTAAATAATCATCAAATTACAGAGAAAGTCATGTCATTTAAAAGGAGTTTCACACCACAGTTACAAACAAATAAGCTGCATACAAGTGCTCGACTTACCTCCTATCGTGCTCTCCTGGAACTCATGAAATTGGCCCTTAACAAAACGCAGCACAAGACTTGATTTTCCCACTGCAGACTCCCCTAGAAGCACCAACTTAAACTGGCAGATCTTGTTCCCAGGGTTTTGTCCATTAGGCCTTGAAGCTCCTCCTCGATTTGCCATGGTCTCAACCCAGTTTCTGCTCCGGACTACCAGGTGGTTCTCAACTGGTCACTGTCAGAACTTCAAATGAACAGGGAGAACACAAAACATGAGCTCTTCCAAACGCTTGCAGTGTACAAACTCATAAGAACGCGATGGACCAAGGTTAAGTAGAGCACAAAGCTTTCAAAACTCCTCCTGACTGATGCCCACTTGCTTTTGTCGAAGTAGATCCTTTTCACAGTTTCCTCATCTTGCAAGTCCATCAGTAGCCCAAAGTATCACATACACCAACTGGAAATAGTCCCAGGTGTTGTCCAACTGGGCCAGTAATCACCACTAAGGCAAGGAAACGAATTTGGTCATGCATCTTAAATCACATCCCTGTAACTGTGCCCTTAATACCCTGCGGCAGCCTATCTGGGTGCCCTGAAACTAATCATATATTCTGCCTTCTCTGAACATAGAAAAGAGATAGGAACAGCCTTCACTTTATTCTTGCTTAAAACTTAAACGATTATTCCTATGGACAGCAGGCAGTGAAAAACAGACCGCTACACGCAGCTATACATGCAATGGTTCACCATTCAAGGAGCACCCTGTCACATGAAGAAATCACCATCACTGCATCACGATTCACAGACAAATGCTTAGAATGGCAACAGCAATCAATTACGCTGCACACGCCTTCTCATTTTTTATGACCAGGACAACATTCCTTCAGCTACTTGCAGAGCGCTGTCAGTTTCTCTAAAATGCCCAAAATGACACTGATGGAATGGTATCACGGTGTCTCCTTACTTCCACGGGCTAGAGGCGCATCCTGCTTATATTGTACATGCAGGGACAGAGTTCTGTTGGAAAAGGATAAGTGAATTTTACACAATATCTAAAGTTGTGCATAAATGCACATTTGGGCCAAAAAAAAAAACACACACAGTAGCTCCTGAATACAAAAGGACTTAAATGTTAAATGAAATGCCATTTGCCCAACTGTGTATTTATTTACCGTCTAAAAAGCACAAACAAGAGAGGGCACTAGAACTTTTCTTGTCTATTTTTCCCCCAAGTTAGGCTCCGTAGGAATACTTGAATTTTCTACAGCCTTTAACCATAAAACATATTTGATGTAAAGAAATAACAAAACATTCCTGAAACAGAAGAATTCAAAACCGTGATCCCGATAGATTGTGGTCCCACAACAAGTGACACACATTTACTGTGAATCAAACTCCAGTCTGAGATCATCTCTGCTAAAAGAAAACCCGAAATCAAAGCCATGTCGACGGTGATCAAGACCATCACAAATCATCTTTTCAGAAGGAAAAAGCTTGATGCATCAGAATTCAAATAAATTCACATCCATATAAATAATTCAGCCATGGGTAGAGGAATACAAGGCGGTAACATTATGAATGACATCATGAAAGTCGGCACACTGAGCTCGATAAGTCACCGACACAGAAACATGATGTCAGCTGCCATCACAAATTTATTTTAGATGGTGGCACCAGACACAAAGATGACAGATATATGAATGATGTAGTAACCAAGCAGAGTACTCACATTACACGACATGGCCCAGTCTAACCATGTTTCAAAGTCACCTAATTACAGAATTAAACAGCACACATGCGTGTCGCCTCGGCCCCCTCACATTATTATTATTATTATTATTAATAACTATATTAGTGAGCTGCATTTCACTGTGCCCCCATAACAGGGACACAAACGGGGCAGACTCCCGCCGGTGTTTCCCCTTTACTTGAACTACACATAAACACAAAACACGGCTGGTTTAATAACTACATTCATGACTAACAAACAGCAAAACCGAAGAGAGAAGCACAAACTACTCTAAAGGTTTACCGAAGAAGTCAAGCAGCTACCCTGAAACGCTCCTTTCGTTCAAACATCAACGGCATCGCCATTTTGGGAAGTCCGTCTGTCTGTCCGTCTAACTTAAGAGACCATCTCCCCCAAACTGAATAAAGCTGTCGTCACACGTCTAGGGACACGGACAGCATTAAAGGACACAGCTACCAGCATCAAGGCAGCCGAGTTGAGAGAAGATCCCCCCAGAGCCGTCAGATGGCCCAAAAGGCCGTCCAGATCGGCCTACGATTCCTCGGGCCGGACCCCCAACAGAACTCTCCCCGGAGCCGCTAGGCTGCCTACCTCTCGGTGGTCTGGAACGATATTCCTGAGCGGGTCCCGTTCAGCGGCGATCAGAAGTCTTAAAACACCCCCCTCGTCCTGCTCGGAGCGAAAACGGCCTCAGCACATAAGGATTTCCGCCCCTCCTGCTACGTCAGAAGGCGGCGCGGTAAAATCTGACTCTGGATCGGTTTACGCTTTCCACGCAAAGCGTGCGTTAGTGGCCGGCGTAAACTGTCTCGTTCTACTCTGATTAACTGGATGGGACAGTAAAATGCGTGATTATTTATCAGAATTTTTATCCTCTGAGAAACACTCACTTGAAGTATGTGTATTTACAAGCACCACATCATCGGCATAATTCGCCATGGTTACATAGAAGTGCAATATACTCCAAAAAGGACATCCGTCTTATAACTGCTTATCTAGCTCAGGGCCTGGAGCCTAAATTCCAGGCACCATAGAACTCAAGGCTGGGGTACACCATGGACAGGATGCCAGTCCACCACTGGGCACTTAAACACAATCATGGGGATTTATGAAATGCCAGTTAGCCTAACTACATACCTCTGGACTGAGGGGAAATCAGAATACCTGGAGGAAACTCACATGGCCTGACGAGAGCATGCAAACTTCAGACACATAATAGTGGTGGGATTCAAACTGAGGCAACACTGAGTCACCACAGGGATAAATTTTCCTCCAACCCCGAAATGAAGAAAAATATTTAATTTCCTTATAAATGTTGGTTTATGTTTTTCCCTAATACAACATGCAGCTCTCGGAGGTAAAATATGAATTTCCTCACTGCAACAGAGGTAAGATACCATCCATATACCTGCAGAGATTACAAGGTACCAGATTTGTTTTCTCTTTTGCTTGCAATTGTTTGTTTACCATATTTTGAATTAAGAATTTTTAAAGTTATGACAACTGTAGGAATACTTCTTCAAAACTTGATAAAAATGTTTATGCACAGTATTTAGTATAAAATTTGAAATTGTTAAAGTGAGGGACAAAAGCCACCTGCTAAAATAGAATGCAAATTTGGGAGAGCATATCTATTTAATTTATTCAAATGTGTTGTTTTCAGTTTACGATCTATTTGTTGGAATGTGCCTCCATCGTAGGTAAAGGTGTGCCTGTATATTTTAACAATAAAATTTTGTCTCCGCTTACTACTGAAGTCATACTGATTCAGTCAAACTTCAGATTATTCTTGATTATTGATTGCAGGTCTGGGGTTGTCTGTGTGCATGGAGTTTGCATGTACTTCCCATGCTTGGGAGGGTTGAAGGAAACAGAAACCAGTTGAAATGTGTAGTAATATCACAGATTGTTACAAAAGCCACCCAACCTCCCAGGATTCACTCACCTATAGGCAATGCTAGAAAAAGTGTGCATTATTGTGTGGCACACTGGAATATAAAAGACAATCAAAAAGATGATTAAGGTTAATAGAAAAATATCATGGATGTGTGCATGGGAAAAAGAGTTGTATGGAGATTGACACCCACGGACTTAACTAGGAAATGCTAGGCTAAAACAGGCACCTTCAATTTAGGCCCAGAGACTGACAGGACACCCCTTACAATGTTGGTGAAGTATTCATCCATCCCTCCATTTTCCTGATTGCTTAATCCTATTCACTGTTGTGAGAGGGCCTGAAGCCTAACACAGGCAGCCTTAAGGAACAACGCAGGGGGCACCCTGAATGGGGTGCCAAACCCTTGCAGGGCACACACACACACACATACACACACACACACACACACACACACTGGACAATTTAGCCTGTGTGTGTGTGTGTGTGTGTGTGTGTGTGTGTGTGTGTGTGTCCTGCAACATTCATTTTACATATGAATGAGTTCAGTTACACAATCACTATCTTATGAGTAAAATGTTCTGTTTTACAGTAGTACCAGAACCACATGGCATCCTGTTAATAAACTCAAGTTTCACACCGTCTCTCAGCTATGTGTAGTATTTTTGTCACAGGACGCTCTCGTCTTCTATGACCAGCCAGCTACTATAGGACGTACAGTAAAAGTGTATTGTTTGGGCTGCACCTGCTTCCTAGTAACTGTTCCCAAGTTACAAGAGATAAACATTCCGTGAGATGGATGGCAAGAGAAATACCTGTACGTGTAAATCTAGCGGACGAACGTTTAATGGTTCTTTATATCCTGCATTTGTACGATTGAAAGATTCTTACACGAAATATGACTCAGTTAGACGAGAGCTCCACACTTCTTTCGGCATCCCGAAGTAGTTTTCCAAATACGCGATCGGTACGTAAATTTTTATTATTATTTTTAAAATTGTATTTATTATTTAACCATGCTATCTTCTATCTATTATTAAAGCCAATAAGCCTTATGTAATGTTAGGTAACTAATTATTTGATTAAGAAATGGTTTTATAACCTCATTTTTGGGCTGATGTCTTGTTATTTGTGGCAATGCTCTTTGTTTAAGGCCGTATATAAATGAAATTAAATTGAATTTATTTATTTAGCCGCCTTATTAATAGTTTGCTGTGTTACTAATAACGTTTTTTCCTTACCTTTCTTATGCAGGTAGGTAAATCCATGCGTACAGATGATGGAGTTAGAAGTTGTCTGCAAGAGATCACACCAAGAGTAAGTTTTTATGACCTAGGTACAGTACTCAGTACTTGGTATTGTTAAAAATAAATCAAACGTTTTAATAATGCACGGTATTTAATTGCCCTTTTTGTACTTTACAGACAAACCAGACTTGTTCACTTTACAACAAGGTCAAATTATCTCAGGGTTAATTTGGCGAACAATAAGTAGTTTTTTATCAGCATACAATTGAATTTTGCTGCAGGATCCATACTGTGTTTAAAAAAAGTAAACACTTTTTATTTTTGCAAATATTTTATTGATACTGAGCCGATTTTGATCATTTTTGGCAGAAGTACAGGCAAAAATACACCTTAAGAAAATGTAACAAAGCTGTTTCCCACCACACCTGTTTCATGTACCCCTGCTGTACCATGGAACACAAGGAACAACTCTGACTAATGTTCACAATGATAAACATCAAAATCAGACAGCAAGGTCAGTCAAGTCAAATACAAGTCATACAGTTAGAGCAAGTGTTCACAGTGTCGTCTGTTACCTTTAAAATAGACCCACAGACGTTCAGTGGCTCAAAATCGGCTCAGGATCCACAAGGTTATTGCAAAAATAAAAAGCATTTCGTTTTTTTTTTTTTAAGCAGTGTATATATGTAGCATATATATATCTGTTTACCATTACAGTTGTTCATCTGGAAATTTTTCAGAAATGTATGCTTTGATCCTGTTTGTCAGTAATTAGCTACCTGGAAGTATACAAATATTCCATATATTTAGCTACATATTTTTATGTGTTGTACAATTGTAAGAAAAAAGTTTTATTTTAGCCTCTTTAAAAACCTCTCTGAGTGTTTCTTCAATTTTGCAGCCGGTCACCCCACTGGTGGTTAAAAAGTTCCGGAACACCACACGTCCAGAGGCTGGGGCAGTCCGAGTGTTTTATGGGAAAGCCGGTGACCCTGACTTTGCCAGTACACTACTCCATGGGATACGGACCAAGGTCTTTATAAACGTGAGTCTTCATAAAAACGAGGATGGGCAGACAGCTCCAAAGTATTAACCTAGAGCTTTTGAGGTCAAATGCGATGTAAGTGTACTGTTAGGTCCCCAATCAGGCTTTGGGGAAGATTGCTATACTCTGTTTTACATAAGCATCCATTTTCATGAATAAAGTATGACCAGGTATCAAGAAATACACAAATTCAGAGTAGATAATACTCAGGAATGAGAGGCCATTTAAGTTAAATGAAGTGAGAAATTCTGAATGAAAGCATATACTGTATGGATAAGAAGGTTAAAGAGTAATTCCTGAAGAGTGGTTTCATATGTTGTTGATCATATGTCATTCTCTGTCTCATTCTATATTGGTGTAATTAATAAATCAAACATGTGCTTCTGTCATGTGGAACAAAGCCTGTAACTGGATTATAATTAGTATTCATTCGGAGGATTCATGGTAATCTGAGGATTACAAACTATAAAAGACTAGCTGGGCGACATTTTCAAAGCTATTATATAGATATAGGAATACTGGAAACCATTCACAGAAAGAGAAAATGCAAATCCACTGCAAACTGTCAGAAGACAATCAGGAATCACTTGAGATATGAAAAATGTTGACGATGTTTTGAAGGCATTTACTGTGCTGTTTGTCGACTTCAGTAAAAACTGGAGCGGTGATGTCATCTGGTGTATGTATGGAAAGCAAATGTTGGATGTTTATTTTAGAGTGCATGAACTGCATTTTGATTCACTTACGTCAGAAGCGTTTCACTAGTAAAAACTCTTTGGTGGAATTCCTCTTTCGAGAATGCTGATTTCACTCATTTAGTTGAAGTATTGTAATACTGTATATGTAATGTCAGGGTGCTGGGATCACTAGGTGTGTGTACTTAACTCCCCAAGAGATTTGCCTATATTAGAACTCAAATAGGACAGACTTCACATACAGGGCAGGTGGACGTGCAGGCAGGACTATTCAGGGTTCCACAGTCCCATGATAATCATTTCCCAGGGTAGGCTGTAGTCCCCTGCCATATCAGCCACGGTCCAGCCTGCAAGGCCCCATCAGCTGATTCTCTTCTCTGGCTTGGCTTTCTCTTTCTCAGCCCCCACATAGCCAGCAATTAAGCGGCTCCAGCGGCAACTTTTCCCCCATTCCCCACACGTTCAGAACAATGTGGGCGGCAAATTAAAGGAGCCGCAGATTATGGCGCCGAGAAAGCAGCAATCAGGGGGCGTGGCATCCCCTAGGTCACCACAGTCATAATAATAAAATTTAATATTACCATTCTATTATGATCCATTCTTTTTCTAAATGAGCCATGCTGTCTTAGCTGTAATTTTGCATTTATAAACCAATCTGGTTAATGAAATGTTCTCCTCCAGTGCTGCTTGAAGTGCTCTAAGTCAATATGTATGCAAAATATGCAGTATGAACCGCTTCTTTCATCAATATTTAAATATATGGAAAAATAAGGGTTTGGTTCTTTTTCATAGGTATATGTCTGAATTCCAGCCGGAACCACAAATCTGAGTTCTTGATGAACCAATGTTAATTTATTTTATCTAGAACATACTTTTTCCTGTGGATGACACCAAGGTTTCTTCTTTCACGGAATTGCATACAGAATTTAATTAGGCATTTCGATTATACGTCTACAATTCTGATAATAATCTCACCAAGAAGTTGAAAAATAACAAGCATTATGCTCTCGAGGGCTGCAGTGTAACTGAAAGCACTGTGCACATTGATTACATTCAATACTCCATTTGTTTTGTTTTCAACAGGGAGGGTCAGTAATTAACCCCAAACCAAAGACCCTCTATCAGCACAAACTCCAGCAGCTACAGGAAGTTAGCTATTTCAGCACCAGGAATGCGCCCCTTGGCAGGTCACATGACCAGAGGCCTAGACTGCCACTCGGTCTGGACCCTCATGCAACCACATTTGGTGTGACATCTACGCAGTGTAAGCTAATAAAAATCCATTCAACTAACTTGTCAATTACGTAACTTATTGTTGTGTAGCTTGTAAAAAAAGATATTACAAATGAAACTCATGCCACAATCAAGTGTTAAAATGTCTCAGCTATTATAAAAATATTGCACAGAATACGCTTTGCTTCATACATGAAGATTTTGTTAATTATTTAAAGTACTTTAATTTTATGCCTCTTTTCTTTTCCTGTCTCTTGAGATCTCTTAAGTCAAATTCAGGTAACCTTTAAAATACTAAGACTTAAATAATCAGTGCCTTTTTTTGTACATTGTAACCTTCTTGTATTCTTTTAGAAGTCGCATCAATATTCTGTAGGTTTGCCCATCATGCATCAGAATTGACTCTTTATCATTATTTTCCTACATGTGCAGCTGTTAAAGCTGGTGACATCATTAACCCTTCAAAGACTCCAGAGCAGATAGAAAAAGAGAGTCAGCAAGGTCAGCAGTTGTACGTCCGGTCTCACAATGCATACAGCGTGGGTACGTTATGATGATGCACCATCTTTGTCTTAGTCTGCCTGCTTCACCACATCCTCTTCATAGAGTCTTTCTCTTAGCACTTTTCAGAACATTCAACAATTTACATTTCTACACTGATTATCATTTTACTTGTTATGCCATGGTAGTCTGATTTGTATTTTCTTGTTATTAGTTCCATACATTCAATATATGGCGTTAATGCATTTTTAGATTTCCTCGTATTTCCAGAATGTATTGATCATTGTTGATTTATTCCAAGTTAACAGGCCGGTTTCCTAGTTTTAAAAAGATTTGGTATGAGCAGGGGAACGTATCAACAGAAATTATAACTTGAGCCGGATTGGGAAGGACTGCCGATTTGGCCTCTCTACTGCCCACTACAGGGATGGAAGGAGAGTTGCCAAGAGTCTCCAGTGGCTGTAAGAGTCCATTTCAACTTTAAGATTTGTAACGGCAACACTGGCATAGGATAGCATTAGAAAAAAATGCAGATAAAAACACAGAGTCTTACAGCTGAGTTTGTAACGGAAACGTGAAAAGTTTAATCTGCTTTTCAGGTGTTAACTGAATTAATAATGCTTTGTTTGTCTTCCAAAAAATATTGTATCTATACAGAGTCCTCTGTATATTGCAAACAAAAAAGAAACATATAAATGGGATTTTGATCATGTAAAGAAACGTACCAATTGATAAAACTCACTTCAATGAATATGTACGATTTCTAAATTTAAATTTAGAAATTTAAAGCCATAATTATTTCTCATTTTTATGGTTAATTTGAAATTTCTATGTGTGATTACAAATCTCAGGTTGAATTTTTCTAGGTGAAAATTCCTTGCCTTTGTCAACCCCTTTGACCAAAGTAACCTTAACGACAATGACTGACATTTACTGAACCCCTCAAGGTGTGAGGTTTTTAACTCTTCCATCTGTCTCCATAGGCAAACTGAAGGCAAGCTAGTTTCAGTGAAATGCGATGACTTCAGGAAGAGGACGCAGCCACTGATTGGGAAGGCTCACGACCCGTACGTGAGGCCATTAAGCCTTCCACCTCAGTTGCAGTAAACATACGTAGCTTTCCAGTCATGGCTTTACTGTTTTCATCTGTACCTCGTCACATGAGGCTATACCATCTTTGTCAAAGAATTGCAGAAACACTGATTGTTCCAGAAAATCACACATTTGGGATCCACTTGCCTCGTGATAAATTTGGTAAGTTGTTTCTTTTTCAATCTGGTGACTGGTTTGGACATTTTCAACCCTTGACCAAATTTACCCCCCCCCCCCCCCAAATCAAAATGCTGAACAAATCAAAGAAACAATAGGAAATGTAAACCCGTGATACTAGCAGGATTATTTTTATCACCAGCTACTTAATGATTCTTTCGGCGCCAGAAACATTCAGATTCTTGGATATGGCAAATACAATTTCAGAAGGCATCAGAAAGAGTTCATTTAAATTTCTGTTCCTATTGAACATTATGGTAATATTCCAGTCAAGTGTGATTTCTGAAAGGGCTGCATAGTGAATGAAATTTAAGGAAAGAGAAGGCTTCTTTCACCCTGAATATGCATGTGTAACATATCTTAGTGAAATGCTAAATTTATGCAAATTTAAAGAGCTAAAATCTAGAACGGAGAGATTATATTTAAGTGTTTTGTGTAAGAAGACCAATCATCTTGGCAGAGATCAGATTCTCATAAGGAATCTCCTTTATTTAGGACCTTTGCCTGCATCTGGACATGTGATCATCTACTGCCTATGTCTGAAATTTTCTATTTATGTGGTTCTTTGTGGTTGTACATACTGACTAGATGGTTTGTCATAAATGTTTCTCAAGGTACGAGCCAATTCATTCAAAGTAGCGGACTGTGGCTAAACAGACAATAGCAATTAACAAAAATTGTGGTAAAACCCATACGGATAAAACATGGGAAAAGAATAAAAAAGAAACATTTTTAATTTGCACAGATAAACATATCAAATCAGTACGCATTGAGTATTTATTCCAGAGTATGAATCTCTCAGCAGGGGGAGCTCTAAGACTAAAAAACTGATTTATACATGACTGCTACAGAGATTAATTCAGGATTAATAAATATAATAAGTAAGACTGATATCCTTGGACTAAAATAAAATTATTATATATCAGATCATTTGATGCATCACATTTCATAATTCTTCATACCTGACAAATTCATTTCCTTCAGTATAATTTTTGTTTTGTTTTGTTTGTTTAATTGTTTGTTAAAGAGGACTTAACAACCTTAATTCATTTGTAATGCTTTATTCATTTTTAAAACCCTGACAGGAAAATACTGTAAATCTGAGACAGTCAAAAAGTCAATAAAAATGCAGAATTAAAATGAATGAAATGTAATCTGTGATGTAATCCTCAGTTCCCTTAAGATTAAGCCATTTCTCACCAGATTTATCGATGTACAGTAATAGACTACCCTATTCTTATCATTTTGTGACTAGCCTCATTGAAATAAAACTAAGACATATAGTATACAGCTGTTAACATTTGAATTTAAGGAAAAATCCATTTTATTAAAATCACTTTATATGACTTTCATATAAAGTGAAGTTGAATTCACTTAATGAAAATTGAAAATTTGAAATAATGCCTAAAAAGGTCTTGGTATGCTGTACCTACATGTGCCATCATGAAACAAGTGGCTGCAGTAGTTTTAAATGATTATGAAATGCTGTTTTAAGACTTTATTTAGATGTCTAAATGATACACCAAATGGATGCACAGTGTCTGATTCTGGAATTCACACATTCTACCTGAAGGTGCTGGTGAACTCCTGTACCCAGTGCTCCCAGAGGAGGGTCTAAGAAGGACTAACAGACGTCGAGCTCTTGCCAGTGCTGTCCGTCAGCACCTGAAGAAGGCCAAGTTCCACGATTTTAACTCCCTGTTTCAGGCATTTAGACACTTTGACAAGGTATCCATAATGACCCACAGTTCTACTCTCACTGCGGCGCTAGCACCCAAAGCCTAATCTTCAGCTAACGTGGTTCCCAAGAGTGGGCAAGCTCTTCATCGCAGGTGTTAATGTAACGGTATAACATTATAATCATATTCATTCTAGTCATGGCTAGCATGATAGTAAAGATACTACTAATATGCGTATTAATTATTTACAAGAACAAACCGGCATTTTACAAAGACAGCAGAAGTTAGACATTGATATAGAGCAATGTGAATACAGTCTGATAGAAAACAAACTTAAATGCAACTTAAAAAGTGATGGTTTAAATGTAAGAGCTATGGTGGCATTCAAATACGTTACTGTGCTTTATTTGTGGATCAACAGAATGGCGAGGGCTTCATCAATAAAGAAGACCTGCGGGACGTGTGTCAGGTGTTTCACCTTGACCTCAGCACCCCTGTCCTGGAGAGTTTGATGGAGATCTGTGACCAAAATAATGATGGGCAGATAAATTTCCTGGAATTTTTTGATTTTCTCAACTGGAAAGAAAACCGCACAATCAATGAAAATGGAAAGCATTTTCTCACCAGAGGTCGATAACCCAGTCAGTTTTTTATTAACCTGTCAATATGTTTATTTTCTTACAGTGAGCTCATGCATTATTTAGGTTTGCCTTTTTTTGTATTTTAGCAAACTACATTTCCCATGAATGTTCGGTGCAGCAGTGGGATACTGTGGAGTCCTGAATCTCCCGTATTATCATGAAGTCTGTCCTCGACTGTGTCATGTGTACTCCTCAGAGTGTCATAATCTGTATCTCCCTGCAGTGACATTGGCCCATCTTTTTGCTCCCTGTGATTTGTACCTCTCACTTTAGAACGCCAATTTGACTCTACCCGTGCGCATGATCCGACCGCCCCAGTCCAGAGGTCCGAGGGGGAGGGCCAAACCCTGGCATCAGAGGCCTTGGCTGGGCCTGAGCCCCCAAGGCCATCCCACGTGGACAGTGCACTGAAGACACCTGCAGCCCGACCTAAAACCACGCCATCTCGCAGCATCACCTCCTCTTCGATGATGCAAGCTGTCGTGGGCTGCTCAGCCAGTGCTAGTGAGTAGAAAAAACAAGAAACACACAATACATGAAGTCATTCTATGACGCGAATGAAATGTAGAAGTCAGCTATAAGCCCTTTGCCATATAAAGGATTTCTTCAGGAGTATTCAGGTGTATGATTAATTACCTCAGTAATTAGAGTTTTTGAATTTTCAAATCACATTTTCAAAACAGTTTCTAACATTTCTGCTGTTGCTTTTCTGGCAATAAATTCCTTTACCTTCCCTACCCTGTTCTACCCTTCCCTAAACTACCCTATCCTGCCCTGCCCTGCCCTGCCCTTCCCCACCCTGTTCTACCCTTCCCTAAACTACCCTATCCTGCCCTGCCCTGCCCTTCCCTACCCTGTTCTACCCTTCCCTAAACTACCCTATCCTCCCCTGCTCTGCCCTGCCCTTCCCTACCCTGTTCTACCCTTCCCTAAACTACCCTATCCTGCCCTGCCCTGCCCTTCCATACCCTTTCCTACCCTACCCTTCCTTGCCCTACTGTAACCTACCCTACATCAGCCACATAAATACAGGTATCTGTTTTTCATATTGCGCTGATGAAAGAATTCTGTTCATCACCTGATATCAGCTTCAGCATCCAGTTAACACTTTTCAGCTGGTATTCTAAACCAAAATAGTGATGTAAGCACCATGTAGGCAAACTACTCAAAATGAACCCAAGATGTACTGAAAAGAGGCTGAATTGCTGGACTTAATCACACCTTGTACTGGTTTCTTTTCCAAATTCCCACCTAGTTCGTCCGGGATTTCATCGATTTTATGTTGTTCTTCTTCCTCAGATCTCCGCATGTGTGGGGTTCCTACAGTACGCACCGATTTAGCTGTGCCACGGATGAAGCGTTTCGGTGACAGGACAAACTATGGGGAGGTGTCAACAGTACAAAACTTGCTCAACCCCACAATCTACTGCCTGAGAGGTGTCTCTGAGGAGCACCTGTTCATCCCTCGCACCAAAGACAAGGTAATTTTCCCTTACAGTGTATTTAAAGTAAACATACAAATGTTCTTGACTATGGATGTGCGCAGATGCATTGTGCTGTTTGGAGTCTCACCAAACCTCCAATTCACTAACACATACTAGGTAAGCTACATCTGGTATAGATGGCTGGTACCAGGTGGAAGATAGCTACATCTGGTATAGATGACTCGTACCAGGTGGAAGATGACCTTCTGTTGCTGTGGAGATGTTAATGCCTGTGCTCTGGTTGGTGCTGCAGATTGCTCAGATATTCCGTAACTTGGGTGTTGACATCAGTGAAGAAATGTTCGAAGAGGCGTGGAAGCTGGCGTCGATGAGGCACCCCAGGGGTGAAGTTTGTGTACAGATTTTCAGAAATGTTTTAAAGGAGATTCAAGCATAATTAAAATAATTGTGGATTGTATATCAATATTTTAAAAATTATAAATGTTTAACCAAATAAGATTTACATTTGGTCTTCATTTCAGCTCATTTTCAAATATGAGTTTACTTGTCAAATTTGGTTAGCATTCCTGTTAATAAAGCTTCAAATTTAAAGATTATTGTTGTGTATTGACATAAATTAATTACACTATTTTAGCAGTGTAGTTACATTTTGCTACATTTACATGGAGATTGATTGGTGCAATGTGGAAGAAGATGCAGAGATGCTTGAGTAAGCAATAAAGAAAATTAAATTAATCAACCGCTTATTTAAGGCAGAGTTGTGGTGTGCATGGAGCATATCGTGGGAAGCATGTGGCACAAGACGGGACGACATGGATAGGATGACAGTCCATTACAGAATGTACTGTACGTTATCACAAGCTAAGAGCGGTTTAGAGAGACATCAGCTAACGTAACCAATGGGAGTCCGCCCAGTAAACCCCAACAAACTCCTTGTACAGAAAGAGCTGGGGGGAACAATCAAAATACAGGCATGTGGGGGGGGGGGGGGGGGATGAGGAAACAGTACTGCCCCCCATAGGCCTATATTTGTTTCAAATGCTTTAAAAACCAAGTAACAGTTTATGTGAGTTTAATATGGATTTTGGTGTATTCATAATTTTTGATTTTGGAGTAGGTCTAACACACCATCCTAAGGAAATAAGTACACAAAAAGAAATACACAAATTACACAAACACAGAAAAAGAAGCATTCGATTTACAGAAGAGAAGATGAGTTTATACCTTACATGCTGTCAGTGATGCTCAGCTACATGAGCAGGACATGAACAATACTAGTCACATTTGCAAGATTACAAGTGTCTGACATGCATTTAAATGCTGCCTAATTCTTATGCTTTAAGGTTTTAAAAATATTTTAGCTGTAGATAATGAACAGTTAAAAAGTCCTACTTAGATGAATATTGCAAATAAAGATACAAATTTGTGAATATTTCATATATTTTATAACCAACTAACTTTATAACACATTATGCTACCCATAGCAGCTAACAATCACATATTTATATTTATCGTCTTGCCGTGTTTCGAACCATCACCTGAGGTGATTAATTAAATGATTTTCTTTAAGTTTAGTATTTCCACAGATTTTAAATGTTCTCCTCAATTATTTTAAAACTAAGTCTCTAACCGGACGCAGCATTTACTTTGAACCTGGTATTTGTTAGCCATTATAAAGTACACAATGCACTCAGATGGTCCCCGTAATATCGACGTTTCATGTCATATACTGTAGATACACACATACTGTACGTATTCCCTGTAGCAGGATCAACAAAGGAATTTTATGGGTTGTTTACCATAAAATTAAAAATATTTATAATTCATTGGCAAACCTCAGCTTTCTAAAATATTTCATATCTGTGTTAGCTTAGTGCCTACTGTCACTAATGATAACTGATTAAAACTTGATATGGCTTGTACTGCTCTGTGAAAAATGTATTAAAGATTATGTTTGAAATAGATACTTTATAACATTTCTTTGGAACCGTACAAAAAAATTCGGAATTTGTGTAGTTAATCAGAACATAACATTTAAAGTGCACAAAACATATGAAAATGTGTTTCTTTGGGATTCAAATTAAGATCCTCCATTGCACTGCTGCAGTGTACATGACGTATTTATGGCATAATTCCGCTAAGCGGTTTTATAAAGGAAACTTTTAAAAGCTTAATTAAAGCTGCAGCTTTTCAGACTAATCACATGACACCTGCCAATAACCCTTCAACATGTATGAAGCACAGATAATTTCTCTTAGAGAAACATTAACTTGTCTTGGCAATTGTTTGCCCCATGTAACTGGAGACATAAACTTGAGCATCATACACAGAAAACTGGGTGGTAAGCATGGACTAATCCCACGAAAACCCCTAAATAAACTAATGCTGTTTCATATTTGTAGTTGTTTTTCATTTTGCTTGCTTATTCTTTTCACCCTCATTTCACCGTTCAGTAAGTTCTGATGTGCTCTTTGACCGTTGATGTCCCATTACTCTGTTCGCTGCAAATGTGAGATTTTCAATGTCGTAATGGTTTTCGAATTAGCTCACATAACATAAGTTTTCAAACTTCAGTAAACCCGGCAATTACCATTTAATAATCATGTGTCACCGCAAATTGAAAGTGAAGAAAATACTTATATTAAGGAAATATGAATCAATTACTTTTTTAATGACTAAACGGTCATTAGTTTTTGTAAAACCAATGTATGTTTTGGTTGGAAAGAGTGCAGGATTCCAGTCAAACAATAAATGTTTTTTTTTCTGCTTTTTTAAATGGTACATGCAACGGTTTGTCGATAGAGTGTACCAAGGGTAAATTTCTTTTCAAATTTCTTGAAAGAGGACATATTATTTAAACTTTGGCCATTATGACAATTTGCTACATTAACTTTGTTTTAGTGCCTGGAATGTCACGCTACAGCAAAGAGGCCTGATGATTTTTCAGTCTTCTATTTTCTTGCATTTCATTTCAGAAACATATATGTAATAGAACAAATGAGGCTTCAAAACCTGTGATTGGTGGGAGTATCCTAAACTAACTTTGCCGGCACTGATTGGTCGTTCAGGTCACTCCCACCCATCAGAGGTATCGAAGCCTTGTTTAACACCAACATTGATTGGTTGTTAAGGATACTCCCATCCACTAGAGGTTTTGAAGCCTCATTTAACACCAACATTGAATGGTTTGATCAGGATGCTCCCACCCACCATGGGTTTTGAAACCTTATATGTCCCATCACTAATGTACAGTATATGTATATGTATGTATATATTTGAGTAAAGACTGATTTAAACTAATATGTTCCTTCCACTAATCAGTGAGTGGTTTTCATCATATTACAGAGTTGTCATTAAATCTCTGTGAGCAGTTTCTGAATGACTGCTTTTAATAGACCTAATAGACTATTCTGACAAGGCTGAGAGGACCATATGTTGCCTTGTTAAAAATGTAGCATGTGAAGCATATTTGTTTAATGAACTCAATTAATAGGTTTTGCATTCATACAAATCACTTACACTGTCTCATTTTAATTCAATTGATCAATCAGAAGATGTGCTTTATACATATGAATGTTTCTATATTTGCACATGAAATGGAAATTTCTGGAAATGCTAAATGGAGGTGTTCCCTTCTCTCGTGGAACTGCCCTCATTGTCCCTGCCATTATTTCTGTTATTCCCAGTTGTCCTGTTGCCTTCACTCACTCCGGATTTCACGATGATTAGCTATAGATTAGATATTGTCAGCTGTTGTCCTGGGAGCAAATTTTGACATTTCCAAAAACGCCCTTTGTGATGTAAGAATAAATCAATAGATCAATATGCCCAATCAAGCTGATGTAATGCTCTTGGAATGCTTCAGCCATGCACACCATTTGTTAGCATGCTGCACAGAGAATGAAAAGAGGCAGACCAACTGAACTTAGCTCTTATATAACTCGGCTGTATTTCCTTCGCTTCAGTCTTCCCACTTTACAGCTTCAGCGTCTGTTACTCCATCTGTGCGTGTTTCCAGTCTCCTGTTTGCTACAACAGTCTGCTTTAACATATTTCCCATTCTTGACCCAGCTATAACCCTATGGTCACAATAGGGTTTGGTTGCCAAAAATCTATAGCATTACTGTAGTGTGTTTCACAAATGCGTTAGGGAGGTTGTAAAAACAATAAATGCTTAGCTTTTACATTAACAATACATGCAAAGTTATGGTAAAGACCAGTTCA
This sequence comes from Gymnarchus niloticus, assembly GCA_009936485.2. Lineage (NCBI taxonomy): Eukaryota > Metazoa > Chordata > Actinopteri > Osteoglossiformes > Gymnarchidae > Gymnarchus > Gymnarchus niloticus. The sequence continues at coordinate 9,631,641 of JAACJT020000034.1, forward strand.
CTTCATTACACACATTATCCTTTTCTGCGTTAATTAACCCATTCAGCATTTCCTCTTTTGTAGGTTATCCTAATATCATTATTTGGTTCTTATACTATCATACATCCTCTTTGGGCTATGGATTAAATGTATGGTTAAAGAAAATTTTTTTATACAAATGAGACTCCGCATTGAAAGTTAAGATCAGGACATTATCATAACCCCCAAAATGTAATCAGTTGAGCTAATAAAGAAAGGTTGAGCTCTTGTCTGTCTGTCTAAATGTTTTGTTTTAGTTGGTTTTATACTTATCCAGTGCTTAAATAAGTCCCATGCTCAAAATCTATACAAGGAATGTTTTTCAGATTATTAAATGACATTGTCCATTTTTCACATTAAATGAACAAGATTTATTTTATTTTTAACTTTACTCGCCTAATTAGAATTTACTGATAAAACAGTAACTCGAATATTGTGAACGTTTTTAATGTTCCTATAATTAGCATCAGTGAAGACTTTACGTACAGCTTTAGTGCCCTCTGATGCTATAAACAAGATATGACATTTGCCATATAAATCTGGAGATTTTTTGCCAAAAACGTAAATCAAACGTTTGCACAAATACTGATCGGCAGCAATATGGTGCAGCTTCATAAGCAGGACCCCTCCGCAGATTCGAACCTGCTACCATCTGGTTTAAAGTCCACATCATTAACTATTATACCGCCATGGCCCTTAACAGCAACAGACGCCATATGCTGGGCACACAGGAGCCCTGTTTCACTATAAAACAGAATCTTCATACCCAGCTATTCATCAAGCATCCTTGATACACTGTAAGTGGAGGGGACCAGTGGTTTAATTAGCAAAATAGAAGCTGGTTCAAATATTTTACTGCAAATAATACAAACATGCATTACTTCATTCAGTTCTAAACATTACTGCTGATATAAAATTAGGCATTATATATTAACAGCACATTAACAGGTGTGAGTTCATTTATGGGCCATTTGAGGGCCCTGGTTGGTTTAAAAATACACTTCCCAGTCCAGGTTGGGCCTAACGCAAGTTTTCTGGTGCTGATCATTGGCCAAAGAGAGGAGAGCTCTTAGCTGGACATTAGACTGTAGAAGCACATGTCTGCAATCGTAAAGAAACTGAGAACCCAAATATGGAAATGATTCAAATAAAGGATAGTAATTTCCATTGTATATAAATCAAGGGTGATATGAGGATTCAGGGAAACTAAGATTCCAAAAGTTCTGGTCATAGCCCAGAATCAGACCTGCATCACTTTGGTAGAAGATTCTCTACTCCAGGGAGCAACACTTCACAGAGATTTTCAGAACTAGACACTGGGGACAGTCCTTTCCTAAGGTGTATGTTTCTTAGGTTCCATAAGTCTGTGAACTTCCTGCCATCAGTCCAAATACAGCTACCCCCTCTTTGCTGTGCAGGTGACTGACCTCGTCTCCGCCTCCAAATGGTGTTCAATTGGTGCTAAACCCCCACCACATCCACACGGGCCTCTGATGAGAGGGTGTGAATAGATAGCTGACTACTCATCCTGTTTTATTACTCTCTGATATAAGTCTTCACTCGGCAGCCTTTCTTGAGCTGTATTCATTTGCTCACAAAGGGGGATACACGATTTAGCCATTTTCTCACCAAAGATACAGGGAGATTAGCAAGCAACATTATGTGGTAACCTCAATACAGCACAGCACACCCCACCTGTTATTAACAATACATGAACAAAAATAATGAAACTCATATGCAATATACTGTATATATAATCAACCTTTTAGTAATGGAAATAAGGGCGTTTAAGGTTTGAGAATTTTTAGTTTTATGTAAATGGTACAATGCAATTCATACTTGTGCCTTGCTACCCACTGGTGTAATAATGTACAGAAATTTGAAAGAATCAGTATGGTAAATACGTGTATAATTTAATTAATCTTAATTATAATTGCATATAAAATCTGTGTAATAAATACATCGTATTTTAAACCAATTTCGATTACACAATTTAATGAATTTACGTAAAACACATTCAGTACTAATGATTAAACAAAATAATATTGAAAGAGGACGGATGTGATCAAATCAATGAACGATTCGGAACGAAACGTTTAATTGAACAAACTCGAAATAATCGACTCAGTGAAAAGAAGTCAGATTTCCTTCTCTCTTTGCCACTTTGCTCGTTGTTCTTGTGTAAGAACAAAATTCACGGTAACTGCCGGTAGAGGGCAGCCTAGTACAACGCAAAATACTATAATACTTTTATTATTCTGATAGGTCTTATTCTGCTCGAAAAAAATGCTATTAGCTAGATGAAATCAATTAAAAATACAATTCGGCAGAGGTACGGTCATTAAAAAAATAAATCTGTATACTCTGTATATAAATTTTACAGTAAAAAAGGTCTGTAACCTGCTATAATGATAATTATTTAGCAAAACATGCCCTGGAGGTATATTCACCAGGGACTAATGTCTCCATAAATACAACTTTCTGTATATTAAGTAGCACAAACATTTGCCAACAGAATGACATTTAGATAACCAATAATAAAAGTATGAGGCCAAATATATCAAAAACAGTTTTAATATCCAATGTTTATGAAATGCAAAATGTCAGCAGAAAATTTCGGCAGAATTTCAGCTGCTTTGAGACGAGTATTTTGACAGCTGAAACGCTCTGGTAGTTTGGGATAGAATGGCAGCTTTACTGTGCTGGTAGTCGTAGCTGTGTAAATTGGTATACTAAGGTAAGCCTTACACATGGGGCGAGACCAGCTGTTGGTACCTGGATTCTCTACCGGTTTTCCTGGGCAGGTCGCAAGGATCAACACAAACAAACACTGATATTAAATTGGGAAAAACACTCGTTTCACAGGTAAATGAGAAATGTGACCTTTCGAAGTTTTAGGCTTAAAATCGTTAGAGTGATATTTAAATGTAATAATGAAAATTAAATTACATGTGTAAATAGGGGGAGGGTAAACTTCTATCTGTTAGCAGCAAATTACACGAATGAATAAACTTCTGAAATATTGAAACAAAGACATTTATTTCCCTCCAATTTTCGATGCTCTGCGCATTAAAACCGCTTTGTTTTCGGAGCGAATCCTGTCGAACACGCCGCACAGGTGCAAAAATCATTGTTTCAAAAGCGTTAAAGCGTTTGATCAGCAGACCAAAACATCATTAAATTCACGCTGTTCGTGGTGATTACAGGTCACAGGCATTTGTGTTCGCTTGATATTTTTATTATCTTTCAGTGGTGATGGGAATAATGATAATTTATTCTGGTTAGAGCCACCATTCCCGTGCACCACAAACGCTGAAGAGACACCTGCGTTCCTCCCCCGCCCCTCCAAGTTCTGTAACTAATTTTATTGATAAATAATTGCTACCACTGCATTTGATTATTGAAATTGCGTTCAGATATGGAAACCTTTCTAAGGTGTATTATAGTAATTACCACTGTCAGCTTTAAATGCTTCTACATCTGTGGATTGAATGAGGCAGAATAATAAAATGTAATGTTGCACTGATTTCACGGCGATTTTAATTACTTGCTTTTCTTTGCGCAGAAAATGTTAGCTTAATATTACATATGAAGTCATACAGAGACGTCTTCCTTGATGTTTGACTTCGCTAAAATTTCTTAGTTATGTTCCAGTCTTGAAACATTAGGTAATTCATATTTGAGAAGGCATATAAGTGAGTCATGTGAAGTCATCCACCCATCCATCCATCCATCCATCCATCCATCCATCCAGCTTATCTCGATCACGGTGGCGGAGGTCTGAAACCCCGCACAAGTTGCCAGGCCATTGCAGGGTATCTAAAAGCATGCACTCTACCAAGGTCCAGAGACGGTCAGGCTAATTAAGTTGCCCCTAGTGTGTGAGGTGGACTGGCATACCATCGAGGATGTACACCTGCCTTGTGCTCTAGGCTACCTGGGATATTCTCCAAGTCCCCCGCAACCCTGCCTAGGATATGCGGTTACAAGGCGACTGGAATTAAGTTGTGAATGCATATGTAAAAATACGTTCTTTATTTGTTCTTATTTGTTTTTCAAAGGTACGATATGGACGTCATTGCTGTAGAATATAAATGCCAGTCGTCGAAGTAGGGGCTTGAGAGTAAGTTTTCCCGATTTTTAGGTCCGGCCACTAGGAAGCGCTGTTGTCCACAAATATGTCAAGGTCTGCATACAGGATAACGATTGTCTGGTATGTGTACCCATGGGTAACTGTAAAATGGAAGTGCTTAACGTTAAACCAATATTTTATGGAATCTTATATCTTTGATTTAAATGTAACGAAATATTCTCATAATATACATTCCACATGACTTAGAACTATATTTATTAATTTCATTATTTATTTATGGTACGACACCCAAAATAACCGTACTTTAACATTAAATAATATATTTAGTTATGTATGGAGAGAAACAAATTAAAAATGAATGCAAACATGATTTAATATAGTTATTTTAAATTTACATAACATTTAACTAACTAATATTGGATACCTTGCAAACGCATAAAAAAATCCTACATTTGTGGTCTGTGTAAATGATGCATTTTAATACAGTATTTTAGACCAAAAAATTCAATTTAATAAACGATAGCTTTAAGTTTATCGTGTTTCATGTTTCTTATCTTAATTTGTACTTTTCATTTGATGTACTTAAATATTTTTTTCTTGAATTGAATTAATTTAATCTGCTATAGGAAAAAAAAAACATTTAAATCTATATTTCGACATTTTGTAAATTATTATGAAATACCTTTCCAATGCTGATGAATATAAAATGCAACAAAAACCCAGCTGATAAAGAACAAAAAAGTCTAAGCACTACCGAGACGCCTTCTCTATCCCTCGAGGGATGTATAATTTTGTATTGTTTTATCTGTATGGGTCCTGTTATTATTTCTGTCTGGCACGGTGTAGCTGCATGCTGGAGCTTGTAACACTGTTTTTACTCGGTAGGGGAAGAAACGCTGATCAAGTTCAATGTCTTAAAAAGCAGCTGAAACAAAGTGCCGTGAAGTGACACCGGTAAACATTATTTCTGGCAGAATTCATAGCTCGGCGATGCGGTTTTCTGGGAGAAGATGCTTCACTTTTGCTTTGGCGTTGGATAATGAGGAAAATTAGTGCAGACGCCATAAGTAATAGTTTCAGATTTTTTCTCTGCAAATTATTTTTCAACTTGTTTTTGTATCTGTGCATAAATTAAAAAATCTGCTGAAATTTATTATTCATCTGAGATGTAATTAATATGCAAAATTATGCAAATTAAGATGCAATTAGGCTCCAATTCTCTAGTGGAATTTTCCATTATAATTTAATACAAAGTAACAGAGTAATTGGTGTCACGTGTAATTACGGTTACTCAAGTGTACTTTCAGACGTGCAAATGATGTGCTATATGTTGGTTATCCTATGCAAATTTACCATGTGGTGCTTTAACACTTGGGACAGACCTAAAACAGTTTTATTTCATAAATATGAAACTTGAAAATCGAGACGGCAAAGCAATAGAATCCAGCGTGTTGTTTCCTTGTTCAGAGCAGAATTCTTTCCAGATGATGCTTTAAGCAAAAGAATGATATACAATGGCTATAGTTATGGAGTCAACTGATGAGATTGTTGGAGAATCTGCTCAGGTGTATCTCTCCTGTGACCTGTCAGAGTTTCCTCTGCCAACAAGCTAGGCGTTATGCCTGATAAATGAGAGTAATGGGCAATTTAATACTGGTTAATTGGCAAACACAACAGAGTAGGCCAGGCAATATAGGCAGGACCCTTGGTCGGATTCAGGATATAACACAGCAGCGCAGTGCTGTTCATGAAGGTATAGAGGGACCAGAAGGTTTCTGGGTCTCATTGATCAGGCTGCAAAGGGTCCCTTCAGAAACACACTCTGTCTTCCCAGGGAAATTGATTTAAATAGTTACATGGCTGGTTGCATGGCCTGACATCTTGCTTGCCCAGTATCCTCTCTCTCTCTTCTATCTGTCTTGTTCATGATCGTTGCTCTGAACAAAGACATCTGTCCCCCCCCTTCCTCTCCACTGCACTCACCGCCCCCACCCTGTGTGCCTGCCTGCACAACTCTCTCAAAGAACATAATCCTGCAACAAAACCTACACACAAAGGAAATTTGAGCACAATCCTATAATGTACCGCCATGGCACACAATACTCCCTCCCACCAGTCCTCATTGCTGCCTCTTCATGAGCACTAAATGCCCCATGGCACAAATCAGTCTTTATCCTTTACACCTTACTGATTAGTGCCACCCAGGGCTCTTCATTGCCCCCAGATGGCTTATTATTGCCACTGCAGCTTTCTCGGCCTCTTAGTCGGACCTTGACAGACATATCTATGACCCAATACACAGAACATCATCTAAAATGTACACAACACTACATTCAACCTTACATATATGTACTGCTTTTGTACCGCAACGAAATAAAAGCATACCGAGCATGCTATTTTTGATTTTTTCCCTCCAAGTCCCCCCCCCACCCCCATCCCAGCCCTCTCCACCTCCTTCTGAGTGCCTGCATTCAGTGATAGTAAAGGCACTCAGCCCTACAGTACAGCTGGTGTAGCCAGGGGCGATGAGTGTGTGTGGAGGGAGCCCCGTCTCCCGGGAACGGGAGAGGTGGTGGTGGAGGGATAAGGGAGCAGTGTTCCACCAGTGTTCTAGCTTCTTCTCAGCTTCAGATAGCCGAGTCCAAGAGCACAAGGGCACTGGTGGGCCCACATAATGACATTGGTTGCGCCACCAAGAAGCAACTCTGACTTTACTTTGCTGGTCAGATGTTCTTAAAAAAAATAAGCAAATAACCGTTTACATGGGTTTCAGGATCTTTATGGATTGTGAGTTCATGGTTTAAGCATTTTTAATTTAAAATAGTGTTTTTTGAGTTTTTTTTTATCTATCTGTCTGTCTGTCTGTCTGTCTGTCTGTCCTGTTAGTTATCCAGTACTGGGCCATACTGAGCCTAGGACCTTGTTCCAGGAACCATAGGCTGTGAGCCAGTCCATCACAGGTGAGTAACATTACAGTATGCAAAGCGCACTCTTAATAAGCCATTTATAAATCAATCATGTCCATCATCAGCAGCAGTGAAACATCACTGGCAGAGAAGCAGAAGTGTAGGAGTGATGTGGAGATAAGGAGTAAGCATCCGGCATGCCGCAGAGGCTGCCAGTTCAGCACACAGTGCTCCACCGCTTTTACACGTCAGAGCCGCCAGGCACCAACACGTGTGGCTTTACCGCCGGCGCACGCGTGCCCCAGGCGTCCCCGGGGGCCACGCTCCCCGTGGAAGGTGAGCGCAGCGGGGCCTGCAGAGCGAGGCCGCAATAGAGAGCGTGGGAGCGTGTTGGGGGGGGCAGACGGCAAAGGCGGCTCCGATGTAATCTCAAGGCACTTGAAAAGGAGGGCGTGCGTGCCACACCTACACACTAGAGAGTTGTGCCTAAAGCTATGGCAAACTTAACCATAAAGCCTCATCTCCAGATCATATCGAAGGCACCCGTTGAGAAAGATGGGCAGATGCGAGCTGCCTCTTTACGTCTGGTAGGAAAATGTACCAAAGTATGACTTATCACCTGCTCATGAGCTGAATGACTGCCAGCATTTTATACCCCAGCACTCACCACAAGACTGGCTTCTTTGCCTTTTCTTTCCTGGATTCTGTATCGCACAGATTTAATCTGCTTTATAACGTTTATATCCATTACTCCTACCTCCTGATATACACGGTGTATCGTATTTTCATCATGTTACAGATGCACAAATCTTCCTAAGTGTTTTCATTTTGTTGTCGTCGTTTGCCAACTTCGCATGCTAGTCCTCGCCAGTCCTGCTGTTCATTTCCGAGTTTGTTCATGCTTTACCTTGGAATTTTTGCCAAACGAATCGTAAAGCTTTAATTAAATTCATCCTACCTTCGCAGTCTTTATGGCAATAACCATTCAGTTTGGTGAAGCCCACATTAGCCTCAGAAAATCATGTTCTGTATATTTACAATAAAAAACAACGACAACAAAAATAACTTGTGTGCTAAGGTCTCTAGACAGGCTTGTTGGTAGCGCTTGCAAAAAGAATAATAGACATGTCAAAACAGCAAGAACAAATTATTTCATTCTTTTACAAGTAATGCATTCATTGTTTTTTTAATAGTGCAAAAATGGTCATAATTGCATTAAAACAAGCTAGAAGATACTTTAAAAAGACAACCATAACAATAAAAATGATTTAAATTTGCAAAGAATGTGCTTTAATTATGCTGACCATGTAATTAAATTAACAAGAATGTTTGAGTAAAGCCATGAATGTCTTTGCGCAAGAAAGTATTTAAATTTTATGGAGGGAAAAATACATACAAAGAAGAAATAATGAGTACTTACCGGGAGATATTTAAACTTTGGCCCTTAGTGTACATACAGATGTATCGGAGAACCTGAGCACAGGGGTTTAAAATATTTAAGAATATTTATCAGCTGTGGAACATGCAGTGTACAGTACAGTTAAGTGAAAGATGTATCACTTTGCTCCAGGACCAAGACCTTTAATGGAAGTTTCTACATAAAGGCAAATTTATGAAATCATTGCTCAAACAGAGCATGCTCATGAGAGCAATCAATTGAACAAAAGAGACTTACAGTGAAGTGTCAGAAAAAAACTCAGGCCCAATATCATACCCAGGAGTTACACCGACCTTCTAAAAAAATTGTGTGAATGAATAGACCCTTTTCCCTAAGTTTTTTTAAGTGATTTTTTAAATTACTTTAAAAGCTATTTCAATGAAGAAGAATTCAATATATAACTATTTAAGGGTTAAGGGTTTCATTTTGTTATTTACTGTTTAAACCCACCTCAGTTGAAGTGAGATCAGAACACAACCAAATAACAAGCCCTTATACTCTGTGACTGCTTTTAATACGATCTTTCAATGCGATTGACATTTACAGGGCTTTGTTAAGTATACTAAAATTGGGTGCACCCTGCCTTCTCCAAATGATTCCTATTCTCGTTATTTATTTTTTTAACATTTTTTTATTTCGTTTACAGGCGATTTCCAATTTGGTCACCGATGACATAATTCATTAATGTTTTCCCAGAGACATGATTTAAAACATGAAAAGTGCTCCTCCAAGCAGAATAACTATTACGGAGGCCATATGCACCGGTTTCAAATGTTAAATGGCTTGTTGAAGTCGACTGGAGGTGTGCGAGACGGTAAACATAAATTACGGCTAATATACTGCATCAGTGGCTTTGTAAAAATAAAAATTACTGACACAGTGAAAACGCTCCGAAGGAACGGCGCTAGCGTAAGGGGTCTATTCCGTGCCCGGTGAAGCGCACGCCCGGCAAAAACAGCGCGCGGCCGCGCGTCGCCCTCCAGAGTGAAGACGGGTTACTGCGGAGCTCACGCCTGGCCGCGCGGGCGCCGTGATTTACGGCTCCCTCCGTGTCAGCGTTTGCGCTACGTGCTGTGCGTAAGAGGTATACTCTCATCCTTCAGTGGCTGGGAGGACAAGAATCAGATAGGCAACCGAGAAAGCTGCAGTCGACACGTTCAAAGGAGAATGCGCATTGTCGAGCGTGTGATGTACTGTAAACCAGCATTAAACCTAAAAGCAAAGGTGGTTAAACTGGTGTCACTCCTGGTGTAAGTGATCTGATAATCTATATGCAATACTTAATAAAATATACGTTTCATGTCCTGTGTGTGTACCTAGCATCAGTAGGATTTTTAACTAGTAACCTCGTATGTACAGTCTTTATAGACTGTTATTTTTGAAAAATCTGTTTTAAGGGGCATTACGAGGATAGGACTATCACTGTGTGGTCCTGGAGAAGACGGCTGCTCATGTTTCAGTCTGGTCTTTTTATGGTCATGTGAATTAAACCAGTTCTTAGTATGGTGACATTTTATACTTAAGTACCCTTTGGATAAGTTTTCTTGTCATCCAGTTTTAATTCGTTTTCATCCATTAAGAGAAGAAAAATCCACAAGAGAGTATTTTACAGTACAACATTTTCAAAATCACTCAATTAAGACGTATATGTTTTAGAAATAAATAGGAAAAAAATGTTACGCTTATATCATTCTACATAATTTTTCTTCTGGGAAATGTTATTCATATATGGCATAGTCTTACGAATTTATTATATATATATTTGAATTATTGGAGTCTAGGGGATTTCCTCAGTTATGATTTATTTCACAGAAAAGTAATCTCCACGCAATAACCCTGGAAATATTCAGAACAAAACCTGTTTCATAACTGACACTGACTTAAGAGAAAGATTCTGGGATGTGGTTAACACGATTAGAGGATATCACTTGTTTACTGTGTGCCTTGTTTTTTTTTTTTTTTTTTTTTTCTGGTAACTCACGGAAACCAGATAGTCTTTTCTTACCATTTGGGGTGCCTTTCGTTCACATCCAGCCTGAAGGTCAAACCACACTGAGGTCAGTTACGTCAGCATTGCCCAGTCACACACATCTATCAAGTGGATGCTGGACTCCTCCTCTCTTAACGCATAGCTTTCCTTTTCTCCTTCATAAAACTATTATAATCCCTATGAACATTGGCTCTCATCGTATGATTTAAAAAATAAACAGATGGACCTGACACCCATTCTGTTAGTTATGTTTGCCTAAGCATTTCCTCTGCTGGCCTCCACGACGTGCAAAATAATCTTAGCCGTCGGGCCTGAATGGTAACTGGGAATGTACCACAGCTCGCTCCCTTGCAAAGCTTTTGCCTCCGCGTGCATGCGAGTGTGTGTGCGTGCTCATGTATGTGTGTGAGTAAAATCCAACGTTGCTTTGCCTCAGCTCCCCGGCTGAATCGCTGCCATATCTGGGATGGTGGACTGAGGCAGAAATGAAACAGCCAGGGATGAATATGGCTTAATCTTCACACGGGCCACATGTGTGTGCGTGATAACATGACTGCTTTCTTCCTGCGCGGGGTCGTCCTCTTCGTACTGCCAGGTTGCTGCTTCAAACATTCGTGTTTTTTTGTGATATTTGCACATGCTGAAAGGACCGTTGCACCTTAGGAGAAGGTTAGTGCATGTCTTTAGAATTTAAAACTAAACAGCCTGTAATTCTCTCTGCATTACTAACAGCAAATGGTCTTTGAACTATTGGAAAAAAAATTATATATATATATATACACATCTGTAAGATATGTTTGTCTAAGACATATTAAACACTGCTTCTGTATTGCCAATATGAAATTCCACAAAGCTTTAATATCACTATGTGTGCATTTATGTCCCTGTTCATATAGGTGGACGTTCTCTGTCTGTTCATATGTTGCTGTGGTGTCTTACTGACAATTCAATTTAAAATTATGGGCTGATTCTTTCGCATACGCTGAACATAAATACTTTTTCCCCCCCGCTTCCTTTCAAACACAACCCCATTTAATATGATTGCATTATCATAAATGATTTTATAACATCTGCTTGTCAATAATTATCTTACAGATTTCTTTGGCTTTTGACCTCCAGTTTGGATGAACCCCAGGTGTACAAGTCTGCCTAATGAGCAAGACATCAGCCTCACTTTGTTCAGCCTCCCCCCATCCCGCTCTGCAGCAGTAAAAAATAAAATAAATAAACAAGAACAGTAGTAAATTAAAAAGAGAGGAGACATTACAAGACATTATAGATTTAAAATGGAGTACAGATCAACTTAGAGTGATAAAACAAACAATAAATGTTCTTTGCACAGTTCAGAATATTTCTTTGGCTGAATGCATCAACCTTTGTCAGCTATGCCACGGTAACAAAGATGGTGATTTTTGACAGTTCCTAGGACAACGCCGGCCTGACACTGGTGACGACTGTTGAAGTCAAAGAGCATAATTTGGTCCGGCACTAACTGGTAGCCGACTTCATTAATTCTACTTCTGAAATGCTGTGCATTATATTTTTTCTAACATGATACAATTTATGAGTTTAAACATGCATCACAATGCTAACTTAATCAACCTAGTGAACCAAAATAAGGACTAAATTAGGAACACTCAATCAGCATTTAAAACACATGCATCTGGCCTGTTTAAAAGGTTTCAGAAGTCAGCTTTAACAAAAAGCGATAGCCGCACATGTGTGTACACAACAAAATGAGATACACTAGATTTGAAAATGCAACACCCATTGTCTCTTGATATAGCAACATTCTGGAGAGAAAGAACTGTAATGTCAGGCGTGACTTTAATTGAAAAGTTAATTATCTTTTTTAAAACCATCAGTTGTCATTTAAGCAGATCGGATTCCAGCGTCGTCCCCGGAGACAAACTTTATTTTGGTAGCGATGGCAAGGGACCCTCCATTTGGTTTCCTATGAACATTTGTTCACCGAAAGAACCATTTATTGAGTATTGTTTAATTAAAGTGAAATTAAGAGAACTGTGTGCAGAATTTAATTTCACGTATAAATTCTTTTTAAAGCGGGGGGTGACTCAGACAGTCTAACATTCCTTCCATTATCCTCCCTACGTTTGGAAATGCTTCAGGTTTTCCTCTTTGATCTCTGAGTGTTTGTTGACTGTTCTTGAACATGCGTAAATGCAAGGTAAACACCCAGAATGCACTGCTTCCGCTGCTCTGGGATATGATTGTGTTTTTATTACATTTTTTCTCTTTTTTGGCTTTTCTTTTCTTAGATTTACTTTAATAATGTGATGCCATTACAGGTTTCAGACTATGTGGGGTGAAAATTGAGGGAAATTTATAAAAACAGATGGATTAGAAATCTCCACAGTTGCTATAATGGAGATCATCAAACTCTCGTAATGTCATACAAATGTCACCCATGTCAGTTATACAGCAGCATGTTGGACCTAGATCTAAAAATGAATGGAAAATTAAAGCTGCATGCCAATATATTCTTGACTAAAATATGTTGCCGGTTCTTCATATTGAATATTTATTCGAGGAATATCTTGATAATGTCTGAACGGTTTGTGGAGACTAGTCAGTATTTGAACAATAAACCGGCAATGAATAGCAAGTGCTTGACAGCTATTAAAGTTAGATAAACTGATTTGGGAAACGAGAGAAGCTCCTGCAAAAAAAAAAAAAAATTCTTAGTGGGTACACAATGCCCATATTGTGTTTTGTTCATCAACCCTATATTAGAAAACTATTCCTATAGGAATTTGATCACAATCACCCTGCGTTTCACTAGTATGTATATAAAGAACACGGTTTGGTGTATTTGGTCCCGGGACACACTGCAACACGGCCGTGTCACAGGGAAAAGCTAGCCAGTGCAAACAGGTCAGCCTACATGCAGCGCAGGGAAAAAAGGCAGAGTTCTCACAAAGAGATGCACTCCATGCAGAAAAGAATCCTGATATGCACAGGAAAAACGCAGAACACAATTGTGCAGTATTGTTAATATCTAATTGCTGTGGCTGCAAGTAAGAAAAGACAATACAAAAATGAATGGAACTAACTCACAGATAAATTTCAGTGTGATTTCAAACGGCAGTGATTGACTATCCCAGTGATTTTGACTTTGAGTGTATTTACCAAACATCTGATTGGTTGCTGGGTAGATAATTAGATATCGATAAATGTCCAGTATCAGCATGCTCCAGACTGCTCCACGCAGACGCGGTGTTACAGCTGCAGAGCGACTCTTCGGCCAAACACGCTGGCTGTATCTGAGGTGTTGTAACGTGGCAAAGTGACCTACCGAAACTCTCTGTGAGGTTAAAGACTTTCGATTTCATTTTACCTACAGTTTTCCAGACTACATTACGTGTTAACCAAAGAGCACCCTTCATAGACACTAAAACTTATTTTACAGATTTTTTTTTAACTACTAACTGCATCTATAGCAAAGTAATCATATTCTTTAATCCCTCCGGCACTATATTTTATCAAGACTGCACTTATGCTGTGTGAGGCACTGCCTTTATTTTTCTAACACTAAACACTGCTTTGGCAACTCTTAAGTTGCTCATTTACAAACGCATATAAATAACCTCTTCAAGGTAATAATTAAGTAATTCATCCCATGGAGGTTTCATATTTGGAGAATTTACATATGGTGTTTTTTTAACTGTTATTTTTTTTTTCTTCTTATCAATCTGTGATATTGTCTTCATCAGTTAACCAGAAAAAAATAGTAAAACATTACAAAGTCTGTTTTTGGGCTGCTTAATGATTCAGGTGGTTCCCCCATCTCAAAGATGGAGAGCAGATTAGAGGGAACACCGCCCAGCATTTTCACACCCGCCCTTCCCCACCCCCTTCATCATGATGGTAATGAGTTCTGCTGAATTACACAGCACACTGCGGATCCAGGCTTTATTTTAAAAAGAGACCTCCACACTGTAGCTTCCAAGATATTTCGTATTGTGGAGGGAGATTTATGGGGGGGGGGGGGGGGGGTTATTCACAGGCCTCACCCCCGCCATTAAGAAGATTCTGAAATTTACTGCATGTAGGCTAGCATGGGTGGGGGTTTGGGGTTGCAGGAACATGACTCCATGAACCTCCACCCAATAACCACATTAAACATTCAAGTCATACAGTCATAGCCAAAACTGTATTTTTTGACACTGATTACCCTATAATTGTAATGCATTAACAATTGGACAATTGGACACCAAATGACATTACAAAAAGACAAACACATTTCAAGCAGAATTTTGGCGGCTGCTTAAGATATTAATGGCTAATGAGGGCTTTTACAGGCAATGGCTGCGGAAGAGGAAAGCTTAAGTTGTTAAAGAGAGATAATAATCACACCCCCATTTAAAAAGACCACAGGATTATTGTTAAAGCTCAAGTTTTCAAGAAATTACCCCTATATTATACACAGAACGTACTAATAGTGTAATTATGATATTTATCAAGCCACCACCCGCACCAGTAGAAGCAGAGAAGAAATAACAAGGTTACAAATTATAATTTACACATGTGCAGTCAATGTATTTATTTTTTAAATTTTTTAGTCGTTAACATAAATTCATTAAAAATTGTATTAGGTTATTGAATTAAAGCTGAATTCAGCTTTAGATGCAGAATACTAGCAGAGTAAAATGGCTAGGTTTACACAGAGTGTTAGATGTCTGTGTGTGTGACCAAACAGCCACACAATAATGCGTGTATCTCTCTTTGGCCCTTGAGCAAGGTGCTATACCCCAAAACTGCTCTATGTACTCTGTGATGTATGTCCCATTGGATAAAAGTGTCTGTTAAATAAAGGTAAAGGTACACTAGTGTTCTTCTAATTTCTTTGCTAATGATGAATTCAGGTATCGTTTCCATGTTGTTTTTCATCTTGAAAACAGAAAACGTAACTGAAACACAGGGTGCCGAGGAATTATTTTCCATGTATTAACTAATACTATTTGCTCTGCCTAGTACTCATTGCCCTTTTTAAAATCCATTCCCAGCACATCCCGACCAACCATAGAGCCTTGATAGACAATACCTGGGAAATCATTGTCCCTGCAGCATCCAGATGTGAACTTCAGGAACGTGCTGTACGTTGATGCACCAGTATGCCGTTAACACACCATAAGTGGTGATGGAATAAATGAGACTTCGAAAAATGGGTGGGATTTACTAAGTTCGGCACATTCTAATCCAATGGGGACCAATAAAGTAAGCGAATGACAAGTGGGTTAATCCTGCCACTGACAGCTGACGATTATCCCACCCACGGTGGATTTCCAAGCACCGTTTCATCACTAAATATAAAATGCTGTCTGTAGTGATGGGCCAAATGAGGCTTCAAAGCTCATGATGGGTGGGAGAATCCCAAACTAACCAATCAATGCTGGCTATCATCATTGGCTGGTTGTTCAGGAAACTCCCACCCACTATGGGTTTTGAAGCCTCATTTGTTCAAGCACTAGCTGTCTGGGCATAAACTGGAAGCTTGTATGCATACGCTGTGTTACATATTTAAATACAGGCTTTAAAAATGGGGTGTGCTCATCATGCTTTGGTTAAGTGCCAATAATTAAACACACATTATACTACTAAAGGATATTTGTTTTTAGTTACTCTTTGATTTGTATTTAGCCCTGTGCATTTGCATTTGGCTATGCACCTCACAAAATTACAGTCATACATATTATTAATAAGGGTATGAAACATCAAAAGATAAACTGAAGAAGTAAAAGTTTAATATGAT
Organism: Gymnarchus niloticus; assembly: GCA_009936485.2. NCBI lineage: Eukaryota > Metazoa > Chordata > Actinopteri > Osteoglossiformes > Gymnarchidae > Gymnarchus > Gymnarchus niloticus. The sequence continues at coordinate 9,647,859 of JAACJT020000034.1, forward strand.
TCAATTCAAAACATTATTTCAGGTTTAAAGAATATAATCCCATTGTCCAAATGCATATGAGCCTTCAGACAGTGAGATATTAATGCTGAAAAAACACTAATATATCTTTAAACAGAATTTGTCTGTATCTTAAGATAGTAGTATAATTGTTCAACTTTTGTACAGCAAAGTGAAGAAAATGACTCTTTTTAAATCTTTGGAGGCCGGCCTGAAAGAAATTTCTGTGCCTCACGGTCATGTGCTCATGATGCTTCACAGAGAGGAGGCCTGATTGGCCGGGCCAGGCATGAGCACAGGGACTGAGTCATGCTCTTCCTCTGTGTTTCTCAGCTTGCATTCATGTGGCAGATCAAGCCAACAGAAGTCCAACTGACCACCAAGCCTGGGAAGATTTTTTCAAGAGAAATTTCACAACCGGAATCCAGGTTGAAGAGTGGAGACTTCACACGTTTGAAGTAGAAGACAAGTCTCTCAAACCTCTCAGCATCCCTCATACACGACACACCTTATAGCTGGCCTACATCAATCAAAGAGAAAAGAATATTCCCCATTAGAGCACCATGCATGCAAGCTGTAGTTAAATTCAGTGGCCGGCAGCATTAAAAGATGTCAAGTACAGAGATTAATGTGTGGTAATTAGATTAATATTCTTCACGTCACACTCAGTGAGAACATCAAAACAACACTGTTCCCACTGATGAGATGAGTCGACACAATTTTCATTACTAATACCCCACTTTGCCTTTCTTTGTTGTGGCACAATCAATGTTTCTATTCTTCTCTGAACTCCTACGGCTTACCTGAAGTTAGTCACTTTGTGTTATGTGGCTGTCTTTCAGACGTTTTCTTTTGTTTCAAGCACATGCTCATTTATATTGTCCAGGTTCAACATGCTGTCGCTCCGTAGCTTAGCCCATATTGTCCATATGGAATAGTTTTATTTTGCTAATAGGCACAGCTTGATTCTGAGCTTAGTGGTTGCCCAAACCCCAGACATGGTCAACAAGCATTAAATTGTGATCATTCTAGAGGGTGAGGTTGAACTATTTTGCATATTAGCTTAAAGTATGTTAGCAGTACTAATTAAACAGCAGCCAGACTTGGAGACTTGTTATACCACTGAGATAGACAAGAGTGCTAAGTAGGTAATTACTTTGTTACATCTGGTTTGTTTGACTGTAGTGCAATAATTTTGTGTCATCACCTTTGAGGGTGAAAAGAGTAACACATGTTGGTTTTCCACTCTGATAGTCTTTATACCTTTCAGATTATTGTTCACTATAACGTTATTTTATTTTATCCACTGTCGAGCTCCTGTGATTTATTTTAGGAATACTCAATACCAGTCTTGACATCCTGACACAGGTGGTATAATTTCAGTTCTTCTGTCAACATGTTGCTTTTTTCATGAAGACAGAAATACGATCACAGGTGTTTTCCAAAAAAACCTTTCATTTAAAAGAATCACACCGGCCCGTCCCCTGCTTTAATCTCACTTCCTTGTCAAGCATGAAAATGCCGTTCTTTCCAACCTCTGGGTGTTTCTACCTCCTTGACCCTCATCCCTTTCTCAAGAAAACAAAAAACGTAGCGAAGGCAAGTAGTTCAACATGTTTCCCCTAAAGTAAGTAAAGTTGATGAATACTGCCTTTGAAAGTGAATGCGATAATGAAACCCTTTCTTAAAAAAAAAAAGCAGTAAACTAAATCTTCCACATAAGCTGCTCTCTCCAATCTGTAGTGCTTGTATGGATGTCACATGCTGTGTTTTCAGTCATGTGAGGTCACTTGTGACCTGTGACTAGATGTTGTGACCTCTTTTAATGGAAGTTTCTCACATAAAGTGATTCACTGTGCTTGAAGTTGAACTGTACATTTGAAAACCAGTTGCCAAAATGCCAGCTAGGTTTTCCGCCTTTCTGGTGACGCTTTTCCTTTAAATCGACCTTCTTGCTCAAGCTTCCCCTCAACGCCACTGTAGGCTTCTTTGAACTGAGTCCGCTTACGTGAAGCCATCAGCAGCAGCAGCACGTCGCTGTATGGGAATGTGTCCTGCGAGCAGTTCAGCACTAGCGCCTGTGGTACACGTGACACCTCCAGCACGGGCGCTGCAGCGTTAGCTCCCAGGAGCCAATGGAAGGGGCTGGTATGGGGGAGGAAATGGACAGTGGCTCTTATCAATGCCAATCCAGATGAAGAGAAAGACATGCTTTCCCAAACATTTCAGGTCTAGTCGCTCCATATCTGGAGCCGTTAACTGTGACAAACCCTAGGCGAGGCAAAGTCCCGCTGCCAAGACACTCAAAACCAGCCACATTTCCCAAGGCTTGGGGCCCTGGGGGCTTACTGGCCTATGGAGGCTTAAGCCCCGGCCCCCTCGGGAATCTTGGCCAACAGCAACGCTTGGCACTAGCTGTTTATGACGGATCGCAAAGCAGTGAAAGGATAGCATGTCTTTCCACCGAGGGCTATTTCTGTCATGCTGAATTTGAAAGGGAAAAATGTATCCGTTTGTCTTAGGTGTTTCAGTGTAAATGCAGGCTAATGCTTTAGTCTGTGAGCCGCCCGCACACTTCATACCTCAGGAAGTGTTACACAATACAGCCGCTCATTTTTAAATGATCACTTAAAGAACAGCATACAATTGAGGTACTGACCAAAATCATACTTTGCCTTTAAATTGACTTTCTCCATGACATTCACCTTGGAAGTGCCAGTCGCCACCAGAATTCTCTCCTCCTGTGACATATATACTGTATCAGAGGTAGTAGTGGACAGACACTAGTCCTCAATGATCAGGATACATACTTTATTTCATGGCAGGATCAGGAATGGAGTTAGCAGCTAGGCGCACATTTTCAGCATCAGATCTGGGACTTGCAATTTCCGGCACCCTGCTCATTTATGAGATGATAATGCTTGTACATAATGGTGTTCTGTGAGTGTCACCCCGGGACTCAGTATTAGTACTCCTAATGTGCTCCTTTCTTGACCTCCACATCTCCATCTGCCTCTGTTCGATAACGATGGTGGCACTTCACTAATACCCCATCTTCTGTTCTTGCTTTCTAGCTCCAAGTTCCTGGCTTCTGTATCATGGTTCCCGTCTGGCAGTGTGGGTGGAACAGTTCAGTAGAACCGTCTGGTTCTGAGTGGGTTTTTTTTTTCTGTCAAACTTAATAAAACATGTTGTATTGAGTCTAGCATAACACAATGTTTTTATGATTGATTTTTCATGTTAGTTATAATCAAAGTTGCAGATTTAGGCAAGGACATGTCTTAAACATGGTCCATGTTACTGACTCACTTGTACCACCTGCACTCTATGGTATATGCAGAGTCCATGTTACTGACTCACTTGTACCACTTGCACTCCATAGCATATGCATGGTCCATGTTTCTAGCTCACTTGTACCACCTGCACTCTATGGTATATGCATGGTCCATGTTACTGAC